>JACRUU010000016.1:0-337500 GCA_030449085.1 Kryptopterus vitreolus | reverse complement strand
AGCTGATTTTCCAATATGTATACTAGAAATATCTGAAACTAAATGTATAAGGCCAAGAGTTTAAACTCGATAGAGATTTTTTTTAACATATGGGGTCTAGGCCGAACCACCAGCCAAGTCAATGATGCATTCTAAAGGTGTGGGGTGAGTTGATGAGAGACCGAGTGTTAGATCTCAGTTATATGTAGAATGGTGTGGTTCTCATTTAGAATGTGTGTCATAATTTCTTTTCTTGTATTGTTTTTTTAGTGTTTTTTTACATAACCAAAGGCTTGCTTGCATATAACGGCTTTTCCACAGTGATCTGTTACAAACCAACACGGCTGTTAATGAAGGAATGTACGCCTGAAAAGCAGAACTCCTAACACATCTTACCCATACAGGTTAACTTACGGGTTTAGTACGTCTGGTCCTCTGCCCTGACAGTCGATGGGATTAAGCTCGTCTTCAGGAAAGGCGTATTTCATGTAGTTGTCATAGCCGAAGTAGAACATGTCCCTGGCCATTCCTTTCATTTTAATCTTGAGGGCGTCAGGAAACGAGCCATACTTCCGATCGTACTCGTCCCTGCTGGCCTTGAAGAAGCTGAGGTAAGACTTCTTTGGCGTATTCTCGCTGATCTTTGAACAGGTTCCTACCGGAGGTTGCCTGTTTTCGTACACACGCTGAGACCAGCTGTTGGTCCTCTGCTCTCCATCTGCCGGAGCCTCGGTGTGTCTGTGGAGGTTGAAGCTGAACTGGAGCGGGAAGTGAAAGCCCCAGCTCGGTCCGAGTCCGAACGCGAGCCACAGGATGCAATTCAGGGCCACCCGCAGCACAAGAAGACCCACTACTATTGACCTCCATTGCATCTTTGCTCGACGGCTGCCGTCAAAGTCATAATTCACGTCGACAGGCCAATTTCTTGTCGACGTCCCGAAGCGCAGAACTGGCCGTCCGTAACCTCCTTTACCCCCTACTTCCCTGTACGCGTTTCAAACACAACGCACAGTCACAGTTCCTGTCAACAAACCGAGCCCTCGTCGACTGTCGGAGTTGATTGGTGCGTCGCCTTAGGCGTCACAACCGGCGACGTTGATTGGTCGGCGTGATTGTCAATCAATCGAGAAACCACGCATCGAGTGTCGTGGCGCTACTTAGGTGTGGGTAACAAAGAACGGCACGAGCGGCTCACGGTCTCGCGAGATTACACGAGAATATAAAGCTTGAGTCTAAATTTCCAAGGGCAAGAGTTTTAATTAATCATATTTAATGTGTTTATTGTTTAAATATCTTTATCTTGTGTATTTACAAGAACTGCGTCTTCTACATAATGCAAGTGACGTCGCCTGCTCTCTCTGACTGTTTTTTTTTTTTTTTACATCTGGTTTACAGTATCTGTTCATTAGTAGCATTTAATGAAAATATGCACACTTCGGATAGAAAATTAGCAAACATTCTACAATGCTATTTATTTCTGCATACATTTGAAAAGTTTCAACCATATACCTTTAGCACAATCCAAAATTTCTAGCCCAAAAAATATGTTTTATAAATGTGTGTGTGTGTGTGTGTGTGTGTGTGTGTGTGTGTGTGTGTGTGTGTGTGTGTGTGTGTGTGTGTGTGTGTGTGTGTGTGTTTACATGTTCTCGTGCCTCAGGGTTTTTTTCTACGAGTTCTTCGGTTTCCCCCGGTACAGAAACATGCACGGTAGATTGATTGGCACCTTGGAAAATTGTCCCCTGGTGTGGGAATGTGAGTGTGTGTGCGCTGGCATTCCATACAGGGTATATCCTGCCTCAATGCCCATAGACGCCCACAGGCTGAGGGAAGATCGGATAAAGTGGTAGAAGATGAATATATATATATCATATATATATATATATATATAGATATATATATATATATATATATATATATATATATATATATATATATATATATATATATATATATATATATATATATATATATATATAGATAGATAGATAGATAGATAGATAGATAGATAGATAGATAGATAAATTTTATTCAGATGCAGTTTTTTGCAGCTTGTTACAGTAATCAGATGAATATTGTTTCCAACGTTACTCACAAACCTGAGTTCTGTAGTGGTATTTACTGCAATCACATCATCTCTTATCTGTCAAGGCTGTAGTTCATAAGTATCTCAACACCTTTCACTTTACCGTAGGTAGGTCACTTAGGTTTCTCTTGTTAAATGTAAACCTCTTGGCTTTTACAAATGTGTGTGAGGGAGGTTGAAACTTTCCCCACGCGTCCTCTGTGTTAACTCAAAGATCTAAGAAGTTTTGTTCTTTCCTTGCTCATAAGGGACAAAGTTACATTTATATTAATTAAATAAGAAGTGTGAGGAGGCTCCAAGAGGTGTAAGAATTTTCTTTTTTTTTTGCCTCCAAAGAAATTCTGACATCTATTTATCGGCGTGCTGAAGTTAATACGGTATCTAAATATCCAGTTATCTTCTGGCTAGCGTTAAAATCATGCAGAATAAATATGAGAAATTCATAGTAATTCATAGAAATTCACAATTTGTATTTCAATTTACAGCCGTCAAGAATGCAAAAGAAATCTCACTATGAAATATAAAGAGTTTGTAGACGCCTGAACATATGATTTCTTGTTTTAACATTTAAGTCCACATTTAGTACTTTTGCTATTATGATAACAAGGGCATTACTAAGGTAATGCTGAGGTCTAATATATATATATAGCTTTAAAGTAATATTCTAATGTTTCGGAGATCCTGAATGAAAATTTATTAACGTAATTCAATCGTGAATTACTTAAATAAATGAAATAACTGTTCGATGATATTCACATTTATTGCAGTGTACCTGCAACTGTAGGTGCGTTCTATTGTTTCAACTGGGAACACAGTGCCACCTTCTGTTCAAATGAAGAATGTGTGGCCCTGAATTGCATCCTGTGCCTCGCGTTCGGACTCGGACCGAGCTGGGGCTTTCGTGTGTGTGTGAGCTCCAGCTAGTGTAGTGTCCGATAAAGCTTCTTATTCTTCGAAAGACCATCTTAATGTAATTTTACTCATGAATGAATCAGCAACTTAATGTTTCCAATTATAATCATTTTAAGTAACGTATTTTAATACATTAGAATTGATTTTTACATTAAATATTCATGATCAAAGTAAAAAAAACATTTAGTTAGAACAAATCAAATAATTTTCTATGAACTTTTTGTACCCGAGTATTGCATGCAGACATTGCATTAAAGATTTCAGCCATAGAAAAAAATGCACGACTTCTTGTGTACATATTACCTACTACTGCATGTTCAACCCCTGACCAGGATACAGTGGTAACTGAAGGTAAATGATTAAATGGCTTAAGTATTAACGCACCGACCGAGTTGACCGCCACCGAATAGAACGAGAGAGAAAACAGCAACGCCGCATGCATTTTAACATCAAATGCCTGGTTTCGTTTCAAAATCATTTATTGGAATTTCATGTAGTTCTTTACTAGTTGTACCATCAAGTCACCACCTGATAACCTCCACAGCAAATCCTACTTTTTCAAGCAGATGTATGCAATGAGAAAGCAAGACTCTAGGCCAGGATTTCGATAGTCTTGGGTGAACGTCTGTTACTGAGCCTTGGCAAGCCATGCTGTTTGGTGAAGGAGCACTAGAAACAGTATGAAAAATTAGTACCCGACTCAGGTGACTTTTCTTTTTAATCCATTTGGAAGTCAAAGTTTAGAGGTTATGCCATTTACATGTCCCAGACAATTAACATTTTTTTTTTTTAAACAATCTCCAAGAAAAACTTTGGTCAATTTTGGTCTGTACGTACTTGGATATCCTCAAAGCAAATTCATTTACAAAAGATGCGTTTCTTTCAGACGTCAATATCTATTTATTGGTTCATATTTACAAAAGTGCATCGATAGTGAGGGCTTCAAAGACGATACCATAATGGCAACGGTACAATAATCTGCCTTAAAAGCATGCAGAGTCGATTTATTCAATTAGTTATTAGGTGAACGGGTTTCTAGGCCGACACGCCTGGCACAAGTGTTCCGCTTCAGAGAGAAGTCTGCTGCACAAGGCACTTTGAACTTCGCCGCCTCTCTCTCCCAGCTTACCAACAGCAAGACATCACTGAGTTGAGGGTAAAGACTAGACCTAACCCTTCCATACATTCACTTAAATAGATTTATGCTCAACAAAGTAAAAATATTTAGGTGATCGATATTTGTACACACTTGTCAAGATATTTTCGCTGACTCTTCAAAGAGCTCCCTCGGTTAAATATTACAAACTCTTTTCTCAGGAGAAACATTTTGGCCAAAAGAAGAGAGAGCACAATAAAGAGATGGCAACAGTCATACATAATTACATTCTCACATGAGCAAGGCCTGGCATACTTTAGCGGCGCAAAAACAGAAACGTCTTCATTCTCCCATGATTTTTGAAAGTAGAATTGATTGGAGGTTAAGAGAAAGTGAAGGTAGTTTGGAAGCGAGGACTCGCGTTTTAGCACGTGAGGAGATCTTAAAGGAGGAGAAGGGCTGTGCTGGAAACTGCGGGCTTACATCATTAAGCGACAGGTTCAGAAGACTGGCTCTTGGTTATGATGGGTGGGAGGGGGACATCTGCGACCGACTGGAAATATTGGTTGAAATAGTGTGATGGGATGACTGTACAGTTTCACAGAGTAAGCAGGATGGGGTTGCGAGAGGAACTTTGTCAGCACGGGAATCTGAAGAGGGTCTTTCAGCTTCTCCGCGTTTTTGAATGCTGGATGAGCCACTGCAGTGTGATGTCTAAGTGGGAGAATGACAGAAGGAGCAGCAGGTCAGAGTCCGACACGTACAGGCGTAGAAGTCCATATAATAATCATGAACATCAACTGTTACACAATGTAAAAAGATCATGTGGATCTTTACTGGGGTTGGGTATCATTTAAATTTTGGCGATTCTGATATAGTAAAACAACAACAACAACAAAAGTCAAACAATAATACATCAAACGTTTATTTTCTTTGCCATTACTCTCTGTACCAGTGGCGGGTAATGAAGGGCAAATAAAGATTGCATCCTAGTGTTTTCCCCCCTCATTAATATTGAAAGCTATTAAAATGTGGTAGCGAATAAGAAAATCGTTAATCTTTGTGGTCAAACTACATGATCCGTACCTGTGTTCGGGTGCACTGAATTTAAAGGGGGGGGGGGTGTCAGTGGTGTCAAAATGGGAAATTACACAGATAACGTCATGGTCAGAGTGGCATTTTTCCTCATCAAAATCATGTACACTGTGACACTGTGGCTTAAAGGATGATTTTCTTTACTTCTTTTAGCCATTAAAAATAAAGACTTTTTTTTCTTGGATGAACATTCTTTAATTAAAAACTGGAAGTAATCAAACAAACAAAAACACGGGAACCATCTTACCAATATTGTCTTTCTCTTTGCAGGAAATGGAGTAGCAGCAGATCTCCCGGTCCTGAATAGCAGCCAAGTTCCTAGTGGAAGGGGGGATGACAAATAAAAAAATTGTCAACACACATTATTTATTCCTCAAGCATTGTACTGTTCCTAATTATTACGCATGTCTTTATCTACTGATAAAGTATATTTTATAGTCCAATTCACCTGCACAAATAAAAGCAATCAGCTCTGCTAAAAGTTAGTTACCACACACACAGACAGGGTTGAAAATTATTATTATGAAACTTAAACATACACAACAATGCCAGAGGTGCAAAATAAAAGTTAAAGGTGCATCATTGTGGCTATTAACTCCATATTGGAAATTAAGATTTTTTTTTGTGCGTGCATGAAAACGCTACAGAATGAACAATGATAGCATTAATCACTTTACAGGAAGCGGCTAGAGGTTAACACTAGCGCATAAATTACATTTAAAGTTACATTTTCCTCCAAACATTGTTATATGTAGGATACAACTCAAAGTAAAATAAAAAGTGGGAAAATACCTTTCAGTGCAGTGAAAAATCTTCAATCCTGAATTCGTTGGTGTTTTACGTCCATTTATTTATTTAATTTAATTTAATTTAATCATTTTAATATGGGCCATTTTTATTTGATTACTCAGATAAATAAATGTGATTCATTCTGTTTTATCTTTATAAAATGTTATTGTATATATTATTGAAGCAGAAATTTTTATTTAAAATTGTTTTAAAAAAGTTGTGTATCAAAAATATGACTTACACTAAACGCCGTTAATAAAATATAACGATCACATATTATGCAGGTCTTACCACCAACTGTATTGATTTGAGCCGAGCCGTGAATTTTGTGTACCGTTACACCCCTAATATATACAGTGCATGTGCTATTGAGACTTGTGTAATGATCTAAACCTAATTAACAGTCCAACAAACTTGCTGTTTATAAACCACTTTTTTTTTAATCTCTTTTGAAAATAACATGGGAAGACTTTAAGCAAATGAAGTAAACAATGCCACAAACTTCTTTTTTATGACCTGGTAGAAATCTATCAAAGTTAAAACTGCATAAATCCTACAGGTGGCAGTAATTCCTGTGAAAATAGAAGACTGAGCGATACCACAACCTCTGCATCTTGGTGCTCGGATCCGGTTGCACATTTTCACTATTATTTAACTGCCATAGGAAACAGCATGTGAAACCTTTAATGATTGCATTTCTCTTTTTAAGTCTAGATCTGAATTCCCTAGTAAGCATAAGCACACATACACACAATATTATAAAGAATGCAGTTCATAAGAAGCCTGAAAAAACCTCTAAGAAAACATTACAAAAACGCACATCTATATACAGCTAGTTTAAACTGGATTAGATACACCTGTATTCCATTTAGTGGACCTCAGTTTAACCCAGTTACCATGTAAACGTTGTGCCAGTTGATTTGAAACCTTTCACTGACATTTTTGATGGGTTGAAAATTACTAATTCAAACAGTGACATGGAAATCTTCAGTAGCCTTGTCATCATTGTGGTAACTAATAAGACTTTCCACTAGGGGTATCCACTAACCTACCTGGGTGTACTAGTGCACAAAATGTAGGGTTCAGTATGTACCACGGTTTTCAAGTCACAGTTCAGTAAGAATGACAGGAAATGGCAGCGATTTTGTCAATGTGCAGGGTAAAATCTAGGTTTTCCGGTACGAATCAAGTAGACACAGTGTTCCAAGTGGTTTGGTACGAATCATGTAACATTACATCTCTATTGTCCACTAATACAATACAACTTTCCATAACGAGAATGAATATAGACCCAATAAAGTATCCACTGATTGTATACACCAACCCAATGTTAAAGCCAGTTCAAAAGGATACCACAGAAATCGCCATGGTACTTACATTTTTTCAATAAGCTGTTTCTCATCGAGTGCATTAGGTAAATCCCTCTTGTTACCAAGTACCAACACCTGAAATACAACATTTTTAAACTTAATGGTGTGGCACGAGGCAATATGTGCAAAGGCATTTTAGTCATGTGACAGACAGACTTACAGGGATCCCTTGTAGCTGCGGTTTGTCTAACAGGTTATGCAGTTCGTTCCTGGAAGCTTCTACTTTGTCTCGGTCTGCTGCATCCACCATATACCTTTTTGTAGAAGCAAAAGGCAATGAATGGACACACTGTCCATCATAACAGACATTGTTTATACACAGATTGCACAATTGTAAAATACACACTTGTAAATAGCATACCTGTACATTCTGTAAATGTTCCTACCTAGTGCATTATAATTTAATTTCAGTCTTTGTTATATTGTTATATCCCATCTATGTCTCTACTTTGCTCTGAACTGGAAGCTCTTATTGCCAAGTCAAATTCCTTGTGTCTAAACATACTTGGTAATAAAGCTATTTCTGATTCTGAATAGCTTTGCTCACTTTCGTCAGTATTTAAGACCAAATCCATGTCTTCTCAACAAGTTTTTATATAAAAAAAATAAAGAAATGAAGAAAAAAAGGAAAGAAAAAAAATCCTTCTTATATAAACATTTGGACTCCAGATGAATGATGAGGACACATTGTAAGGTCACTAGAACCAGCCTTCGCTTCTGAAATATTAAAACCGTTCACCTTTTTTTGTCATTGGAATCGACTGAGGTAAAGAAATCCAAATGACTAAGAAGTCTTCTAAAGAACTTAAACATTAGAACTTGGCAATAGGGAGTAAAACTATGCAGTATCTAATAGGTTTTACTTTCTACAAATCACTACTAGATCAATCCTCAGATCACTGAACACTGCCTAGACATAAGCATTTCATAGAAGCTGGCACAAAAAGACTGGTGAGAAAAACCACAATAATATCAACAATCACTCTGAATAGAGTATAATGGCTGAGATTTGTACACAGTTGCCATAAGCACAAGATTCATGTGATCTGAATAACTCAGGACTGCAATGAAGGGTTGCTAGGAAGAAATTGCTGTTCGAGAACAGCCATAAGAAACCGCAGAAACTGTGACGTTTTGCTTTGTAACATCATCATTGATGCTGGTGGTGTCAGCTATTGAGATGCTTTTCATGCTCAGAACCTGAGGTTCCTAAACAAAAACTGGCAGGAAAAACGAATGGCACCAAATATAAAGAGAGATTACAAGAGAACTTGCTTCAGTAATTCACAGTTTCTGGCCACATGGCCAAAAAACTTATCGAAATAAAGGTGAATGTTCCAAAGTAGTCAAGTCAAAGTCCAGATATGAAGCTCTCCAAGAAACACTACTTAAGAGCTTGCAATGTTGTATGTTAACCTAATGGACTTGACTGTAATTGCAACAAAACGGGGCTCTATCAAGTATGAATTAAGTGTGATAGGAGGTCGAATACTTCTGATCTGCTAGTTTGAGGAAAATATAATGCACCATATGTCACTTAAAGGGTTATAGGATGAAGACTTCTGTGTGGTGTAGCTCAGTGGTTTAAGGCGCTGGGCTGCGGATGGGAAGATTAGGGTTCGAGCCCCGGTAAGGCCAAGCTGCCGCCCTTGGTTCCTTGAGCAAGACCCTCTGTGCTCCAGGGGCGTCGTATCATGGCTGACCCTGAGCTCTGACCCTAGCTACCAACAACAAGCAACAATATGCGAAGAAAGAATTTCACTGTGCTGTAATGTATATGTGACAAATAAAGGCTATTCTTCTTCTTCTTTTTCTGAAAGGCACTGAAAATAGTTTTTTTTTGGCCTGTCACCAATTATTGCATTAATACCAGTCACACATCAAGATATTTTGTTTTAAAACAGGAACTAATGAGCATTGTTTATAAGGGACATTTACAATGAACACCTCGTCTTCTGGGTACTGCTTATTATTCAGCACCGATGGAAAAAGGCACCATTTCTTCAAAGTGTTCTATTAATTTCCGAGTAACACAAAAAAAGAAAGTGCAGAAATCGCTCTCTTTCTTTTAAGACAACGAGTAGAACATACTGAGTAAATGAATAATGCATGTTAATTTTTTAAAGAATCTTTACCACATTTTATCCAGTTTCTTCACTGACATTATGGAGAAACATTACTCACACTATGGCATTTACTCCTCGGCAATAGCGTTCCCACATGCTCCTAAACCTTGGTTGTCCCCCTATATCCCAGATCTGGAGAGCAATGCAAAAAAAGAGTCAGATTAGCCCTCTAAATACATTAAAATTGAGACTTTTCCACATGAGACAGGAAGGAGACATTTAAAAGAATGTAACTCGTACCTTAATTGTGACGTTTCCTTTTGTGACCTTCCGCATGTTGAATCCAACGGTTGGAATCATGTCTTCACTGAACTGTCCAGACTAAAAGTTTAAAACGGGAGGGGGTCATTATAAATCACTGTTTCTGATTGCAGGTTCTACTAAAGTCTTAAACATTGTTGTATTTCTGTGCTGACTTATTTACATGCTTAATTTCTTAATGTCTGTGATGAACATAACATATCAACCGACACAACTGGCATTTCCAAATACGATGTTTATACCAGTCGCTCACTTTTTACCTCAAATAGAAAATAAGTCTTCCTTTCATAATCTTTCTCAAGCTGAATGACTATGATCATATCTGAATCCAGTTAGTAGCAGTACAAATGGTTTTAAGATGAAGGATTCTCTGCATTTGTTCTGACAGTTTATCAAAATGATCAAAATCTTCAATCTTAGACATGGTAGTAAAGTGATGTAAAATATAGGTCTTTGAGGAATTAGTATAACTCTAATAAAGTCATTTAATTGTGTTAGTAACAGGGATTACATTTTTATAACAGTTTCTTTGTGAGGTCTGTTTAAGAATGCTTTTTTTAATGTACATTTTTCACAGTTACTGAAGAACAATGTTTGTGCACATATATACACTATACAAAGGTCACCTGAACAATGTTCATATATGCTCTGGTGAACAATACACTCCACCACATTATGCATTAACCTGCATCCTTCCAGCAAGGCTTTTCACTCAGTTTTGGAATATAGGTTGTATTTCTGACAATTAAAAGTTATGGATCTAAAAAGTGTTCAGAGATCAAACTTTTGTATTCAGCACCAAACCTGACAATTCTTTTTGCACTTTGTGCATGCTGGATATGGTTTGAGCACTTCCAGTTAAATGCATTCTATATGCAATGTCATATAAATATATACTACAAATGATTAGGCTTCCATTTTTGTTGCAACTCTTTAGTTCGAACTTTTTGGATGAACTGGAAATAAATTGGAAAGCCTTCACATATGGATGTCCTAGTCAGTTGATGGATAATAATGGATGAGTTGTCCATGCAACTAAAGTCATAGTATGATAAATCACCAAAAAGCATTGTGCATGAAATGATGTGTTAATCTCTGAGTGAAACAGAATTTATTTACAGTCCTGCTAAAAGCAAACAGCCAACATTTCAAATACCATAGTGATTTTTACCTCAGATTAGTAGTCTAAAGAAACCACTGTGGATGTTGATGTTGTTCAGAGTGGTTACACATTTACATTCATAACAATACAAGCAATGACTTGGTGTCTTTCAAATGGCCAAAAATGGTCCAAATCTAACAGTTTCACTTGTCACTTTAGGGTGGGAGTAAAATTCTTTACAACATTTTTGGCTACATGCAAAAGACAAACATATGTATGTGTGTGTACTTGTGCCATTATAAAGCTGAAATATTTTCTCCACACAAACATACAAACAGGTAACAATACAATACTCCTACAATAAACTATCACCAGTGTGAGTCGTCACAGACCTGTATCCCAATAAACATGCTTTGCCTTTAAAGCACACAACATACATTCACACGTAAACTGGAATATGTTAATATGTTAAACTTTGGCGTGTATGGAAGGTGAACATGAGCATCAAACATGACTGATATGAATGTCAGATTACACAGAAATCTGTCTTGCAAAAATCAAATCAACATGAAAAAGTGGTTTCTTTGCAATTGTTCATATCTATGATAGATGGCAAACTGCAAAAAGAACAAAACAAGAAACCCAACAACCCACTAGATGTGAATTTTAGTTAAAGGAAATAATATATAAAGAAATAATTGTATTTTTTCTCCTCAGCGCAACAGAGCAATGGTACTACGTATATTGTCAGAAAGTGATATCTAAAACACAATGTTTAGATTTTTCATCTTAAAATAAAGGGTTTCGGTTGAAAATACTACTGAAGAGTTAAATATATATATATATATCAACGAACATTAAAAAGTCTATTTTTAATTGTCTTTTAATAAAGGGGCAATTAAAATACCTTAAACATTAATATTATATAAACAAAACTTAAGTAAAGTCTTATAACTTATAACATAGTGGACAGAACAACAAGACAATCATGTATCTTCCTGTAGTACCAACAAATACATAGATCTAGCTCATTTGGTTTAATGGTAATTACTGTTAATTTATCACATAGTCTGCATAAAGGTACACAATGAACTACAGTTTGTAAATCTGGGCTTGTGAGAACAAGTCAGAAGTACAACTGTTTCTGTGCCACTGAGACTGCTAATGCGCGTAGTACTGCAAGGTAAAGAAGTCGCATGGCATGCACTTGCTACACTGGGGAGAATTTGGACCAACAGAAACCTCCACATTGCCTAAACTCTCACACACACATTACCTAAACTCACACACACACACAACAGCACGCACATACAAACACTCACAACTGCATTAAAGTCTAAAATGATGTCTCCATGGTGAGATTTGAAACAAGACTGACCAAGCGCTGATAAGAAGGCAAAAACAGCTTTTCGTTCACATTAATGGCAGGCTTTGTTTCACATTTGCTTTAGTAAAATGCTACAGATCATGGTAGGATTCATTATTTTTATTTATTTGACTAAATCAACCTTCAAACATTATATTCACATTGTCATAGTTTTTGCAATACATACCCTTCCAGAATAAAAAATAACTTCATGACAGGCCATTTTATTTCTAGATGCAAGCACTGACATAAGCTACAACACTATTGGAGTACTAGATTGCAAACATCAACTGGTCTCACACTTACGTGCTTTTGTGGTTAAGAATGAAAAAAATCCCACAGTGTAAAGAAGCTTAAAGGGGCCAGAGGGTTTGTAAAAGAACAAACTCTAAAATCATATCACCATCTTAGATTGCTTCCACACAAGAGCCACAAAAACACTTTTGAATCAATTGATGTTCACTTTCGAAAAAAGGTCTTCATAGAATAATAGCAACAGGTTATTAAAGGTTTCACGGCAAACAGATCAAGTATGTAATATTCAATTATTTCAAATGTTAAATGTTGGATTCTAGTTCCCTCTGGTTTGGGAGGATGCACTGCATTTCTTCATCAGCAAGAATTCTGTAGAACCTCCCCCAATCCCTAATGCTTTGCAAGATACAAAGCTTGTGCATCACCCAGCAATGCAACTCATGACATACTGTTTTAACCTGGTCATTGGTTTAAGTTACAATTTTAATATTTTGAAAAATAGCATCAAGCATATCTGCTAGAAAACAGCATGGGGAGGTAAAACAACAACGGCAACAACAATCAATAAACACGTAAGTGGGCGGTATTCTAGTTTCCCGGCACACAGTTTACTGGGACCTTAAGAGGCACGTGATTAATACACTTTCCTGTGACTCATGAAGCTTGTGACAATGAATTTGCTTCCTTTTTACACTTGCTGAATTTTGATGGACTATGATACAATCTCAAGCAAACCAGGGATAGGTGTTGATAGGCTGATAAATGCTGTTTCCCTCTCTCTCTCTCTTTAAAATTATAAAACAGTTTTTTATTATTCGTTTTCTTGTTGTTGTTTTTTTGTACTTCAAGATATTAAAATAATAAAAATTCATAGAACTTGAATAATTTAACATGGCTAAATGTTTTATTAATAGGCCAAAAACATCCTAGTTTTTATTCTAGTTATCTGATCTTCTAATAATAGTGTGATCTTCCAGCACACAAAAAAATATCGGTTCAGAAGTGGTCTTGTGGTGGTACCTTTTCACTGATGAATGGGGTAACAGGGGTAGAACTGATAACAAATTAGAGTTTCAGTTACTAAACCAAATTTTACTAAACCAAAATCTTGCAAGCTCGGAATTTCCAATCTCTGACTAGAAAAAAGAAGAAATCATTCTGTAAACTCTGAAAGGTCGCTACCACCCCAGCTGATGCTGAATGTCAAACCAAACAGTGTGCTTGAATAATCAATATCAGTCCTTTTGCTGTGTATAATTCTTGTGAAATCACTTACACAGACTATATTCAGGAAATGTATGTACATCACTTCTAATATAGGCTGCCTAGATAGTACATATAGTATATAGTATATAATATATTATAAAAGTATCTCTTATTCGATTAATCGATGTACTAATTGTTAGAATACTCGATGGCTAAAATAATACATAGCAACAGCCTTACATATGTGTGTGTGTATGTGTGTGTATGTGTGTAGTATGTAGTATGTATATATATATATATGTGTATATATATATATATATATATATATATATATATATATATATATATGTAACACACACACACACACACACACACATGGGGCTGTTGCTATGTATTATTTTAGTCATCAAGTATTCTGACAATTAGTACATTGATAAATCGAATAAGAGATACTTATTCTTTTTTAAAGAGCAATACTAATTGAGAGACAGAAAATAAGACAGTTCTCTTAAAACAGTGATTTGTTTTTCTTTTTACAAAAATCCCCATTTTATTGCTGAAATTACATACAAGAATCTGTGTAGAGAAAGTCATGGGAAATGGCTTGTTTAATTTAACTCATTATTATTATTATTATTATTATTATTATTATTATTCTCATTCATGTATTTATTTATTAAATCTTGCACAGTCTAGTGATGTGGTATTCCTGTCCCCAGAAAAGCTCCTTGAAATTTTTGACTAAATAAATGTGTGTATTTATCAGCAATTTAAATAATGTGCTCCACTACCAGCTCTATGCACCACTGTGGAGGGATATATTTTTTAACGTACTGAACTGAACAAAACACACTGATCACAACTCATGGTTTGGTATACATTATTAAATACACAAAGAAGTCATGTGTTCACGTCAAAATGTTAATCAGTAAATAACAGCAGTTAGCGGAGGAGCATAGCAACTTTAAAAATTCCTTGTGCATTAATTTCATGTATGGGAGCATTTCCTTACTTTAACTTGTCTTCTTATAAATGGGAAGCAAATTATTTGTCTCCATCCCCCTTTTTTGCCAATCCGAAAAATGATCCGAACAGTAATTCAAAACCTGATCCGTGATCCCCAGGTTTTTTTTTTTGTTCCATATTAAGGCTGATAAATAAAAATATATTTTAAAAAATTACAAATTACTTTAAAAATGTTAACCACACAGTGCAGAGTTTTCTTTATGTTTTAGTTTGAAGTGATCTTTTTTTTAAAGTGATTTTTCTACAGCCTTTTCTCTTACCTGTCCAACTCCAAGTTTAGCGGGTAATAATGGTTCATAGGAAACAGTGCTCCGTATTTAGTTCGTTTTTTTTCTCATTACTCAAATTACTCGAGGAATCATTACATTTGTAGATATAACAGCATTCAGATATGCTCGCTGGTGAAATCACACACACGGACTGTTTTAAGTGAATTAATAAACATCACTAATATTGACTGGCTAGTAGAAATAAATCAAATTTGCACTTCACAATACGAACAAACCTGTCCACAAAGTAAAATGTTCAGATTTGAAAAAAAACACTGCGCTAGCTTTTCATGGAGCTTAATGAACACAGAGCATAGCAAACGAGTGTAATATCCATTTAATACCTACCACCTTCTCTTCCTCCTCCCACCATCCACACATGTATTAAAGACGACATTCCATGGTCATTACAGTACTTACTGCATACATTACTGTATTATTTTATACTTTTTATTCATTTTAAATCTATTACTGTTATTGTTACAGTCAATAGCAAACGCTATGAACAACTTATGAACGAACTCTTGGAATGTAACTCTGGCTTAGTGGTTAGCACGTTCGCCTTACACCGCCAGGGTCCGGGTTTGATTCCCGTCTCGGCCATGTGTGTGTGTAGTTTGTGCATGTTCTCCCCGTGCCTCAGGGGGTTTTTCTCCGGGTTCTCCGGTTTCCTCCCGGTCCAAAAACATGCACGGTAGGTTGATTGGCACCTTGGAAAATTGTCCCTAGTGTATGAATGTGTGTGTGTGTGTCCTGCGATGGGTTGGCATTCCATCCAGGATGTATCCTGCCTTAATGCCCATAGACGCCTGAGAGAGGCACAGGCTCCCCGTGACCCGAGGGAAGATCAGATAAAGCGATAGAAGATGAATATATTATATATATATAATATATATATATATATATATATATATATATATATATATATATATATATATATATATATATATATATACTATTTTATATTGTCTAACACTTTATTTAAACTACTTTATTGCACTGAACGACAATGTCTGATCTCACTCATGTTCCAATGCATCTTTCCAACTAATCATTTATTATCAATTTCCTGAATCTGCTTATTTTAAAACAATATTTTGATAATATGTCTCATATCCTCTGCCAGACCAAAGTATTCTTCTGAAACATGACCTAATATATAGAGATTACCTGTAGTAATAGTAGTATTTTATGAAGCTCTAAAAACACATAATCACTGTTTGATTACTTCATGGAATATGTTTGTCTCACATTGTGCAGACTTCACATCATAGTTCTAACACTGTTTCGAATCTGAAAGTCTAGCTGTTCTCCATACACAAGGCTTCCAGAACAGGCAGAACATGCTGAAAGTCTATGCTGGACTGACTGGCAAAGCAGGCAGATGTAAAACTATTTAAAAACACATAGTGACAGTGAAATCATGAGATGAATGATCATTACACACTCTCTTGGAAGAACAGGTTATTCACCCACCCACTTGGCCTGATAAGCATTGATGATTCCTTCACATACACAACACACATTCCGTGATCGGGCACCAATTTCCCATTACATGACAAGATTTAGCAAACCCACTTTATTTCCAGTTACAGAGCTATATCGAATAGTCCTGTATAATCCCAGTCAGACTTAGCTAGCCGGCTGCATGACACTGCCTGTTCAAGGCTAGGAAGCTAACTAGCCAGCTAACCTACTACCTCTACCTCGGTACTGTCCGAATAATAATGACTAATAGCTGCTAATGAGTAAACCACAAAGCAAGCCTCTCGTACACAACGTTACACCTGTAAACACTTTTATATTGTCTGCCGAAGACGATATATGACAGCAAGGCCACAGATAGCTTAGTTAGCTCAACAGCTAAGACGAGTTTATAGCTGAACTTGTTGTTTATCTAGAAGTGCTTTCTTTTACTGACATGCAATTATAAAGAATAAACTGACCTCTTATATGTGTACTTGAAATGGCGTTAGGGATATAAAGCCTTGAATGACATTGGTACACGTGACAAAACAACAGGTTAGCAGAGGCTAGCTATGCTATGCTATGCTAAGATAGGATAATATAATAAGG
Organism: Kryptopterus vitreolus; assembly: GCA_030449085.1. NCBI lineage: Eukaryota > Metazoa > Chordata > Actinopteri > Siluriformes > Siluridae > Kryptopterus > Kryptopterus vitreolus. The sequence continues at coordinate 320,486 of JACRUU010000016.1, read as the reverse complement.
AGTGGGGGTGAAAACACTTACAGCTATCACATTGACAAACGTCGTTTTGCCCGAATACTGAAGCCCGACCAGCGTTAACTCCATCTCCTCCTTCCAGAACAGGGATTTAACCCAGTCTAAGAAACGGTTAATCAGCGCCAACATTTCCACCAGTTTGGTTTTGTTTTTGTCTCAGCTTTGTCTCGGGATAAAAGTGTGTGTATGTGTGTGTGAAACGTAATGTTTGGGAGGAACTGCGAGCTTGTCATATGACCCTGGTGCGATTACTATTACTGCTGGTCCTCCACGCTGTTGTCACACACACAGTCAGTGATGCATACTTTTTGGGAATTCCAAAACTATAGTATAAAATGTTGTGAAATCCAACAAATCTTAACGGATGCGTCCAGTTGATTTCTTTTGCCATTTGAAGCAAAACACTATGCAAGTTGAAAACACACTCTCTCACACACAAACAATCCCACCCACAAAGTTATGTTTCCGCCATCATTTCTCATAAAGCTCTTACAATAACGTGTTCAATCTACCAATTGTAATGCTGTGTGCCAAGTTTTGGTCTCAAAAGTATTTCAAACATTAAATAATGCCTAAACACTCTTTGAGGACACAGATTTGAGGAGTGTCATCTTTACCCATGTACAGTTTTCCATATCAAAGTTAAAGATCTCAATGGGTCCCATTTAAATCCATCTTGATTTTAATTTATATATAAGAAGATGAAAAAAAAAAAATAAATACAATGTGTGTCAGCATCAAAACAATAACAGGAACAAATGTCAATGAGTGGGCATAAGTAGCAAGTGGGTAGTTTTTCTTCATGCCTTTCATTTATTTACAGTATATGAAAAATCTCAAGCGTTTATAATGGCCTTTAACACACCAGGTTACAGATGAGGACGGGTATCCTTTTTATATCCTGTTCTTCACAAGGCTTCTACATAGGATATTTGTCACATATACATTACATCACAGTGAAATTCATTCTTCACATATCCCAGCTTGTTTAGAAGCAGGGGTCAGAGCGCAGGGTCAGCCATGATACAGCACTCATGGAGCACAGAAGGTTTACGGCCTTGCTCAAGGTCCCAAATCTGGCACCTTGGCAATACCGATGCTCGAACCCCCGACTTTCCAATCAGTAGCACAGCACCTTAACCACTGAGCAATCCACACCCACATTTCATCTCAGAAGGTGTTCCCTTGCCACTGTCACCTCTTTATCCCTGCAAAGCTACTTTGGTACAATGCACATTGTTAACAGCAAATAAAAATAAAAATACAAATGAACTGAACAACAATATCTGCTTTACCTACTGAAACAATTAAGTGTCCAATTAAACAAAGGTAAAACATTTTAATGTTTTTACATTCCCTATTTAACCGCATTTATTGCATACATGGGAATTTTTATTGATCTTACAGCATATACAATATGTAATATAATCCAATGAATTGCACAATAAAACAAATCATACACCCACCCAAGTCATGATCAAGACAGTTCTGAGAAGTTGGTTAGTAATGATTAGTAACTCTATTAATGGTTACAAGTGCTAATATGCAAACGTTTATCAATTATTTATGACCACTTGCTAATGAATGGTACAATTTAAAGTGAACGAGTGACAAGCTGTTGCATCACTGTTCAGGTGCTGTCAGAGAAGTTATTGTGCAAACCTTTACTCTACTAATACCATGGAACCACCCGCTCCTTACTCGCCTCCCGCAATTTCATCCTGAAGCTTCAGATTTGTTGTCTGACCTTGCATCTGTTTCTGAGTTTGTGCAGCTGACACCCTTACGGTTTCACTCCTGTTTCTTCTTTAGACAGCCTGCAGCCATGTTCCTCAATTGTCACTTTCAGGGAACTTGCGGTCGGAATGTATTCTGCCAAACGAAGTCAGACATTCCATTTCACAGTTATTTTTGAACATGTTTGCCTCTCATACAAACAAGCCTAGAATTTCTCTAGTGGTATGACATTTTGTGGTATAGTTGTTATCACAACATCGGGCTAAGTGTGTTTCCACTAATCTCCCAAGCTGTATAGGAGCATCATATGCCACCCTTCACGGAAAGACACAATTGCAGATATTGCAGACAATGGCAGATATCCAACCACAGACCTTTTCGGTTAGTTTGTCAACAAATCATAAATTGCAATTATAACTTGTAATTATACACACACACACACACACACACACACACACACACACACACACACACACACACACACACACATATATATATATATATATATATATATATATATATTTTACAAACTATAAATCTGAAATCTAAAACAGAATGTGATCAAGACCTACTGTAATATATTCTGAAATTATACTTACTAATTGCTATAATATGTAAGAACTGGACCACAGGATACAGTATATTGTATAATATGATGAAACTGAGTGGAAAATATATTTTTATGTCACTTACTTTTCTTTGTCCTTTGTTCTTGAGCTGTTCGCATGCAGAGATAAATAAGCATTGCAAGAGAAATCAAGCCCAAGACGACTAAACCTACCACCATTTCAGGTGAAGTCTCTTGAAAAAAGACAGACAAGAAAGGAATATAAGTTAAATATGATCCACATAGGACAACATTAACATTATTATATCACAGTATTCTAGTACTCTTTGCAAACTGGTTAGGCATTTACAAGAGCAATAGTCACTGAATTAAAGTGGATAATCATTTATTTGCTTTTGGCAATTTATATTAAACATTTTATGATACACAAAATGCTCATTCAAGCAAATAGATGTTCAGATGAGTGTTAATGGTGTGAGAGATAACAGTTCAAAGCCCAGACGAATCTCTGTGTCGGACTAAAAAAATAAAGATTTGAAATGAAGTGTGCGCAATTTGAAGTTATAATTATATGGTGTGAATAGCTATACATATCATCATATGGTAGTTCAAGACCGCTTTATCTATGACGGAGCCTAACGTTTTTTCAGGATTTGCACACAGAGTTTTTAAGGTCCTCATTATACAAGCTGCGTCCATTCCTCTACCTTTTAATTTTTTCCAAAGTGGTATGCCACACTTTACAGGTCCCGCCACACTTTATGGGCCACACCTCCCTTCAATCCCCCCAATTGATTAGCGCATCTGAAGTGCTTCAGGGCATGTGCAGTAACATTCCAGATTCTCCTCAGTGTCCTCCTGAGGGCCCAGCAGCCATGGATATAATCTGTAGTCTCTGAGGAGGATCCTGGTTTAATCCCAACAGGTTCTGGAAATGGATCAGGAGGTCCAGGCTGTCTTGGCAAAGAGGCCTTCAAGGTGGTTCCTTGGGCAACAGAGAATTCGGCTTCTACAGCCATTACTGCAGTGATGACTGAGGAAGAAACGGTTTTCCCATAGAGGCAATCCACTTTGTCTAATCAAAGTCCCAGGTTCTACTCAGGTGCATCTGTTTGCAACTCAGGAGACTTTGTAGTGTCCCTTCTGGTTTTCTCTTATTCATCCAGCTCCTCTGAGACTGGATGCTATGATACAGACATGGCCAAGGCTACGCCTGTATGCCTTCTACCCAGTGCTGCTCCTCCCAGGAGTTCTGAAGAGAGTTTGTCAGGGTGGAGTGCTTCCCATAGCGTTACCGTCATAGCGCCTCGTTCCCTCAAGGAACCCTCGAGGGTTACATACGTAACCAGATGTTTTATCATACTCAAAGGGTTTTAATTCATATTTTTTCACTGTGAGGGCCTTAATAATTGTTATAAGAAATGGCTTAATACTAAAATCGGAATAGTAAATGTCCACATATTTGTTATTGTGGCAAAACCCTATACAAATCTGTTCATGGTAACTTTCACAAAGAATGTAAATAAAGTAAATGCAACTAGAGATTCTCCATATCCACCATACATACACCAAATATAGCAATTTCCCCATTAGCTAGCTTAAAATGAATTTTTACATTGTGATATATTATATTACATCACATTACAACTAAGCCTATTTATTTGATGTATTATCCCATCAATCCTATAATAAACATATTCTATCATATTGCACTGAATAATCAGGTAACACATTTCATGAAAACCTCATGCAAAATATGTACACAATGAACACCAAGAGTGTTGTTTATTTTAATTATACTGGAAAGATTGTTTTTACCGATAGTATGAATATTTCTAGATAAAAAACATAATATAATAATAATAATAATAATAATAATAATAATAATCAAACTAATGAAGAGATATCTAATTTATATCTATACAGGGAATTGTAATGGCACCAGAAGTTGCCTGCTTGACTGATAAAAGACATACTGACCTTTTGCAATGCAACTGCATTGTGCATGGTGAGTCTTATTTCCAGGTAATTTGACAGGCAAACCAAGGTTTTTGCTGCTGATTTCAACAACACAGCAACAATAATTGTAATATGTAGCATATGTAAGTAAAGGTAGTGCACTTCAGTATTTTGTTTAAACATTGACTTACTCCAGTGTAGATTTGCAAATATTTTCCTCTTTACTGTAATATGTTTGATTTGGACATGCTTCACACAAATATCCAAATTTAAATGAACCTGTAGGAAGTGTAGACATGATTACGATTTATAATACACATTTATTTATTTTGTAATTATAAACAGAACTTGTAATGATACTCCTCTTCATATACATCAAGTCTGGTATGACCCATAAAAAAGTTTTCCATTTTAAATATTGGAGTCTGATCATGGCAATAAAGTTAGGAAAGTTACCTGTTCTTGTGAGTTTTTCTTCCGGTGTGCACAATTTTCTAGGTGAACATGTAGAACACGTATCATCAAGGCACACAGTATTATTACAGAAGCAGTGTTCATTTTTGTTTGGGCACTTCTTACATACACTCTGACTGTTAATACTACAGTGTTGTATGGGAAATTCACCTGTAACAACCAAACATAACATGACAATAAAAATGTGCGTTAAAATAATTATGTAAAATAAATGATCATCAACAGTGATTTCTACCAGAAAAAGCATGAGAGACAGTTACAATTAACTCAATGTTTTAGTCAAGTGCTTTAGTTTAAAACAAACATAAATACATAAGAAATATTACACTATAAATCGCTGCTGGCCTTACCTAAAGGGCATATTTGACAACATTTCCCCTTGTACTCATACTGGGTGTTCCAGTTACAGTCTAAAGCCATGCATATGGAAAAGGCAAAAAGCATCGCACAGAGTTTCACACTGTCCATTTCGACAACATAATGAAAGTTATGTTGCGTGCTGCTTATATACAGTAGCTCTCTGTAAGTACATGCGTCACATTCTCTCTCTTTGTCTTCAAACCACAAAGCTAGACCAAATGTTAGCAGGAACTAATGTAAGGGGGTTGGGAGAGAGTGGTGTATGGGTGTAGGGGAAGCTTATGATTTCATAGCCACTTGGGGGGTAGGAGGAGGGGGTTAGTAGACATTTGGAAATTTGTGCTTAAAAAATTTGTGTTAAAATCTACAGTTAGTCAGCTGTTGTTGTTGTTGTTTGCGAATCAGTGGTTTTAATAGGAGCCAGTGCAAACTTGAGATTTTGAAAATAAAGTATTAACAAAGTAGTACAAGCTGGAAATCCCACTGGATCTCCTAAAAAAAGACGTAGTTGTGAATTACAAAAAACAAACCCCAATATTCATGTGAAAAAGGAAGTACACAATTTTTGAATTCTATGGTTTTATCAAATAATCAAATCATCTGGTCCTTGGAATTAGATTAATGCAACCTCAGATGAACATCACATGACATATTTCACTGGAAGTTTGGAAGAAGAAGATATCCCAGCTTGTGGGGTCAGAGCGCATGGTCAGCCATGATACGGCACCACTGGAGCACATAGCTTAGGGTCTTACTCAAGGACCCAAGAGTAGCAGCTTGGAGATTCCAGGGTTCGAACCCACGACCTTCTGATCAGTAGACCAGCGCCTTAACCACTGAACTCAAAGTAATCATGTTCTGTATGATTTTCTTCTTGTGTTTACACACACCTGAATACTCTAGACCAGAAAACCAATACAAAAAACTTTTATAGAGTTGCCACATTTGCTAATGCTCATTTGATTAAGGGCATTTGACTTTTTTTAATATTTTATTTAAAATATAACCTTTGAGGATGAGCACAGTTATTCACACATGGTTTCTACACACACACTCCATTTTGGTTTTATTCATTTATGTATTTAAAATAAAAAATATATACTGTATGTGTTGTGGTGTTTTTGAGGTTTGAGGTTATCTATTTTAAAGATCTGATAAGAACAAGATGATCTTTGACAAAAAAAAGAAGGTTTTGGAGCAAAATTATTTTGGTATATAGAGCTATTCATTTTCTCATCTATCTTGACTGGTGTCTCTTTCCCAGCTGAGGAGAATAATGCACTATAATGCTACCCACAGGATGTGTCATTATGGTAATCTGTTATAATGCTCTTTGTTGGCTTTGTATTAGATATACTTTTTAAAATTTGGGTGAAAATATCCAATATCATCAGACCATAACACATTTTCCCACATGGGTTACAGTGATTGAAAGAAAATTTTGTCATAACACAAATTGCACAAATCACAGCACAGAGACAGCACTCGTCAAAGTAGTGAATGATCTCTTACTGGCCTCTGATCAAGGCTGTGTCTCTCTGCTGGTATTACTCGACCTCAGTGCAGCCTTTGACACCATTGACCATAAAATTCTCCTTCACAGATTAGAAAAGGTAGTAGGAATTCAGGGAACAGTCCTTGCCTGGTTCAGGTCTTATTTAACTGACCGCTACCAGTTTGTAGACTTAAATGGTGACTATTCTGAGCATTCCCAGGTACAGTATGGTGTGCCACAGGGCTCGGTATTAGGCCCATTGCTCTTTTCTATTTACATGCTTCCTCTGGGCAACTTAATTCGTAAATACAATATTAGTTTCCATTGTTACGCTGATGACACACAGTTATATGTCTCAGCTAGACCAAATGAAAAAAATCAGTTAAGTAAAGTTGAGCAGTGTGTGAAAGCCATAAGAGAATGGATGTTAAGTAACTTCCTCCTACTTAATCCGGGTAAGACAGAGGTTCTAGTACTCGGACCACATGCAGCTAGGAGTGAAATATCAGACCAAACATTAACTCTAGATGGTCTTTCTATCACACCCAGTACAACTGTAAAAGATCTGGGTGTGATTATAGATTCCAATCTCTCGTTCGAAGCTCATGTAGATAATATTACTAAGATAGCATTTTTCCATCTCAGAAATATCGCTAAGATTAGGAATATATTGTCAATTAATGATGCAGAAAAACTAGTCCATGCTTTTATCACATCCAGGCTGGATTACTGTAATGCTTTACTGTCTGGATGTTCAGCACGGTGTATAAATAAACTTCAGTTAGTTCAGAACGCGGCAGCGAGAGTGCTCACTAGAACTAGGAGATATGAGCACATCACCCCTGTCCTATCCACACTGCACTGGCTCCCAGTGAAATTCCGTATAGAATTTAAAATATTACTTTTAACTTATAAAGCACTGAATGGTCTCGCCCCACAGTACCTGACAGAACTATTAGAGCCTTATGTTCCACCACGCCTGCTTCGATCAAAGGATGCAGGCTGTCTGTCAGTACCACGTATTAGGAAAATTACAGCGGGGGGCAGAGCTTTCTCCTACAAAGCCCCAAAGTTATGGAACTCCCTCCCTATTAATGTTCGAGAATCAGACACAGTCTCAGTGTTTAAGTCCAGGGTAAAAACTTTCTTATTTAACCAAGCTTTTAGTGAATAGTCCTATCTTAGATAAAGGAGTAGATCTGGGGGACACATGGATGTTGAGTTTTATAGTGATCTGGTGTGTTTAGTTGCTGTCTGCCTCACTCTCATTAATCACTCAGGTTTGTGGTGGTGAGAGTGACTGTTTGCTTACACATCAGGAAGCTCTCATGTCTGTGTTTTCCCTCTGATCTCTCCTTTTAGTTATGCTGTTATAGTTAATCCTGCCGGAGTCCACGTCTGCACTCGACACTACATATACACACTCCCATACTGCAACCATGACCTTTACTAACCACTCATTTCATTTCTCTTTCTTTCTTCTTCTCTCTCTCTCTCTCTCTCTCTCTCTCTCTCTCTCTCTCTCTCTCTCTCTCTCTCTCTCTCTCTCTCTCTCTCTCTCTCTCTCTCTCTCTCTCTCTCCGTTGAGCTACATGTCCCACTGCTGAGCTGTCAGTGATCCAGACCCCCTCTGCACTCTGTTCCTGTCAGAACCTCCTGGTGACTCCGCCCCCGGTTGATGATGCTTCAAATTCATGAATACACTCCACACAACACAATAAACATCCTCAACCACACACACAACACTAACAACCCAAATGAGGATGGGTTCTCTGTTGAGTCGGGTTCCTCTCAAGGTTTCTTCCTGTTCCCAGGGAGTTTTTCCTTGCCACCGTCGCTTCGGCTTGCTCAACCAGAAACAATTAGGGCCAAAACTGATTTTCACTTCTCACACATTAGTATTATGTAAGGCTGCTTTGGGACGATGACACATTGTAAAAAGCGCTTTATAAATAAAATTGAATTGAATTGAATTGAATTAGGGCAAAACTGATTTTCACTTTTCACTTAAGTATTATGTAAAGCTGCTTTGAGACGATGACAAATTGTTAAAAGCGCTTTATGAATAAAAATTGAAATTGGCTTGCCTATTCTTCTTGCCACAACCCCCACACAAAGCCCAGATTCTGCATAAGAGATGATAGTCACACAAATGGAGTGAGTACTACCTGCCAGATATTCCAGTCGTTTGTTTAGTGAAGCTCCTTTAGGGAGTTTTTACACTTTTATCTGGTTTTAAGCACTTAATTAAGCGGTCAATGTGTATTTTATTTACAAAAGTTATATATATATATAGATCTATATATATATATATATATATATACTTAAATGAACAATTAATTGCACGATTGTGTTGTGATATAGTTACTAGCTGTAACAGATGTTAATTATTACATTTCTCTCAAAATCTCTCAAATAAATTATTTAATATTTATTTTACTCTGATATTCTTATAATATTACATTCTTGTTAATTATATTTCTTGTTAATATATTATACTTTTTTTATATATATATATTATATATATATATATATATATAATATATATATTATATATCTTAAATGCACAATTACCTGAAATAATTGACACCCTACACGTTTTTATTAGGCGCGCAAGAATGTTTTGAAATGATTTGCTCTTTGCATAGATCTGTAATTATATTAGCATCTCTCACTGTAACGAATACAGTCAATTATATACATACTTTTTTCAAGCATCAGTCTAAATCAAATTTCCACACAACACAAAAAAAGGCTTAAATTATCCAAACACAAAATGGACAAGAAAATGGTTCAGCCAATTTATTTCTCAGAATTGGTTTCCAATACATTCTCCAGGGAGTTTTTAACGGAATGGAATGGTGATATTCACAAATTTCTTTAGTTCCACACAAATGCTTTATTAGGACTAACAAAAAAAGAACTTTCGGAGAATGTTATTGAAGAAACAATTTACTTTTTCAATGCATAGAGTACAATGTTACTTTTTAAATAGAGAAAAATACTGGGGGAGAATAAAGCATTTTAAAAATGAATGGGCATACCACAAAAGGAATGGCAGAGAAATTCAATAAAGGTAGGGTATTTTTTTAGTTTACAGCTTTTTTTTTAGTGAATTTTGATAGTGTTTTTATATGGTTTTTTTTCACTTAATTAGTTCAATGTGTCTTTTTGACAATTAAGTTTTATATTATATATATGTATATTTATATACAAATATATTTTATATTATATGCTTATATATATATGTTATATAATATATTGCAATTAATTGCACTGTTGTGTTTTATATAATTCATTTCCTTTATATTCTGTAATCAATGTTTTAATATTTTTGTACTCTTATTGTGTTATTTTTTTAAAGTGTTGTGTTATTTTAATTCTGTTAATATTTGATTTTTTATATTTAAATTGTTTGTTATTATTTCTTGTTAATTTCAATGTTACTTTTTTAGAGTACTTTTTTTAAAATATGGGATGTGGCTCCTAGTATAAAATGGTGATACCTTTAGGTTATACTGAAGCACATTCCATTCAAATGAAATATATAAATCTGTAATACAGATTTGTGAATGCATTGCACTTCCGTATAGTTCCATATTGTAATATGTGGTAATATAGCGAGGAGCTCATACCTGTTGTGAATGCGCAGCAAGTAGGCATAATTCGGGGAAATTTAGGAAGTGTGAGTGGATACACTTAAGTTGTTTTATTCATTTGTTCCTTGTTGTCCGGGGTTTCTTTCATCCGCCAACACAACGCAGAGTGAAGGAGCAGATCACTCACATGCACGCTATGTTAATCGTACGTTAATAAAACGACTGGCGTCAATTTGCATTAATGCAGGGTTTAAGGTGACAATAGTATGTGAGTGCATGCAAAAATTCACAAAATCTTCCCTGGTTATGCTATTTATTTCCAGGAACAGGCTACAAGGAACGTGCAAAAAATACACCAACCCACCACACAGTATTCATGACTAATGGAAATTTTAAAGCATTGTAGAAACGATATTCTGACTCATTCTGACAGGTGGTTTTGGTCGAATGAGTGCTCCATGTATGCAGTCAAAGTAATGTCAATGTCAATCAGACTTGTTATTGATATGTATTTGGCCTGTATCTTTTGTATTTTGTATCTGTATTACATATAATATATTGTATTTTGAATTTTACTTTTGAATAAACGCACCTACCTATGTTATATATGCAAATGTATGTGTTTGCTGTACATTTTGACTTGTGTTTGATGTACCTATGACATTTCCCTTAAAGGCCTCTCATGTCACGTATTTCAAGAAACCACAAGCTTAACGCGTTACCTAAGTTTTTTTTGTACAGACAATCAGGGAATGCCCAAATGTTACTAAAATGATAGCAATGCATTTTTACTGTTTTGGAAATTCTGCTTTTTCAATGTTTTTTTCTGTTGTGATGGTTTAAGTGGTAATTGTACTGGAAAAAAACTTTTTTGTCTATAAATGACTGGTCCGTAAGCTTGAGGTTGACATCCGCAGGTAAACACATTTCAGTGTGTGTGTATATGTGTGTGTGTGTGTGTGTGTGTGTCTGTGTGTGTGCAGAGTAACAGTAGTCACAAGTTGTGTTGCATTCTGACACAATTTAAATGAAAATGAAAAAGAAAAATATTCCAATGTGCTAAAACGAGAGTATAACAAGAAAACATAACATAGGACAATTTTTCACCTGTAAATTTTCAAATTAACACTCACATTATCATAACACAAACACTTTGTTTATTTTTGCACTCCCTGACCTCACAAACATCTCACAAAACGTACTTTTTCTTTCTTTCTTTCTTTCTTTTTTACATTTAGTGCAATAGATATCATTCAAAATAATGTGTACTTATATTCTACACAAAACTGGCCACACATACACTGTATCATTACATGTAATAAAATAACTCCTCAGGATGACTGGGCAAATCATTTTCTTGACCAAAGAACAATCAGATTAAGCAGTTATAAATGAGTTCACTAAAGTAATTTCCTATTTTGCAAAGTTTGGCCAAAATCTATCGCGCGCATGCTCCCTTAGATCCTGTTTACAGTCAAATTGGTTTACGCATCAGAGGAAACAACCTGAAGGAACGATGAACACATTTTAGATATAGTGCTATATAAGTATAGCACCACCCAGAGGTAAAATTCACATTAGTGGAAGATTATAAATAAGAATTTTGTCTTTTAAGTGGTAAGAACATTTGTTCAACTGAAATAACAACATTTAAAAAGTCATTTTAGATTTCAGGTTATTTTTAATAACTTGTCTAACTGTCCTATACAGACTACCGCACTCTGGCCATGCTGGAATATGCCCACACACATACACTGCATATATATATATATATATATATATATATATATATATATATATATATATATATATATATATATATATATATATATATATATATATATATATATATACACATACACACTATATATAGTATATATATATATATATATATATATATATATATATATATATATATAGACACATACACATATATATATATATATATATATACACTATACACACATATATACAATATATATATATATATATCTATATATATATATATATATATATATATATATATTACCCTATTAAAATGTAATAAGTAGTGTAACATTTTAATTACTTTATGAAAGTATAGTAACTGATTACATTTGATTACTTTTTGGTTATTTTCTTTCGTCCATTTGATGAAAATAATATCCTGAGTCAAAAGATTATTACATATCTGCAGCAAATTGTTGAAGGGGGGCAGGTATTTTTCTCATTAACTGTAAAGAATTACTGTTACTTTTATTTTGTAATTATATTCCATGAGGCCGTTACATGTAACTAGATAAAATCTTCAAAGCATGTGAAAATACATGTCTTTGTGTTAACCTCAAGTTAACCTCAGCAAACAGCTCATGTCGACCACCCCAGCAGACTCCCCTTGTCTTTCCCATTCCACCCTTTTTTTTTTTTACGTTGATCCAATTTCACTGCAACAGGCCAAACCACAGACAGTAGGTGATGATGAAAAGAATGAGCCATGTTTTGACGTCTGTATTGTAGTTGTTCTCCCTTTCACTTACTTTCATTAGAGTGGGTGAACATAGCCTGTTTTTAATCCCACCAGTCAGGTTGTCATTCACTAGAGGCATACCCAGGTCAACATAAATAACATGACTATCAAAACTTGTCTATTTACCATGCTTCTAACAAGCAGTGGAGACATGCTAACAATAGGGTGAGGCAAAATCGTGAATCAGAAGGAAACAGTGACACCATTATGGTAAAGTTCTTGACAGTAATATTCTATGTGTTGTTTAAATGTATTCATAGTGTTTTTGCAATCACAAACAATTTGAGTGGTATTTTTGTGGTCTAATGTCGAATTTGAGATAAAACACTATACTATTAAAATTATAATTGTATGTTCATGTATTAGCCATTATTATAATATAATAATAATAATAATAAAAAATAATAATAATTATTATTATATTGATCCTTTTATAATGCTATCGTGTCATTTTTTTTAAATGGATAGCTTTAAGCACAACCAAATGCAAAAATCGATTCTGTCCGTTTCATGCACAATTAGCCGACTACTGGCTTTTCCTGTATTTAAGTTTTTCTGTATTTGTGGAACTGATTACTGTTTTATAGAGTCTTATGTTAGTAATATACTTATGTTGATCGTTTTTACTAACTACATCAACATCATAATGTGATAGGGTTTCAGGATCTCTTTTCGCAAAAATATTTGAAGATGCAAACATAACCGCACGTCTGGAAAATTACGCGCATAAGGTCTAAAACCAGAAAAGAATCAGCTTCTTTTCAGGAGGTTTTAAAAGAGGGAGGTTATTAACTCGAAAAACATCTTGCTGTAGGAGGGGGTAATACCTGAAAACTCAGCCTCCCACTATTGCTTCAATCATTAGTGCTAGAGAAGTGAAGCACGAAATATAGGTATGCAAACATTGCGAGAAGTTGTGTAATTTAATATAAATCCTTTGAATGTAAAGAATTAATATCCATTGAATGTAAAACCTCTCTCTCTCTCTCTCTCTCTCTCTCTCTCTCTATATATATATATATATATATATATGTATATGTATATTTTATATGTATATTATATACATTCTCAGTCTCTACACCCACACATTATCCAGGTTTACTATCTCAGGAGCTTATGAATCATCACAAGGCATAAACCCATTTTTGTGGTAGGGTGAAACAGAAAAAAGAAGGGCATTTTGGAAACAACAACAAAAGGTCATGGATGGTCATGAATGTTTTTCAGTAGCTACACACTAGTTACAAAGATGGCTTGAATAGCTGTCATTCTATAATGTCATTCTATAACCCAAAAATCTATATTTTCTGAGCAATATTGTACATGTAAAAAAAATATTAACAAATTAATTCATGATTTTCATGATAGAAAAACTAATGATACAAAATAATGATCATAGTGATGATGCATGATACAAATCATTCCAATGATCATTCCAACTATATGATAATGTTACAAAATGACATTTTATATATATACTATATATATATATATATATATATATATATATTTATATATATATATATACAAAAGTATTACATGTTTGCATAATGTTTCAGCCCCAAGACAACGTTCAGGACAGACATTTAAATGAAGTGGGTCGGGGCTGAATAAACACCTCTGTAACAGTTCAGTTTCCTTAAATGGGAAATCTGTTAATCATATCATATCATTAAGTTCAAGTTTCTTTCAGTTATTACACATATTTACTTCGCCAGGGTTATAGCAATGTAAAGTGTGGTTAAAACACTCACTGCGGCTCTTACTGGTATATAATACCTACTGCTAATTGTAATTCATAGCAAATGTTAAAGGTAATGAGTTAGGCACATGAAAAGGAATGTAAAGAGGAGGTCTGCAGAGGAGGAAGGAATTTCTCGCCAGATTCCTCGACAGGTTTTCCACATGCACTACCTATAGAAACAGACCAACGGAAAGATAGTTGGAAACTGTGTCTAATACATAGATGCACAAATGAATACAATCTTCTACAATTCACCAGCACAAGTGTTTCCCCTACCTTGGCGTACAATCTTTGTCTTTTTATTACAACATCTACTGAACTTTAGTATGAGGATGACAAGCAGAAAAACTGTAAGAGAGGCCAGACCTGGAATCGAAAAATGTCAACATGTCAACCCATAAGCATATTTCAAGTTGTTGGTAGTGTTAGTGCACATGAAATATGAAATATTACGTAAAGCATGCTTCTTGCTCTCTTCGAGTTTAGGAATCGGGGTGGTGGGGGTAGAGACGAAGTTTCTGCTGGTGGTTGGAGTTATGGTTGTTGTGCTCGTGGATGCCATAGACAAAAGCAAGGGGGAGGAAGAAGCCACTACTGTTTTTGCTTCAGTTCTGTAACTGACGTCAGAAATAGTACTTCCTGGAATTTGATCACTGTACCGAAAAAAAAGGAAACCGCAAAAGATACAAATCTACATGTAGTTACCGAAATTTAATGTTCATACTTTTATTCTGCAAATAGTAACTAGCATTTTTTGGGCTTGTACAAAGTTAACAATGTCTTAAATGACTTACTCTGGCAATGGTTGACATATAGAGTTGCTATGATTAGTGAACATATTAGGTGGACATTTCTCACAGATTTGATCCCCATTTTCTTCAAACAAAACAAAGAAAAATTAGCAAAAACAACTCAAGAGAAAAGAAAAAATGTATGTTTTAAATCACATACTGGTTGTGTAATGATAAAGATATAATTACCTAAAGTCTTTATCCCTAAACCTTTTGGGCAAATGCACCTTTTATTTGTTGAATCCAACTGTGAAAATCCTTTATAACAACGGCATTCAGTATTACTTGTTGGTTTGCAGGGAGCAACTTCAAAACTATAGAATTCTAAAACAGAATCATACATATCGTCAAAGCATTTAATTCAATGTAAGAGAGAGAAAAGTGTATTACAGAGTCAATATTTTCCTACGACCCAAATAAATATCATTGCTATTTACTAGATCATTGTCTTACACAGAAAACAAAAAAATGTCAACCATACTAAAATGGACTGATATGACACCTGGCTTAAAATTTTTACTTTGGGTTTTAAATATCGATAGAATAGACAGTCATTGCATGTTTAAAAGCAGATGAAAACTATCTGGGAAATAATCCCTGAATCATTAAAAAACAATAAAAAAATACCTACCACAAGGATCGCAGTTTCGACACTCTCTACTCTGAGTTTGCTTATTGTTGTATTGGCGATCTGGACAGGGTACACAGCCGTCCCTTGATGGTGTGGCCTTCTGACCTGTAACACACACATCCGATCCGTTACACAACAAGTAACAACATTACTTGTAAGAATGCATCACAACAGTCTAAATTATAAAACATTTACCTGGTTTGCAAGTCAATGCAAATGAAACATGACCTCGATAGTATGTCAAAAGGCACAAGATGCTCCAAACCAAGCAAGAGCAAACCATGGCCGTGGTGGTTAAGTGGCAGAATGTGTTGTGTAGTCACAGGTGCGCAGACCTCCCTCAAAATAGAATCTGTCAAACATGAAGACGATGCATGACAACTGAGCAAATCCTTTACGCCTTTATATGTTTCCACCACCCACGCTCCTGTATATAATAGACATTACTGTACATTTCATTTAATGCAGCATTTAATACATGTTTACTTATTTAAGAAATCGTTCAATTAAAAAAATATTCAAATGTTAATTAATAAGCGTAATTTGAAAACTTAAAATTTACGTTTAAAATGAAGCCACGGGATTGAAGAAATGGAGGATCTTTTGCGTTGGTTTGTACTACTAAACTGTGCAAGACTGACTGAACTGAAAGCGAATCTGCCCTTACTAATGCATTTTTTTCATTCTGTCTTTTTTGTTATTGATGTTTTATAAATGGCTTAATCCTATTTTATATTATATATATATATATATATATATATATATATATATATATATATATATATTTTATATAAATTTTAATACACAATAAGCTGGTATTCAGCCTGTGACAAAGTTGGATCCATTTTATCAAAATAATCTGCTTGTGCTGATCGATTGTAGTAAAATATTAGGTGTAGGAATTATTAGAATAAATGTCAAGAGTATTCTGTACTGTTTCAGCATGCAGAACGACTAAATCTTAAACTGTGCAATCATCGCTTATTTGTTTTTTTCCCCATTCAAAGTCAATTTTTAAATATTTGAGTATTTAAAAATGTTTCCACCATTGTATGCTCAAAAACTAAAAAAATAACATTTAAAGGTTTCCCATTTCCCAGTAACTAGTCACCTACAGAGTACTGGAAAAAGAAAAAAAAAGAAAAACATGCCTTCTTAGTCAAAACAGCATGACATTCTCACAACTGCACTCTTGCAGAGCTTCCGTCCTTGATAGTGGTTAGATCAAACTTGGCAGAAAATTAAGGACAGGGTTTTTGTTTTGGACAGGTTAAAATTGTTTTTGCTCAATTATTACATTGATATAAGTTTGGCTCTGCTAATGTAGAGTTATTTTTTGGGGGGTTAGTCAGTTATCAGAAATGGAAAACAGCAGACATATTTGAAGGGGAAAACCATTTTGATGGATTCTCACATCCTCATATTGTAGATTTTATCTGAAGATCTGCTTTCTGTTCCACTGCGAAATGTTCAAAAAAGAAAACAAAAAATATTTTTATAACCCAATATTAATAAAATCAGAATGCAATGCTATAATTCTGGTTATTGTTTCATGCTTAATACCAGTCAGTTACAATCTATTCAGCAATAAATACAGTTCTAAGCAGCCAAGCATGTGCCTATTATTAAGTAGTTATAGCTGACATGTAAGAAGTGGCATCAAGCACAATGTAACGGGGTAGTTCTGTGCTTTAAGCTGCTGGGCTACTGATCAGAAGGCCAGGGATTCGAGCCCCAGTATTTCCAAGCTGCCACTCTTGTGTCATTGAGCAAGGCACTTAATCTGTAATGTAATGTATATGTGACAAATAAAGGCTATTCTTCTTATTCTTAAACTGCACAAACGGCAGAATAGCACATCATTTTTTTATATTGTGACATTGTACCTACAATACAATATATACAATATAAAAAGAGACATGTCAAATGGCTGAAATCACTTTATGGTTTTAAGGCTGAATAATCAAACTGCTCAATATAAGATTAAGTTACAAAACAGCAATTGGTGGAATAGTCAAAAAAACATTCTTTAGAGAGGTAAGTTGTTTTTTAATGCTTTTACACTCTGAACCATCCGAGACAGACACTATGTTGATATACAATTACTTATATACTGTTGATATATAGAACTTTTGTGATGCTGGGACAAAATTATAAACTTCTGGATCATTCTGCATAGATTTTTTGGGTTTCCTCTGAGATCTCTTGTTGCTTATCACTGGTCAAAAAGAAGCGATTAAAATGCATTTCTTACTAAAGAACAATGCGCAGAATTTGGCAGTTGATATTTTACAACTAACTCTCAGTAGGTAGAGTAAACGTAATGCCTATTTGTTTATACAGAAGTCAAAATTTCAACCAAACATTACGTTAGACAAAACATACACTGTTAGAACTCATGCACTAAAAAGACCTCACAGCAACTGAATACTTAAAAAATTTCAATTTACTATAAAATGAAATTGAACACAAATAATACATCAACAGTTATATACAGTAGTACACAAAAATAATAATAATAATAATAATAATATTCATTCATTCATCTTCCACCGCTTTATCTGGCTTTACTTTCGGGTCACGGGGAGCCTGGGGGCATCAAGGCAGGATACACTCTTTATGGAATACCAACCCATCACACATACACACTCACATTCCCACACACATTCACACACTAGGGACAATTTTCCAAGGTGCCAATCAACCTACCATGCATGTTTTTGGACCCGGGGGGTTGGGGGGGGGACCAGAGAACTCAGAGAAAACCCCCTGAGGCACAGGGAGAACATGCAAACACACACATGGCGGAAGCGGGAATCGAACCCCGACCCTGGAGGTGTGAGGTACAAGTGCTAACCACTAATCCACCGCGCCCCAACATAATAATAATAATAATAATAATAATAATAATAATAATAATATATACATATGTATTACTAGTTATGTTAAAAAGTATATTTATATATTTATTATATTTGAATGCAAAGAAATTGTCATCTGTTAATTAGCTGAAACACTGTAAACCTCAACAGTTATAGAATAGAATAGAAATTAATTGTCATTGGACAACAAACAATATAACAAGGGAAAAAAATAAGGATAAAAAATATAGAAAATATTTAAAAAATATGTCAGATCTCAGAGACTGCGCTCTCTGGTTGAAGTCAGATGTGCCTTATCTCAATGTCTTAGTCATCTGTTCAACTCAAAAAGCCAGAATACCAAATAATATAATCACTTCAGACGTGGATGAGAAGGTGAAAACTTACAGTTTATTGTCCTGCAGGAAATCAAGAAGAAAGTTTCTCCTGGCAGATACATGCAACTACAAAATCCCCATTAAATTTTCACCCTATTTATTCTCTGTTCACACCGGTGTGCCTCCTCCTTAATTTGCATCGTCGTGACCCATTTTCCTATTATTTCCAATTATATGCCCTATTTAGCACTTCCTAATAATTTTAATATTAGTATGTGAATATGTTCATACTGGCATCAGTGGCCTATCAGTTTCCTTTTTTTTCATTATATAATGTTACATATTTACTTTCATTATTTCTTGACACTCCAAATTCATGCTTCCCGTTTTCCCCATAATGCTTCTGCCCCTGCTCCTCTCCACATCGGGGCTCTCAGCGTGTAATTAATTCCCAATTTGATTTTTTAATAAAAACTCACTCCGGCACTTCTCCAGAGACATATCGCAGTCGCAATCTTTAGCAAGTTTTTATTCTTTCTAGTTTATAATTTTATTCTCAATATTAATGTTGTGCATTCTGGCTTCTCTTTTATCTACTTATTTCTCTACCATCATCGTCCTTTTATCATATGTTGTTTACTTTCCAAATAATCAAATAGCATTTTCCACAATGATCAGCCGCAAAATGCCATTTTCTTAAGTTTTTCATCTTTTATCATGCTCTTTTTTCTCCACTTGAAACTTCCTCTTTCTATGTGACGCATCACTTTTTCACACTTCACACACTTATTAATCATTAGTTAATAATATCATTATTACTTAATATAATAATATAAATAATAGTATTATAATATATTAATAATACTAATCATTAACATTAGACACACACACGCCCACACACGGCATACACACAGGTAATATTATTAATTAATATCTTGTCTTTCACTTTGCTTGTATGCACCTTTTTTTTGCTTCTAGCCTTTTTATGCATCTTAGCTGTCTTAATGATTATATATAGATTGTTGATACAGCATCTATTTCCAATTTAACTTAAATCATAAATTATGTGGTTATGAATTTTAAGCTAAACCAATATATTACACATACATGTATTTCTTTGTGTTGTTTCCCAGCTGGTGTGGACCTGCTGACTCATCCAGAAGCACAAAGCCCTCTGTGTCTATCAGGAACTGATGCTGTCATCAAATCTGGCTATTGCGCTGGCTGATTTTCTGGACTGTCTGGTATTATTACCCTTATCTTCATCTTATCACCCGTTCCGCATTATGCATTTTCCAGCCATGATAGACACAAACCCCTCCCGCGACCATGGTCATCTATCAGTCATATCATCAAGTTTCTGGCTATCAAACTAGCTCTGGGTATAATACATATGTGGAGCCTGGTCCGCCATCTCCGGCAGCTACTTGACATCCCCTGGGCTTTCACCTGCTTCTTCCAGCTACTCTCCTACCCCTCTTGTGGGGGTCACTTGTTCCCCTGAGGTCACCATCTCCTCCAATTGACGTTGATTCCCTGCAAGCCCTTCCTCTCCCACTCTCACTTCTCGATCGTATCCTCACTTCCTACTTTGGCGCTCTGTTCTTACTTAGTAGTCTGCTCTCGCTTCTTGCTTTCTGGTTTTTCTTGACACTGTACCCTTCTCCATCGGACCAAAAGAAAGGTGGTAAATAAAGAATTGCTGCGTTTGCTAAATTATTAAAACAGGTGTGCTACCTAGCAATTACTTACCATCGTTGTAATTATTTATCTGTCAAGCTGCTTATCATAAAATACCAAATATATTAGTATTACAATCAGAATCTCCTTTTTCTCAACCTTAATTGTTAGGTTAGGTTCAGTTAGTGGTAGGATTAATAAAAATAATAAAGATCACCTGCTCCTTTACATTAATTTTTACACACACACACACATACACACACACACACACACACACACACACACACATAGAGTGATATTGCACATCTGAAAAAGGTAGTGTTATTTAATGTTTATTTTCAGTTCGAATGGCCCGGGGGAAGAAGCTATTGGTTGATCTGGTAGCGTGGGATTTTATTGACCCGAAACGGGAAATGCAGCCGCTGATGAGCTCTGATAACTGTAGCCTTGATGTTTGGGAACCAGGAGATATCAGCTGAGATCTGGGTGCCAAAGAATATGATGGTGGAAACAAATTCCACATGTTCTCTGTTTTTTGATGAGTGGGGTATGGTCCTGTCCGTGTTTCCTGAAGTCCATAATCAGTCCTTTAGTTTTACAGACATTCAGTAACAGATTGTTCTGTGAGAACCAGACAGACAAGTTCTCTACCAAAGCCTTGTATGCAGTCTCGTTCCCTCCGGAGATGAGCCCAACCACGGTAGTATCATCTGCAAGCTTGATGATAGTGTTTGCTGCTTGATATGGTGTTCAGTCATAGGTGTACAAAGCATACAGCAGAGGGCTCAGGACACAGCCCTGAGGGGAACCAGTGCTGAGTGTGAGAGTGGTGGAAAGGTGAGGGCCGAGTCTGAAAGACTGTGGTCTGTTGGTGAGAAACAGCTTAGTCCAAGTGCAGGTGGGGTGGGAACCTGCAGATTAAACAGTTTGGTTACTGGTATATCTGGGATGATTGTGTTAAACGCAGAGTTGTAGTCCATGAAGAGCATCCTCACGTAGCTCTGTTTGTTCTCCAGGTGACTCCCCAGGGGTCCTCTGTAGACCAGTTTGCTCTGTAAGCTGATCAAAGAAGGAACTCGCTCAAAAACCTTCTTAATGAACATGTGAGAACTATGGGTCTGTTATCATTAAGATTGTCTTTGTTTGTTTTTGGGGATGGTGATGACGGTTGCGGCCTTCTGGCATTGTGGCACAATGGCATGTGTTAGGGACAGGTTGAACAGCTCAGTGAGGATCCCTGCCAGTTGGTCAGCACATGTCTCTACTACTACTACTACACCAGGGATGCCATCGAGTCCTTCAGTTTTCCTGGGATTCACTGCTCTAATCAGTCTCCACACCTCATGCACCTGGAACGAGAGAGGTGCAGTGCTGTAGTGCTCCTGAGGCAGAGTGTACAGGTACCTGGTGGACTCGAAGCGTGCAAAGTGGTTATTTAGTGCGGAGGGAGCTTTGTCAGACCGGCTACTGATGGTTTGATTGTTTTATCTTTATTCTTTTCCTGAGGCTGGTATTAGGAGCATGATGAGATGGTCTGATAGTCCTAAGTGGCCCATCTAATATAATATAAATATAAATGACAATAAAATAATGAATTATATTTTAAGCACAAGATTATGCCTTAGAACCATTAACGAGTATTATTCTAATAAAGAATTTTGTTTTAAATGTATTATGAATCACAGTTCTGAGGGATTATCCAGGTTTAGTGTGAAAATACAATCAGAGTACATTAGGAACAATACATTCTCATTATTTTAACAATACATTCTCATAATGTAATACATAATACTTTATTGTAATTTCGGCAATTACAAACATTTCAAGCCACTAAAAGGTACAGTGTGGTCAGACAGTCAAATTGCAACTAACATCATAGATACAGTGCTCTGTTCTGTTCCATAGTGATATTAAGTCTATTTGCTTTGCTGTTCTATTGACATTTAACATGACCCTGATATAAAAACAGGCAAGCGATATTGCAAAGTTAGAAACTAGAAAGTTCAAATGTTAGTTAAAGGAAATGTTTACACAGAAACATGTATCCATTCATGAATAAAAAAATTTATTCTTTTAATTACAAATGAAAAAGTACATTTATGTATAATAGCAATTTTAACAATGCACATTGTCCCAAAGAAGGTTAGTGCATATGTGAGGGAGGGAGTAGCTCAGTGGGTAAGGTGCTGGGATACTGATCAGAAGGTCACTGTTAAGTTGCCACTCTTGGGACCTTGAGCTAGGCCCTTCACCCTGTGTGCTCGAGGGACGCTCTATCTGATCCCAGGGAAATACGAAGAAATAATTTGATATAATTTGATATATGGTGGTAAGGTGTTATATATTAGTGGTAAGGTGTTGGCCTCTGGACCAGAAGATCGCAGGTTCAAACCCCACAACAACCAAGCTACCACTAGTGGGCCCTTGAGCAAGGCCCTTAACCCTCAATTACTCAGTTATAAGATGCTCTGGATAAGGACGTCTGCCAAATGCAGTAAATGAAAAAAAAAGAAAAAAAAAAATATATATATATATATATGTGTGTGTGTGTGTGTGTGTGTGTGGTGTGTGTGTGTGTGTGTGTTGTGTGTGTGGGTGTGTGTGTGTGTGTGTGTGTGTGTGTTGTCCTGGCCACATAAAGTGCATTGGGTGCAAAAAGTGCAAAACAAACAGTGTAAAACACTTTGCAGAACAAAAAGACAAATACAAAACAAACCTACTGTATATGTATACAGTACAAGGTGCAAAGTAGTCTAGGTGCAAAGGTAGATCTAAAATGTACAGGTAATAAAATGTAAACAGTAGTGGCAAACACAATGATGTGCAAAAAACAGCAGCACAGCAGTGGTGGGATGTGCAACAAAAGCATATAAACAGCAAAACTTTACGACCAGTATAGACAGTAAAAGACCAGCATAACCAGTAAAACATAACATACCAGGGTAAACAATAAAGAGCAGCAAATTTGATTGTAATTAATAATGGATGTATAATGTTGAATGTGTGTGTGTGTGTGTGCAAACTCGGGAGGAGCCTGATGGCTTGAGGGAAAAAGCTGTTGCACAGTCTGGTTGTGAGGGCCCTTCGGAAAGCTTCGGAGTGTGTATGAGGTGTGTGTGGGTTCGTCCACAATGCTGTCAGCTTTGCGGATGCAGTGTATGGTGTGAATGTCCGTGGCAGAGGTGAGAGAGAGACTCCAATGATCGTCTCAGCTGTCAATGGAGTAAGGGAGATTCTCTTAGATATATAAAGAAATTATAAAGAAATATGGACAGAAACCAGACCCAGAAAGGAATCAATTTTCATCTAGGAAAGACCATCCATAACAGTTTTATTATTTACCGAGGAAACCCTGTTTAACACTCAGATACAGATAGGGGGCACTGCACTGTAGGGTTACCTTTATTTGTGCTCGCTGAAGAAGAATTCATTCTCATTTTCTTCTCGAAATTCGCTCAGAATTCCTCCAGGCTTACGGTGAAATGAGTTTATTAATATTTATTTTGAAACATATTTAACAATATTCCATCCTCTCCATGTATATATTGTGTTCTGGTTATGGCGTACTAGCCCACTAGCATTAGCTCGCGTCTGTGCCATGGAGGAGCAGTGGGATTTCGAGTTCCTCTCTCGCGTCGTGGACAGTTTCGTGTCCTTTCTGGCTGAGTTTGTGGACGACTGGCTGGCCAACGACATGAGAGTCGCCGTCTTCAAATTGCTGTTCAGCTGGCTCGTCCTCAGCTTGATCGCAATCCATTTCGCATGGAAGGTTTACGGTAACACGGTGAACGACATGTACTATAGGCAAGGTGAGACTCGCCGGTGCAGCTTTTCACTGGGAAAAGAAGCATGTCTGTTATAACCACAGATTTGAGGATCATAAACCCCATATGTTTGAGCAAATATGTCTATATATGTATTTTCTCTTTCACGTATCTTAAAATAGTAGTCGCTTATTTCCGAGACAAATAGGAAAAAAATGTTACAATAGATACTGCTTCCGTTAGGGGGCGCCACATTGGATCACTGTATTGTAGTGATCATATATTCGGTTTACGTGTTTTACGCAATACATCCTTTCTAATCCTCCCCATTTATCCGGGCTTGGGACCCGCCGTAAAAATGCACTGGATTGTGCAACTCTAATGGCTGGGGACTTACAATTGAGCAATTAGTGGTCTTCATCAAGGGCCCACTGGTGGCAGCTTGGAATTGCACAGTAGTTTAAACCAGGGCCTTAACCACTGAGTGTGTAAGAGTTTGTAAAAGAGAGGTAATGCAAATGATAATATCATTGTCCTCGTCGATTTCCTTAATGTAAGGCATAAATGCCAGAGTACGGGTTTACATTAATGTTAGTGTCATGTAGAGAAGTATGGGATATGTAAGTCTTGTTTAAAACTGTACAAAAATGTATATACGATCTATATAGATGGGGGGGGGGGGGATTTTGATTCTGACCAATCAAAATTCGGATTTTAAGTGATAGTCGGATTTTAAGTGATATTCTATAACAATTCATTCGTTGCTCGACCCTAATAGTTTAATTATTAGTCCTCTACCCATATATCTTTGTCATTGATTGCAGATGCTATTACTGATCTCAATTTTAACAAAGAAATGATGAGTCTATAATTTTAATGGCAGGTTTACTTGTACATTGAGAGACAGAATAATCTGAATGGGAAAACTGTTTTATTGCCAGGTAGAGCAGAGGGTTCATCGAAGAGCACTTTACAGTAAGCAATTTTACAGTACAGCAAGATTTCTAGCGCTCTGGGTTTTTGAGAATATAACGATAGAAGTGGAATATGTATTTAATCAGCATACCCCTCCATCCATTTATTTATTTATTTTCCCCATCCTGTGCAGTGCATTGTGCTACACGATCCAATGGCTTATTAGCAGTATTTTTTTTTTTTTTTTTTACAGGATCGGTTTGCTAGTACAGCACCCCCATCAACCAAATACCTTTAGATACTCAGCACACACACTGACCAATCAAAATTCAAGACTCACAAAAGGGGGTATAAGTCATGTGTTTATATTTGGAGAAAACATGATGGTGAATTTGGTTGAACATAATACATTTTGAGCTCTTAAACAACCGAGTCGGATTTTAAGTGATATTCTATAACAATTCATTCGTTGCTCGACCCTAATAGTTTAATTATTAGTCCTCTACCCATGTATCTTTGTCATTGATTGCAGATGCTATTACTGATCTCAATTTTGCTGTCAAATATATGTTTTTAAATTATTTAGCAATCATCATTCTTTTTTGTTAATCAGGCACTGGTGGACAGAATGGTGGCACACCGGATACAACAACTCACCTGAGTGGATGGTAGGTGTCCAGACATCTTTGTTTCCAGGTACACATATGGACAGATTAACTGTATTTGTGATCTTTATTTAGTTTTGGTGCATTAAATGGTGCACACGTTCATTTGAAGTTCTACTAACTAATAGCATTTTATTGATCAGTATTACCAGTGAATTTGTCTTCCTATTACTCCTACTATACTGTATAACACACATACTATAGCTAGTATTATTCTCAATATTGTTTGGCATAAAATCTATATTTTTCTCTTCAGGGAGAATGCTGCCCGAGAAATCCTAAAGTCACATCATGAGTGATCAAAAAGGCCAGCAGGATTCATGTTTTCCTCTGAGATGGGACCACGGTTACTAACCTAAGACTTTGTAACCACACCGCTGAAGAAACGGAAACATTCCAGAGATCCTCGTACTGTATGAAGATCTTGAAGTTTCTTTGTGCATTCTGTGCACAAGATTATCTAGGGATTATCACAGGAACTCAGTCTGTGGCTTGGTAAAAAGGAATCAAAGAACCAGGACTGACTTTTCGGACATGACTAAAGTAAATGGAGAAATGTAGTCAATCTGCTGTTTGGTGATCACTGTGTACACCAAGGAAAATGAAGTAGAGATTTCTCTGAGGAGGCCAGAAACAAAAGCACTAGACAATCAAAATTTGGCTTTAGACCATTTCTGCTTGATGTTTCTGCAAATACAGTCGCAAATATTATAAAGGACTTCCATAGGATCGTACCCAACCTCCCTGTATGTGACATTAGAAGGCTAGAATGAAAGGTGAGATTAAGTGTCAAGGAATACATGCAGAGGTTCACGTTGAACTCCAAGGACAAGATAATGGTACACATTCAAAACAAACTTTTTTGGTCCAGTGCTTTACGGGTTACATGTGTACCATATGCAATCCTTTTTACGCACGGAACATGCTTAAAATCTGAGTTTCCTCAGGAACATATTAAGTGTATTTAGTCTCCGCCTCCCACTTTAAACATGGTGTCATTATAATTATTTTAAAAAATATTGTTAACCTTGAAAACATAAGCAACAATGCCAGAGGTATGAAAAGAAACTAGAGTTAGAGAAGTGCCACTGTGGCTTCCCACTGTAGTGGAATTAGCTATACATCCTGGTCATTGCTGATGCACGTGATCTGAATTCTTATGGATGCACTTGCATCAAGAACTTCTCTTTAAAAAAAATCCTGACAGTTCTGCATATCAGGGGAATAAATAAATGAAGGATATAAGGAATAAAGACATTTGGGTTAAAGTAAGATGAAAGTTATTTTGAGCATATCTTTAGAAAATTACACTTTAAAATGTAAAAACATTGCATTAATTTGATTTAATGTATTTTATTTGTATATATATTTAATTATTTTTTATTAAATATAATTTAAACCAAGCAGGTATTTTTTTATTGTTTTAAAACTGTTGTTCACAAATGTTGTTAATAATTAAGAAAAATAAAAACAGCATTAATAAAAAAATGACAAAAATGTTGTTTTGTATTCCCTTTGAAAAAGTGAGGCATGCACCAACTGTAAATGTTGTGTACCTTTACACTCCTGTCACAATTCTTAATGTTGAACATCAAGGAGGCTTGATTAGGGTCAGAGCTGCTTTACTGTATGGGGAATCTTTAATCTGTACAGGGTTCAATAAAATCCAGAACTAGCCAGCCATTCTGGAATGCAGTGTAAAGTCCAATGCCAAAAATCTCCATTTCATTCAAACCTGATCAGTCTTCCAACAGGGTAATGACCTAAAACATACCAATATAAGCATCTAACAATTGCATAGAAGAAATACTATAAACTTCTATGTACTTTGTTCTGAAATCCTAGTTGACACGTGCACTCCAGGTAAAAGCACTTTTCAAACAAGTAATTTGCTCATGAAGATCAAACTCCCTGTTGACTGATACGGAGGTCTGATTGAGAACTACATAAATTGCTTGTTTGCAATGATTGCTTCTAAATGAAATATTAGGTTCCAAAATTTTGGGCCATAAAAGCCTCACTTTTATTAACTATATAAAATATCAATATATCATTACTTAACATCTTAGACTAAACTGTATAATGGATAAAGATTATAAGTACAACACACAACTACTTTGTATTCAACAGATGACCCAGAAAAACAATAATGCAGCATTGTCTTGCAAGTCTTACCGAAAATGCTGGGACTACGTCCAATAAATGTCATTTTTTATTCCATACATAACTGAATAAAAATAACAATTGCAAACAGCCTTAAACTTTCCTTCATGTGTAAGAGCGGACACATGCCTACGCCTATTTTGAGTAAAAGACATTTACACTCCGCTCTGAAAAACAAGCTTACAGATGAGATGATTAGTTTTATTTGTCAATATTAGAATTTTATTTAGTGCATTTACAATTTGGCATAAAGCAATTTATACAGAATATAAACACAAAATTTGTCGTTCAAATTATGTTTCGTTTACTATAATATACAATAACATCTCATCACAATGTCAATCCTAACAGACACATCTATCTTTTAATCTTAATTATCTTTTAAAAATTCTTTTTTAAGGTCACTTTGTTGGTTGTTGTGATGCAGGCAGGATCATCATGTGCACATCCATTACATTGGTACCTGTCAGCCCTGGCAGGAGCAACTTTTGCCCTTTAAAAAGAGCTGAAAAAAATGTAAAGGAATCATTGTTGTGAAGAAATGCGTCAATGTCCAGGCCCTGACTTTTGGCCTCTGCTTCTATGTTCCCATCACAAACTGCACCAGCTGCTTCAGTAGGGCCATCCTGACCATCAGTTCCACCACTGAGGAACACAGTTTTGCTTTCCTCTGCCGCCCTGCTGAGCTCTAGCCCCACCCTCAAAGTGAGCTCTTGATTCCTTCCACCTCTGCCTTTCCCCAAGAGCTGGACAGTGGGTTCACCTCCAGCCAACAGGCATGTGGCACGCCAGCTTTCCTGTCGACCCTGTTCCAAATGTTCTATTGCACAACAAATTTCGGAGCTCGCCACCCCAACCTCTGGCCCCAGTGTGAGGATTTGATCTCTGAGCTTTGAAGACTCTGTCCCTGTAGAACAAGCAAAACGAGACAGCAAGCCATAGAGTTGGGCAACATCTTGGACGTTACCACTCACCCCTGGAGATAGAATTAGTGGTTGAAGGCCTAACTCCTTTGCTTTATGGCTGGCGCACTGCAGGGCGATAGCATTGGAACCAATCACAGTGTTGAGAATTTTGACATGGCATGGATGATCCTTCAGCTTGTGCTGCGTTTCATTCAGAACCGCTTTTACAGATGACGAGAGAGAAGCAGAAAGCTTATAGCGATTCAGGATGGCCCAAACTTCGCCTAGTGACGTCTCGCTCTGCACTGTCGGGCCACTGGCTATGAGATCTACCGGATCTCCAATGATGTCAGACAGAATCAGCCCCACTACCTAAAAGAATGGACAAAAAGGGATCTTTTAGAACATTTGTTTGATTTTCACCAACTTCTAGATACAAAGAAAATAGCAGCCCTAACCGGGTTTAGCTTCAATCATAGTTAAAAAATGCCCGATCCAACTAATCAAGTAATTAAGGCTTGTTTGAAAACTACACGGTATGTATGTTGGAACAGGGTTGAAACAAAACACTGCAGGGCTGCAGCACTCCAGGAACGGCATTGGAGACCCCTTGGTCTAAAGGTTTTGTGGTTTATTTAGACGCAAGTTTGCAAGCTTAAATCATGCTGCAATAGATGCAGACACCTTTCCATAAAAACATATTTATTTCAACAATCATTCTAACTATGCTTTCATAAATATAAGAAATGTGTACAGGGGCCCCTATTTCATATAATATAGATCTTTTTTTTAATAACACTAACCATAAGCATTAAATTGTCTGGTCCTGGACAGTTTTTTAAAGGAATCATTCTAAATGAATAAATGTAGGTGTGCACATTTGAGACTTTAATATTTGAGTGAAATAAAATCATGTGAATGAAACATTAGAACAGCACTAGGCGGAACACATATGCACATATTTTTATCGGAGAAATGAGTCCTTTGTTGATATGTACAGTACCAGCTGGTGCATTAATCTCCATGAAGTCAAATTAAAGTGTTTGCTCTCAGTTTACGTTATTTTCTGCTTCGCTGATCAACAAGGTCACCATGTATCAGTGAGTCATATCTCAAAAATTATGAGCAGACCTGTACCCAGAAGTGACTTGGAGTTACACATTTCTGAAATCAACAGTGGAACATACGTGACTAACATGCATCATGAACAACAAGTAACATCAAGTCACAATCTGTTGTTTGTAGAAAAGTGGAAACAGTTGATGTTTTCAAGAGAAGACTGTTAAATAGTCATACCTGGGCAGGGAATGCGCAGCGGGCCAGGCCTCCACCTTTCAAACGTGATAGTGCTCGCCTCACTGTGTTTAACTCCTGAATTGTAGCCCCTGCACCAGCTAGGAGACGTGTCACTTCCTGTTTTTCCTGTAGAGTTACTGGAGGGACAGGAGCAGGTAGTAACGCAGAGCCACCACCTACAGAATCATAATGAATGCCATGTATTTTAATGGTTATTCAAATATATGTTAAGCTGTGAGGGACGCTTGAATGCTCGCTGTGAAATTAACATTGTACCAGATATAAGGACAAGCAGCAGATCGCTCTCGGTGAGTTTACTGGCGAGTTGGCGGATGCTTTCGGCTGATCTTTCGGCATCTGTGTCTGGTAGGTTGTGTTTAGCTCCTTCCATCACTTCGATTTTACTGCTGGGGTCCAGCAACATATTTCTGGAATTACAAAACAAATAATCAGCTAAACACACAACACACACACACACACACACACACACACATATATATATATATATAAACATGTAATTACTATGAGTCTATAAGGATACCTACACCTTCCCATGACGTTGCAGTGTTTCCTGAATTCCATACGGAACGCTAACGATCCCTTGAACCAGGTGATCTCCGACAATCCTCTCTGTCTCTGCAAGCCATTCCGAGCACAGCCTTACCGAATCCCACCAGATGAAGGTTATGACAGAGCTTGAATCTGTGCTCAGCCACCACTAGTTCATCGCCTTGCCGCTTTAAAGCTCGGCGCACTACGCTGTCCGGCTGCACTCCCTCCACGGCGGCAGCAAAGATGGCGCGAGCTTGGTCTTCTAGTGAACACATGCTTCTGACCCATCGAGGTCTCCGGTAAAAAAGGCGGTGAGAGAGCGTTAAAACTTGGGCCATGGACCAGTCAGTTCATCCACAATCCCCAGGAACTGGAGCCTCCTATTATTTGAAACAATAAACATAATAAAGATAAAATTCATTATCTGAAAGATGTATTCTGCACAACACATACAATGATTTTTGTGGAACTGAATAGAGAGTTAATCACTTGTATGAAACAGTAAGACTATTTACTAGCTCAAGGACAATATGCACTTATTATGGACTACTAACTTTCATTCGCTCTATTTTACTACAACAGCACTATAAAGAAAGAAGTACATTTTTAAGAAAATACTGGGTAAAAAGTTTAATCATCCTGCACGAAACGATACCTGCACAAATCACCAAAAGCTCACCTTCATATAAGATTATTTCAATTCTGTTTTAATTCTGTTTTAACAGCAGTCACTGATACAATGTAGAAAATCAAAGAAAACTTTAACTCTCGGGACAATAATAAACTTATGGGATTATTGAACATTACAGTAATATTCAACAAATAAATACAATATATATAAAGGCAAAGAGCCCACTGACCTAGACAGTATAATCAGCATTCATAAAATAGAAGTTAGTTCTTCATTCAGACCCTTATCCGTGCTTCCTGAAGTTAGGAAAATAACACTCAAACAGTTCAATGTATCAGGCTGAGTCTGACCGCACGTGACTAAACCTGTTTACTGTGTGAATAATGATTGACTGATACATTTTGTACCTTTAACCATTGGCTCATGTTTTGTGGCAGCACAATCATATATTTACATGCTCTTACATTTTCAATAAAATGAACTTTTATACAATTTTTGCTCCACAGTGGAAAGTCTTTACAAGTAAATCTTTGTCCTTGTCTTTCACCAGCTCGGGATGTGATCCGCACATTTGGTTTAATAGTGCCAAAAGAAACATTCTTCACAGGAAGTGATATGCATGAGATTCATGTTCATTAGCTCATTTTAGTTTTGCCACTAATTGCATTTGTAGATGTACAACCATTTCACTTGATATAATCATATATACATATGATTTAATCTTTTTTTTTTTTTTTTAAATACAATCCGAGTGAATAGTAATCCATTCTGGTAGGAAGCTATTCTAATGTTACAGCAGCACCCAAATGAATTACACATCATTGTGGATTCCTCAAGCTCATTATATCCTGGAGATACAGGGCCATCTGATACAACTTTCACAACTAAACTAAATTAAACTCACACAGTTTGACATTGTTGTCTCTCTTTGCTGCCTGTAAACATCATACAATTCTACTTCATAAATTGTATGATCATACAATTCTACGCCTATAAAACTCAAATTGTATATGTATTATAAAAGAATAGCATATTCCAGTTTCTCTTCATATCTGTAAACACATCAGAAAAAGAACGTACACCATTTCTGCATGTGTGAAAAAATAAAGTACATTTTATTAGTCAACAACCTGAAGTAATGATGTTCTTAAGACTTTATCAGTCATATCCTTTGTGGAGGAGATTCTTTACAATATGGAGTCATTGACATTTGGACCTACTGATTTAATTTTACATACATTGCAGTATATATATATATATATATATATATATATATATATATATATATATATATATAATATATATTTTTTTTTTTTTTTTTTCTTTTTTTGTGGATAATAGAAAAAGGACGCTGCATTATTGTTATATTTTATGTGTTATGTTATATTGTATTGCGATGTGTAGAAGAGTGTTTACTCTATAACCTGACCTGGGGGTTGTTTACGTTCATCTGTTCGCGCTGTCGAGTGTTTGTTTCTCTCAACCCAAGCCCCCACCCCTCTTATATACGTAACTTCCGGGGCAACGCTGTCAAAATTAAAGTAGTATTTCGCAAATCTAGAGGACAGACTTATCTACAGTGTTATACCTTACATTTAATAACTATAATTGCGGTAAATATTCTATGTTTAAAATCTAAATATGATTTAAAAAATGTGTAAAAAAAAAAAAAGGGAAAACACACGACAGTTCCTGTTTCTAAGATAAAGTTATAGGAGTTGTAAGTAGTAACTTATTTTGGCCGCGAAGTGGCACTCTTCATTCATTCATTCATTCATTCATTCATCTTCTACCGCTTTATCCGATCTTCCCTCGTGTCGCGGGGAGCCTGTGCGTCTACGGACATCACTTCTATCTCAGGCGTCTATGGGCATTAAGGCAGGATACACCCTGGATGGAATGCCAACCCATCACAAGCACACACACACACACACCACACACACACACACACACACACACACACACACCACACACACACACACACACACACACACGCACATTCACAAACTAGGGCCAATTTTCCAAGGTGCCAATCAACCTACCGTGCATGTTTTTGGACCCTCGGGAAACCGGAGAACCCGGAGAACCCGGAGAAAAACCCTGGTTTTAAATTTTTTAAAAATTAATATTATTATTATTATTATTATTATTATTATTTATTTTACATTTTTTCTCAGTTGCTTGGAACGCTTCACAGAGCAGAAATAAAAGTATAAAATAAAAAATGTGAATGCTTTGGTACATTAATTTATTTGATTGTGTACAATTACAATGATCTTCTGGTGATTAATTACAAATTATTTATACTAGTTTCCCCTAAATAAAATCAGACATCTAGGCATAAGTTCATTGAAAAAGTAACTGAATGCCAAGTCACTAGTGGAGGTGCAAGTATGGTGTCAGATAAACCAATTATCAACTAGTCCTCTAAAAACACATCAATGCACCAAATGCAGAAATATGCAAAATTGTGCTGTTGAAATGCAAATATGTCCAACATAAAAGATTCAGCCTTGTGCATTTACATTTATTCTAATTCACATTGTAGTTTATGTCAGTAAATATCTAAATAAATTATATGTTAATTGAAACAAATACATACTTTTGAGTATTTTGAGAAAAGTGTTTGATAGATAGATAGATAGACAGACAGACAGATAGATAGATAGACATTCCCAGCTCACTTTATTTAGCTCCTAAGAATGAAAATGCATTAACATTAAAGTGAAATCCTTACCATAAAAGTAACCACAAGTTATTATACATTTTCACATATCATGCCTGACCCTTTTTAGCATTACTGAGAGAATAAATGTGCTGACTTCTACACAATCCACTTACAGTAAACAGACAGCGTATTTCTTTACTCTCATTTATCAGCTTATTAACGAAACAGTAACAAATAACACTTTCACATATTTTTAATTCATCAGGATGACCCCGAGGCAGCTTCCTTTCAAATGAAATCTTCATTAATGACAAATGCGAAATGTTAAATACCATTAAGTACCATAATCTTTAAAACAATGTTTCACCCATTAAAGATGGTCCACACGTAAATGGGCCATTAAAAACCACAGGCCCTAAATGATTTATCACTCCTGATACATCACCACAGGAGTTATTTGTTTTTACTGTCCCCAGTGACAAAAAGCAATAAAAACCCTCTTAAAATTTGTAAGGCTTTTAATGGGTGTAATAAGAATTGAACTGGTTTAAATGGAGATTTTATGTCTAGTGGATACCTTTAAGGATATCTAGAGAGCACCTTCTGTAAATCTTCTGGACACCAAGCGGAACCAATAGGACATCATTAAGCATCCCAATCTGTCAGCTACTGCGGTAGTTTATTTGGTATAATAAGATTTTTTTTATGTTCACAGAAAAAATACATACAATGCATAATGTAAGCCCTTTGGTAATGGGTTTTAATAGTGGAAACCATTGTACTTTATCAGATAGTTTCTATTGTTTCAGGAACTATTGTTCTATTTGGGTCAAGATGCAGACTGGATTAATTTTATCTTCAAGCACTTTCCCACATAGCAAACTAATATTTTCTACCTTAATAATGACTTCACCTGGTAGCCCAGTGCATTGTGTCCTGTACAAAATTTACATGCAGTGGAATGATATAAAGCGAAAAATCCCTCTAATAAAGAAATAAGTTAAAAGCAGTAACCTGTAATAAATTAACAAAGTCAGTAATCACAGATACATGATGTATGTGTTGTTTTGCAAAGTTGTCTAAATATTCTGTCCGACCACTATATCTCTTTCTCACACCTTCCTCTCTTCAATTCCTTTAACTAGCAGTCACTCGCTACTACTGAGATTGTCCCCACATAAATAGGTTAAATATTGCTGAAATTGCTGTTGACGGTCCCACAGAGATCCTCTAAAGACTGCTGTAGAGTGGCTCACTTGAAAAGCTTAAAGACTTCACTTACTGAAGGCGGTTCATGCCCAGCTCTCATATATTATTATTATCTATTATTCCATATATTACTTATTCATTAGATAGATTCTAGATTCTATATATTTAAGATAGATTCTATATATTCTATATATTTAAGTCTAAAAACTCTAATCAAACTAAAATAAAAAGTCTTGGGTGCTGGAAATGGAGAATTATGTGAGACACTAATTTTTGGAAGAATAATAAATTAGTTCTGTCACCCAGATGAGGATGGATTGCATATGTGTTAAACCCATTTTATGTTGCCAGCAAGAGCGTAAAAGGTGTATGATTGTCTTAAAATAAGGCCATGCTGCTTTAAAGCATGCATTGACAATAAACTGCTTCTCCCACAATTCATGCGACTATGTCACCTGTGAAGTGACGGCATCCCGCTATTAGATTGCTACATCAGATTTTTTACAGGGAGATTTTTCCAACAAGCGGAATTGAGAAACTTCAACAAATCATCCCGAAATGTCCAAGAGAAAAGAGAAAAAGAAGAAAGAAAAATGGATGCAGATGGAGGCACTTCCAAGAAAAATGCAAATAGATGTTTGTGCTTCAAGTATCAAAACCTGTATGTCGTTTGTGTTATGAGGTGGTGTCGCTCATCAAACAATATACTGTCTTATAGTTACACCTGGGCCTTCGAGGACAAGCATAACGCTGATGTGGCCCATAATAAGTTTGACACCCCTGCTCTATTGAGTGTAATGTTCATTGTTAAAAGTGCTTAAAGTAAATTTGATCAATGCTCATAACTATGTTTGCATGGCTGGTCAGTGTTAAAGTAAGCATAGCATGAAAGAGTTTACAAACTCACAACTTAGGAACCCTAAAGAAGGATTGATGTTTCTGACCATCCCCTAGTGTCCACAAATTTAATTTACAAACTGTCACATCTTTCTCACATCTTTTGCTAGGATTTGTGAATACCAAAGTACAAAAATTAAATAATAATATAGACACTAGCAGAGTGTACACCAATACACTAGCAGAGTAGCAGAGTGATATAGCAGGTAGCTTTGCAGCCTGACAGTCCAATGGATTTCACTTCAGTGCTCAGTTAAATTTCCCCTGAGTGTCAACATGTATGCAAATGTGTGAGTGCATAGTGCCCTGTGATGGACTGGTGTTCCATTCCCTCCTAACTCCCACTTCCTGGCATACGTTCTAACTACACTGCAACACAAACCTGGAAAAAAACTGTTAGTAGAAGGAAGAAAGGAAGGTTATATACAATAAAATAAATTACCACATAATATGTGTGATTTTTTAAACAAAATCAACTGAAATACCTTAAATCATTTTTGGGCAATGTGTTATTTGGGGCAAGTCTCCTTGTAATGCTATATTTCTTAGTCAGGGATGGAAATTAAGAATGCTTTGTTTTATATAATAATTACCTGCCACAAGACCGGAAGCATAACCCCACGGTTCTCATGGGAGTTTGTGTGGCATGTGGGTGCTCTCACTATGTGCCCTTAACAATAGATCACCCTCTCCATAAAAACAGTATAATGTATGGGACGATAGAAGATTAAATTCATAAATTATTGTAATATAGATCTCGAAGTACAGTACTTTTCTTAGTGGTTCTTAGTTTGTTTAATGCACAGATAATTTAGGAGTTGTTACATCACTACATTCTCATATTCTGGTAAATGTTATGGTCCATAGCTTCACACATCACAAGTAATCATTTATATTTACATTTACATCTTGGATTGATAGATAAAATGATATCAGTCATCATTGTACTGCATTTGCATACAGTGTTTACAAAGATTACATTGTATTATTATTTTCATTTGTCTTCTTTTGGAGAATAGTCTAGGAATAAGTGTGCACTGTATATATTTGCCTAAAGCTCCCTTAGTGAACAAGACAAGCATGAAACCTGCATATATTTTATGATTTAAGATTAGTTGTGTGATGCGATCCTCTTTGTGTAATGGAAGTAGTGTATTGCAGTGATTATGGTGTACAGATACAGATATGACAAGGAGCCAACTGATTTTCAGATCGTGTTGACAGAGATGGAGCTGTGAGAAATGAACGTTCAAGGGGAAAAAAAGGACCCAAATCAGTAAGCGTCTATACTTGGCTCTCCGTCTGTAAGGGCTTAGTGCTTGTTCTCCATAAATGACAAAGATGTATCACTTCCCTGCGTTCAATTAGATCTCCTCTCTTTTTCATTAGAACGGCTATGGAGAATAATGGTAACTGGAAAGGCTGGAAACAGAATTAGCCACTGCTAGCACTTTGTCATGCTCAGGTTAAGATTTATCTTCATGTTTTTTTCTCTCTCTATGGAACCAGTTTGCTCTTGTTATTCCATTAGCCTATAGCCATAACAGAGGAATTGTACATCCTCGTAATGCCCTCCTCTAGTGCCCTTATTGGCTGCATTTAAACCGTACAAAAATTCTATGTTTGATGTATTTTATTAAACATGTTGCACAGGATATACACAATGTATAAAAATATTTCATGGTTCATATTGATATCAAAGTTTGCTGCAATGTGTTGCTTAAAAAAGGTCATACATTCTTTTAGACAAAAATGCTAATCACTATAAAAACAACAATGGTTTGAGAGATCGTGGAACCTCAGGGTGTAATCTTGCTGGTATAATTATTATTATTATTGTTGTTGTTATTATTATTATGATTATTGTTATTATTATTGTTGTTATTAGAAAATCCAGTGTTCCTTATACTAACAAGTTGTAAGCAAGTAATTAAAAAAAAACAAGACAAATTCAAGTCTAAGCATTCCAGCATTTGGTCTTTTTCACTGTAGGAATCCTACTAACTATCCAGCCAGTCTAATAAATATTTAATTCATAATTAAATATTCACAACATTATTCACAGGAAGAGAAGACCAGCTTCATGAGACTGTTCCTGATTAATGCAGCTGATTACAGAGCCCAGGACAGCCACAGAGACATCTTGTTCCGTCTACTTTAACTACCAAGATATAAAATCATTTTGTTTTTACATCAGCATCAAGGGAAGACTGAATTTACTGAGTGTACTGACAATGTTTCTTGCCATAGTTTCCGAAGATACAATAGTGCATTTTTTTTGTTATGAGGGGAAAAAAGAAACCTCACCTTGTACACTATTTGACAGTGTATAACCTTTTAAAGATTTTTGAACACTAACAAAGAGCATGTCAAGCAAGTCCTAGAGAAGCAGTTGATCTTTATTTTGCTTTATTCAATATTACTTTATTGTATTTATTGATATGACAGATGTATTAGAATTACATTTGCACCCGAGTTTCCACATTACTCCATAATAGTATAGCCACCTTATGCAACTGAGTGTGAAGCTGTGTTGCTAACTCAAGTATGGAAATGTAGAGGGGCTATTGCTGATCAATGGCTGGTGGGGGAGGATTGGAGAAGGTCAGGTCTGTCCCATGGTCTTTTAAAGCAGCAGTAGTACTCATTCACGCTACTGGCCAGGTTCAGGTTGGTTACAGAGTGAGGGCTCTAGACCTGTAGTTGCTGATTTCCTTAAGTCCTTTTCCATACAAAGGCAGAGTCGTTTGTTTTTAATTGCCATTTCATTCTCTTACAATGCTGTGTTTTCTCTTTTCTGATCTACTCACTAAATCTGTACTTAGCCTCCTTGTGTTTTTTGTCGTCCACACCTCTAAATGCGGTCCTTTACTCTGACCTGAGCTGTCTGAGTTTAGCTTGTCATTGTTATATTTAACACACTGGTGCATGATGGTATGACGACATCCTCACAGAAGTTAATGCAGGATGTCACAGTATCTGATTACTCATCCAGACTGTGGTACAGTCAGTCCAAACACCCCTAAAGTTCCCTGACAGCATCACTGGTCTTTGTTTTCCTCACAATAGGTTTGCATCTCTGCAGGTTTATGCTGGTACCGAATGCACCAAGAGGCGGTTGGACCGGCCTAGTGCGGCAGGAGGGACAGCAAAATAAGTCGTTCCCCTCTCTTTTCAGACATTTAATAAATTGTTTGTATTTATGTAGTTCACAAGAGAGAGACCATTATTGAAGTATCCTCGGACAATAACCATGGCATCCGGATTAGTCCGTTTCACACGAAAGATCTCAAGTCAGCCAGCATGTGCTACACTTCGCACATTGCCTTTACACCGATGAGAATGAATGAGGAGAACTCACAGGGTGAATAAAAGAGCTTGCAGTTAATTGTGAAGGCCTCCAGGCCGGGAGAATAGAGTTAAGAGAGTATTTTCACATCTTTGCACCAACTGTTGTTAATATAAAAACAGATTTCTCCACCTTTTGTTTTGGTGGAAAGCTTGAAGTTACTGTCCCCTATATGGAGATTAAATTCGATGTTAAATCAAATGTTAGAAATTCTAGTTTCCGTGATGCATAAAACACAATTGTAGGAAACTCTTTGTTTTTCTTCATCTGTAGGGTCAGCTCATCCATTTTGTTACAAAGTGAGTGCACAGTAGAGAGGAATATTCTGGATAGATCTGCCCTGGCGGAGACACACGAGTACACCTCAATGTTTCCATCTCCAAAATAGCCAGTAAATCTGCAGTAGAAGCCAGAAAAGTCAGAAATAAGTCTACTGGGGTGGTATCTCTGATGTTCATAAGCTCTTTCCTGGAATATGTACCGCAAGAACTGTCTTGGAAAACTGTACAACAACTCAATGCAAGGAAACGCACCAAAACACTGTGGCTGCCATTTGTGGCACCATCTTTAGGCAGTAACATAATCTAGGTAGAAAAAAATACTGATCTAATTTATTTCTGTTCATTTACTTTTATTTACCTCACAAAAACCTACAACCTTTCCCCCTCCCAACACCCTCTCCCCTGCTGATTGACTTAAAAACAAATTACCAGAAGCGCAGTGTCTATAAAAAATATCTTCAAACCAAAACCTTTCTGTTTACAGTGATCTTAGAGCCATTGGGAAACAAATAGGTTTTCAAAGCCTCCCTTGTCTGTCCTCATTAGCTTGAGAAGCTGATACATTGCTTATCCCTTTGCCAATTGCTCTAGCTTTTCTTAGTAGGCTCCTACGGAGTTTTTCTTCAAGTACTTCAAAGAACCTGCATCCACTGCTGGAATCCACAGGGAGCATAAGCTCAGAATTGTTGCTGCTGAGGGCTAAAAAAGATGTCTATAATAGAGAGATTGGCAGGTATAAATAAGCTTACAATCAAATAAGGAAAACATCATTTAATGACATACCGGTGCATAAATCACAATTGTTTGTATGTTCAAATAACACAAAAAAAAGAAAAGTAAGACTAATAAACATCGATGCAATGTTAAATAAAATATGCATGCAGTAACACGTAAAAAAAATGAAATAACATACGTAAATAGGTAAAATAATTAATCTTCCTGGCAAAATTAATTTCAATTTATTCA
Source organism: Kryptopterus vitreolus (assembly GCA_030449085.1). Classification (NCBI taxonomy): domain Eukaryota; kingdom Metazoa; phylum Chordata; class Actinopteri; order Siluriformes; family Siluridae; genus Kryptopterus; species Kryptopterus vitreolus. The sequence continues at coordinate 279,467 of JACRUU010000016.1, read as the reverse complement.
ATGTATTTCAATGTATATTCATTTCAATGTATTGTACTTTTTAACAGAGGAATTAATCACAAAACAGCCTTATAGAAAAATATTAGATTATCCCTGTAATGAGTAGGCTATAAATGAAGATATCCATGAACAAACCTCTCTGAGTCTTCTACACTTCTCTCTTTTAAAGAGACATTTACAGTAGTGTTTATCCAGTCAGTCTACATCACCTATGAAGGTGAACATATATGAAGCATATATGAAGAACAACAAGTGGGAGGCCTTCAAACTTCTTGGTAATATAGTTAGGTCTCTGGCTGATCTCTGCCCCTAGGTACTTTATGCCACTTGCTCCACATATTGATCATTTAAGAAAAGTGAGGGCATAAAGTCTGTTGTGTGTTTTTCTACACTTGCTTATAATGCATCTTGATTAACAAGCAAAGAAATGTAGAAATAGAAGAAAAAAAATGCCCGGAACAATCAGTGACACAAACAAAGGAAATGGAAAAGATAGATAGCTTGGATGGAAGGTAGTTATGTAGATGAGCAGATAGAGTTACCGAGCAGAAACATAAAATAGAAATAAACATAACACATTATGAATTGCTTCATTGGTATAATTGCTATAAATGTGCCAAAGATAGATGGCCAAGATGCCTGGGTGGTTGCCTCCAGTGGTCTGCTGCTAAGCAACTAACGCATCATTTCTCACATGACTTCATTTTCAGACAGCGCAAATGGGACAAGTTGGACCTGGCGCCGATGTTTTTCAAAACAAGATCCATCAACTCTGTAAATGCGGAAAAAGGAGTGGATTAGAAAAGCAAATGTGGTTAAAGGATTTGCTGGAGATATATCAAGTAACTGTCTAATTAACTAAAAAGAAATGTTATTGAGACTGCGTTGATACTTTGTCATATAATTATTTCATTCTTATTTATTGTTATCACAGTGTATAATCACAGTGTATACATAAACACACTGTTTATATAAGGTCAAGCATGGGTTTGTACTCTGACATGTACTGTTCACTAATCTAGACAGGTGTGGGTGTGTACCTTTCCAAATCATGTCCAATCAATTGAATTTACCACATGTGGACACCAATCAAGTTTTAGAAACATCTCAAGGATGATTAGGATGCTCAATTTGAGTGTCATGACAGAGTCTGTGAATACTTATGTAGATGTCATTTTTTTCATCTTTTCATTTTTAATAAATTTGTCAGGTTTCACACAAACTTTTTTATGTTGTCAATGAGGGGGTATTGTTTGTAGAATTGTGAGGAAAATAAAGAATCTATTTTGGAATATGACTGTACCATAATATGGAAAAAGTGGAATGCTGTGAACTTTCTGTATATACTGTAAATAAAGTACATTAATAATAATTATAAGTAAATATAGTTAATTATAATTAAATATAGTTATGATTTATTTTTTATCTGGCTGTTACATGCAAAAAGCGCTGAAAGCATCAAGATTATATTCTCCAGAATATGGTATTATGTATTATGATAATCATGCAATTTAGAGCTTTTAAGAGTAAACGCTTGTATGAAAATATATGTATCTGTTATCTCTAGCTCCTTTATTGAATTTAACATTGATTTCTGACATGTATTGCAATTTTTCACCTTGGGAAGATGTCTACATTTCTCCTGACTAAATCAACTAAACTAAATTTAACTATATTACTGAAATAGAGGTAAAGCTCATATTAGTTCATTTTTATTTTTAACTCAAAAACGAAACAGATGTTGCTTCTGCATGGTGCAGTGCAATGGACTGTTGAACACTGCAGCTTATTAAACTAGTTTTAAAGTGCATAAAACCACAATATTTGCTGCTCAACATTTGGAAGTTCCCCTCTCTTATTCATGTTTTTTTTTTTTTTTACCAGTAATGGTGTTAGAACTTTCCGTGTGCATATCATGAGTTGTTTGCTTGGCTGAGAAGACATGCCTTGTCAGTCAGTATGCGAACCACGCACACACCCACGCAGTCCTGATCAGGCAGAACAGGGAGTTTTGTAGCATTTTGTTAAAATCATATTACATAAAGGGTTATACATTTTTTTAACTTTGAAAATACATAGTGTATTTACACATACAGCACTGATATTTTTTAATTATCATAACATTATGTCAGCTGTGTTGAAACAGAGCCTCAGGACATCACAGTTCGAAACCCAAATCTATTTACCTAATAATTAAGGATGGGTACCGACAACCAGTATGGGACTGATCAGGTAATTAGGTCAATACATGACTATACTGGCAAACAATACTGTTATGGATGCTTGTGTTGTTTTATCACCGCATACCACTGTGATGCTGCTTGTCATTTTCCGTCACTAAGTAATGTCCTATGTTTGCTCAGTGTACTTGTGCATTCAAAAATGTAGCCTCACGTTACAAACTAAGCGACACCAGTGACTGATGCAATATATGCAGTATATTTACATTATCTTTTACAAACAAAACATACCATCTACTTCAGGCAATGTACTGTGTTTACTATGGAATATTTGTCTCCATCATTTCCATAAGCTATAGAGAAAACTACATTACATTTATTCATTTTTTATTTCTGTAATAAAGTCCAGTACTATTTAACATTGTGTGTTTTATCATCTGATTATTTTTTTTTATCCGGTATCCATTTTAAAAATAACGATTGATTAACTGGTTATCTGCAATTATGATCCAGCCCAGATTTGGTACTGGTAACATACACTATTGGTTGAGATCTAGTTATTACTAGAATCTTTTGGGATACCATATCTGTTTTAAAATGTAAATCTAAATACAGATAACCCCACAAAAAACAGAAAGCTCTCACCATCAGTGATTTCACCATCAGTGAATGAGACACACAGGAACCAAAGTGATATGTGGGAATACAATGCATGCCATAGGCCTGTTACTAAATTTATAGTGAAAGATTTATTGCCCTTCATTATGGTGGAGTCAGGGAAGTACATGTATAGTACGCAATACTTAAGTTATCCTAATTACTAGAGATGCCAGAGTTCTCTATTCCATTCTGCACATGCTGTTCAAATATTTTCTGCCGTGGTATTCTGAGGTTAATTCTCTCTCAGTAATGGAGGACAGAGTGAAATTTATAACCAAAACACAAAATGCCGTATATCAAAGTGGTTAGGTTATGATTTCTTTCTTCATATTGCTCTGGGAATTGCCCTGCCCTTAAGTCAAGTCAAGTGTTTTTCTTTTTCCTTTTTTGTTATTCCTCCATGTAGCTAGTATACATCAGAATGAAATGTTGTTTCTCAGGGACCAGTATAATAGCTTACTTTCACAAGACTACATAAAGCACAGATAGACAGCAGTCTGAGACAAGAGCGAGGCAATAAATACACAGAACAAAACAGACCAGCGAATACACAATGCAATAAATACACCGTGAAATGACAAGTGTTGTTTGGGAAAGCTAGTGCAAGGATGATTTGTAAACTAGGGACTAGCAATAATGTAGCAACAATATAAGCAGTAAAAAAATTCCCTACTCATAAATAGAAATTTTCTGATGTAGCACTATATAATGCAGGTGTGTAGGGGTATTGAGTCATAGTGGGTTACAGCTCTGACTAGCCTTGGTGAGCATTTGTGAGGCAGCAGTGTGCTGAATAATATGACGAAATCAGATTCCATGTGAGGGGCGGGAGCGATCATCCACAATACCGGTGGGTGTGCAGATGTAGAATTTATAAATATTAGGTGACTGTGGTTGGAAGAGGGACCAAACGATCAATTTAGCTGTTGTCACAATCTGCTGTAAGAAGCTCCAATAAGAGACTGCTAGTATATTGTCATACAGTTCCTGGACCAAACAGGTTGTTAGAATGGGAGGACTAAGGCTGTTTTAAACCTCCATTCAGGCGCAGTTGGTGCTTCTTGGCCAGGGAAGTGATTTTGAGACTCCTGTCATGTGCACAACAAAAAAAAAACTTTTATTCTGTTTGAATTATATGAAGTAGTGAGTGGTTGAGTCCTGAATATCTTTTTTCTTAACATCTGGTTGCAAGCTGGTTCATAGCTCAATTTATGCTGAACCATCAATGTTGCTGATCAGGCTAACAACTAATAATAGTATTGAACAGTCTTTATGTGTCACATAGACATTATACTACAGTGAAATCCTTTCTTCAGGAATCCCAGCTTGTTTTGGAAGCTGGGGTCAGAGCACAGAGTCAGCCATCATACAGCACTCCTGGAGCACAGAGAATTAAGGGTCTTACTCAAAGACCCAATGGTGGCAGCTTGGCAACCTCCAACCTTCTGATCAGTAACCCAATGGCTTATCCGCTGAGCTACTCCCTCACCCTCTTCAACACAGAGAAAATGGTGTTTGTCACAAAGGGCATCTATATCTTGGCAGCACATTTCTTGTAGCAATTTTCAGGACTAGCAGATTTCTGTGGGCTAACTCATGATAGTGTTTTCTTGACACCTATACATAGTCACTGGTATTTAGGGAGGTTTTTCTTGCTATCATATTGTTTCTCCAATGCAGAGAAATGGTGTATCTGGGAACAAGGTACAGTATCATCATCATCACAGACATTTTGAAGTCCTGGATAGACTGAATTACTTGTCATATACAATGTGATTTTGCTGTTTATCAGAATGATTGCAAATTCCTTCAGTAAAGTTGTGCACCAGTCCAGGGATAGATGGATACAGGCACCAGAGACAAGATTTCTTGATCATTTTGAACCTTTAGTGTTCATTTGTATAATAGCTAAATGTATAAGGTGTGTAGTTATATAGAAATATAGAAGAAGTATGCACCCTTAATTGCACAAAAGTTGTGACAATTTGTAAAATGAAAATAACATAGAATGCAACCATTTCAAACCTTCGTAAAAAATCTCATGTTATATTTGAATAGAACATAGAAAACAATTATTTAGACTGAATAAATTTATGAATTTAAAGAAAATAATAAGTGATTTTGAATTATAATGGCTACGAACAAAACATAAAAAAGTTGGTACAGGGCCATGTTTAGTATAGAAGAGCCTTTATTTGTCACATATACATTACAGCACAGTAAAATTGTTTCTTCACATATCCCTTGTTTGGAAGCTGCAGTCGGAGCGTAGAGTCAGACATGATACAGTGGCCCCTGGAGCACAGAGGGTTAAGCCTTGCTCAAGGGCCCAAGAGTGGCAGGTTGAAGATACCAGGGATCGAACCCCCGACCTTCCGTTCAGTAGCTAAGCACACAGGTCAACAATATTCTGTGCGGGACAAGTTTGTCTTAAAGAAACTGGAGATTGTAAGGTGGTGGCAGGGGAAAGTGTAGCTAGACAGCATTGTATCTAGACAGCATTAATTCTATGGGCTACTATGGTTATTAATATGCTATTGAAAATGACCTATATAACAGGTTTACCTAAAACCACCACAAAGATAAACTCACAATTTACACGTCATGAATCAATGAAACAGTGAAAACCTAAATCACTGTTTCAGGATATACAGGCCTCATGAATATAAATCTTTAGGTAATTTAGCATTATATGTTGTAGAAAATCTTTGGAAACAATATCTGTACTTCTTTTCAGCAGATCTCAAAAAGATATGACAATCCCAGCATTTTAGAATTATGCTGAGAGGGGACCTCGTCATTTTACAATTAGATTAGATCCTAATTAATTAATTAATACAAGGATCATGAATTGTATTGAGTCCTATAGAGTGGTTCGTTCTCAGCAGTCTATACAGCATATATTTATTTGCAGATAGTTTCAAATTCAACACTTCAACACAAAAACTAGCTCCGTTACCATGTCTAACAACTATATTAAAATGGTCCTATAGGTAAAGAAATGTTATAAAACACATAAAAATACATAGTACATAAACATACTAAATGTTTCTAAAATATATTGCATTAATAAATTATATGAAAGTGTTAAATTAATAAATGAAAAATCAAAGGAGCAAAAACGGGTATGTTTCTTAGACATACACAGATACACCTCTTAACAAGAATGTGCATTTGTTCTGTCATATAGACATTGAGTAAAATTCTTTATTCTGAACTTCTCATCTACAATGAACTGATTGCAATGTAACTCTAAAAGGTTATGACTGGGGAGCAAAGTTTTTACAAAATTCATCCTACAGCAAAGAAAATTTAATTATAAAAATTACTTAAAGGTATATTGAAATTGTTGCAGCATAATTGCATCATAAAATGAGTTGTAAATTAATAGCAAACATTTACAAACAGAAATTAGTGAAGTATGACTAATATGCTGGGCAGTAGCACACATATTAGGTCTATTGCTGCAATATGATAAACAACCATATATAACAGTTATAACAAAGCCTTATCTGTTGTCTTACAGTTGAGAATGTCCAAAGTAACACAATTATTTACAGAAGGATGGAACGGAGAAAACCAGAGAACCACTAAAAAAATCACTACATGCTCAATGAGATAAACTTTTGCAAGTTATATTGTACACTATTATGGGTTAAATAGCTACTCTGGGCATTTATGAAGCATATGCTCTATGAAGTAATATTTTGGTGTACAGCTGACATTAAACACTAGAAGCTATTTTGCACAAGCAAGTGTGAATTCCCCAAGGTTAGTGTGTAAATGATGTCAGCAAAAACAACAGGACACAGCTGCAAGGTTGGCGGGCATTGCAGGCCTGTTTCACATTATTCTTCATTTCTCAAGTTGAAGTAGCATTGAATATCCTTTGAGTTACTGTTAATATGATTAATTATCCTACATTTCATATGAATTGTTTGTTAACACACTGAAAATATGAAAAGAATGTGCCCTTATTTTCTAGTCTAATCTCTATGTCATATGTGTTCTGTGAACAAATATCAACTACAAACTAATTGTGTTTTTTGGGAATTGTCCATAGAGTCTACTACTACTAGTATGTGTGGCATGGAAACATGAAGCTTTGCCACATAATATATCCATGTTTCCAAGATTTAGCTCACTACTCTACATTGTAAATGTGTGTATTTATTGTGTTCTGTCAAACCACTTGTGCCATTCAGGGTGGATTCTGTTGCATGGCCAGTTAGAGATATATATACTTCCAATCCATTATGACTGCCACTAAGGTAAAGTGTTTCTAGAAGAAATGCATGAACACTGATGTATTCAATTAAATAAGTCAATTCCTATTGTTTTGTTTTAATTTATGTCTATAGTTGGTTAAATATATTTTAATATCAAATCTTGGGCAAATTCTCATCCTGCATGCTTTTTGTTGAATATTAATTAAAGACAATGAGAGATATTCTGAGACAATTCCTCTGAGGAAGGAGGCCATCCAGGTGATTCCTCCTCTCGCAGAGAGTCCGGGTTCTACAGCCGGCCCTACATAGTTCCCAAGTAAGATGGGGGATTGCATTGTTTGGATCTGCCTTAGTGCCTATGGAGATCAGCTTGCTAACCCTGTCACATGTAGAGCTTTAGGGAACAACAACCTCGTGCAAGTACCTCTTTGTATTTCTGCCTGGCAAAGGAATGGACTTAGGGGGCATGTGGCCCCGTTAAGAGGCCTATGGAGCAGCCTTAGGGCACTGATCCACTTGCTCTGGGTGCACCATAGGCTAGTCTTGAGAGACTGGTTCCCCTAGCAGACTGCCTAGCAGCCTGGATATCCCTGCCAGAAGTGTCTTGATGGGTCCTGCATAACAAGGCTATGCGGGTTAGTCTGGGTCTTGTTCCCCCCTAGTTTAAACAGGGTGTCTCGCACTCTGGTGAGGCTTGAACAGGCTATGATTAAAGAACAAGTCAGAGGTTTTTGTGCCTGCCATTGCATAATATCACAGTCCTCTTTCAGAGCAGTTCAATGTGACCCAGAGTGCCTGTGTGGGATTTGGCTGTTGTATTGAGGCCCTGACGACGCCTCCGATTGAGCCCTTGTAGGAGGTACCATTGAGATTTCTTACAGTTCAAGATTGTCTTTCTTCTGTCCATCTCCTCTCTGAAGAAAGTTTGGGACCTTCAGGCCTTCTCCATTTCCAGAGCCAGATGAAAGATGAAAGTCTCTAGGTTATGTATGTAACCCAGGTTCCCTGAAAGAATGTTGTGTCTCAGTGACACACTGCCCAAATCGTACTTGCTTCCCCATTTCAGAAGCTAGTACCATCTCCAGTCTATAAGCTCTTATACATCCTTGCATTGTAGACGACCCCTCACACACACAGGAAAGATGTTCCAAAGCGGTTCCCTCAAGAGGGCTTCTCAACACACCCACACACACTCACACTCTGTGCTACTCTGTGCTACTGTTACAACAGGATAATAATGAACAGAGGGGTTTTATTAACAAACTTTGGAAGCAAACAGGTGAATGGAAAGCGCGCTCTTTGCGACCAGATATATTCTTGGTACTGGAACCGAGGAAAGCGACGAGATACTAAGAGACTTGAAGGAGCGTGGAGAGTGTGTGCTTCGGGGATTGCATTGGAGGAACTGGAAAGATAAACACAGAGTTAGAAATTTTCACAAGACAACTGTCCTAAAAGGAAATGACGATTCTTCCGTGAAGTCCGTTTTGAAGCGATGATCCGGGACGAGGAGTGGAGCATGGAGCGAACTTAAATAGAAGAGTGATGAGCGGGGAATAAGAACCAGGTGCAGTAAATTAATACTCAGGGGAGTGTGAACGTTGGGAGAGAGAATCAGGAGAGATCTGGTGGAAAAGTGACAATTATACAGTAGGATTACTGGTCAGCAATATTTTGTGTTTTGTGTATTTGTCCTGCACTGTTTTGTGTTGTCTATTTTCCACTGTTTTGTCTTTCACTGTTTGCACTAGGTTGCAAACAATGCACTTTATGTGATTGGCACTTATCTTACTCTAGACCTTAGCTGTGTGTTCTGTTATATAATCTTATGTTGTTTTATGTAGCACCTGTGCGTTTCTGCTGAAACATGGTCTCATGAAACTGTGTACTGCATCATATATATATGGTTGGAATGTCAATGAAAGATTCTTAACTTGACTTGGTCGTGACGTCCCGCTAGTGAATCTTCCTTTTGGGTGGATTAAACATGTGGTTTAGTGTGGTCACACAGAGGCATTCTTCAAGCGTTGTTGAAGAAGCATTGTGAACCATAATTGATTACTTCTATGGGTCACCAATCAAAGCCTTAAATGTTTCCAGTAGTTGAAGCTCAATACAAAATTGTTTATCCACATCATGAACTATGAATGCTGTAGTACCTCATTAAACAGAAATGATCTTGCAAGTAAAAACTAAAACTGACCCATTATACTATGTAGAAGATGGTTTGACCAAAAAGTAGTAATGAACACTATTTGAGAAGTAGACTATACACTGCCCATTCAAAAAAAAGTCACCATCTGGATTTAATTAAGCAAATAGGTAAGAGCTATACATACTGCTTTGTAACCTATTGTGCAGTATCCTTGAGTGTTGAGGCTATAAAGAAAATGTATTAATATTATTACTCTAACTAATACAGTATGTAGCTTCTCAATTCTTAAACAACCATGCCGGAAGACACATCTTGTAGTTGTGTGCTTCAGAAGGGTCTAATTATTGCCATGCACAAAGCAAAGAAAACTACTATAATTGGATAAGAATTGTCCAAGTCATTATTAAAAACTGAAAGGATAGTGGGGAACCATCATATTTGCAGAAGAAATTGTTGTTGGAAAAGAATTTAAATCATCGTAATCTGCAATCGCTTAAACCTTTGGCAAGATCAAACTGTAAAAAAAATAATAACATATAAATGTGAAGAGAACTCAAGCGATTGGGACTAAACAGCTGTGTAGCTGATAAGTGGTTTGAGGCTAATAAGTAAAAAGGCTTGTTTGCTAGGGAGCATAACGATTAGGCTCTGTAGCAATGAAAGAAGGTCATGTGGACAAATTTATCTGTTCCGAGAGTCAAGGTAAGAAGAGAGGGGATGAACTGATGCATCCATCATGCCTAGTACCTAGCATGATCTAGGGATGCTACAGTTGGTCAAGTCTAGGTTCAGCAACATTATATGCCCAAGGAATGTAATAACTGACTACCTGAATATACTGGATATACTATATTCTATATACTGAAAGGTTATTACATCAGTAGATTTTTATTTCCCTGAAGGCACCAACATAGTCCAGAATAACAATGCCAGGATTCATTGGGCCCAAATTGTAAAATAATAGATCCTTAGCCATCATCACTACAGAGTCAAGACCTTAACCACACTGGAGAAGTCTGAGCAGTGGTCCCACTCTCCCATCATCAATACAATATAAAAATTATTTCAACTCTGGATGGGAATAAGTTTTGTGATATTACAGAATCTTATCAAAATGATGCCCCGACGAATGTATGTAATCAAAGCTAAAGGTGGTCAACCGAAATATTAGTCTATGTTACTTTTTTCCCCCGGACGGTTTATGTATAGGAAACCATATGTTTTTTTTAACCACTGTAAAAACATGAACATTATGTGTACTTGAACAGAATAGGTTGATTATGACTAAAATTCATGCATTTACTGAGTCTGATTTTCCTTTTGGAGGGAGAAGCACTGAGTAATGGCACTTTGTTTGCTCTCCATTAACAGTTAATCAAGACAAATGGCCACAGCCGATAAAAGAGTCCAGTGACAAATCTCTGCAAGCTTACTCAATAATGGTGTCTTTCCAAACCTAGTTTATCCCATCCTCATCTTCTGGTGTACCTGCATGCCTCCCTTCACCACATCTATAAACCTCCTCCTCAGCCTTCTTCTACCTATGTACCCCATACTTCCTTCTCCGCACATGTCCAATACATCTCAAGCCAGAGTCCCTCATTTTGTCTACTAAACATCCTATATTCAGGGTCCCTCCAATAACCTAATTTCTAATCCAGTTCAGCCTTGTAACTCTCAATGAAAATCTCAACATCTCCACTTCTAAACCATAGAGCATAGCAGGTGACAACAAAGACCAATAAGCCTCCCCTTACACTCTTGCAGATACCCTTCTATCTCAAATCACTCCTATCTCTTCTCCACCCACTCCATCTTACCTGAAATATTTTATGCACTTTCCTATCACAAGCGCAATCACTTTCCACTGATGACCCCAGGTACTTAGACTCTTCCACCTTCATCACTTCTTCTCCCTGCAACCTCACCACTCAACTACCTTCCATCTCATTCACGCACATGTACTATCTTACTCCTATTGACTTTCATCCAACACATACCTCCACCTCTCCAGAATCTTCTCAACTTGCTCTCTACTCTCACCACAAATCACATCATTCATAAACATTAACCATGGAGACTCCTGTCTGACATCATCCATCAACCTGTCTATCACCACTGCAGACATCCTTGATGCAATCCTGCCTCCACTTTGCACCAGTCTGTCATTTCTACTGCACACTTCACTACTGTTACACTGTCCTCATACATGGCCAACACCACCCTCACAAAATTAGTTACAAACTCCACTTCCAACTCTCCTAAACATCTCCAAGCTCTTACTGGGATGCTATCTGGTCTAACTGACTCTACACTCTTCAACCTCTTAATAGCTGTTCTCATTTCCTCCAGCTGCTCAAAATATTCCCTCCACCTTCTCAACAAACTCTCCTCGCTAGTCTACAAATTTCCATCTTCATCATTTCTAACTTGCAGCATGTTCTTGCCAGCTCAGTCCATCTGCCTGGTCAACTGAAATATTTTTCTCTTTCCTTAGTGTCCAACTTCAGCTCCTCATGTGCCTTTTCCACAACTTTATCCACATCCCTTCACACCTGCTGTTTCATCTAATTATAATGCTTTTACACTTCTGGAGTAGTTGCCCCGCATCTCTTCACTACTTCCTGTCTGACCTCCTCCTCCTTGACTTCCTCCTTTAATTTCCACCACCTTATTATATTTTCCTTCTTCACCTCCAAAGCCATTCTACAGACCACCATCGGATGCTGCCTAACTACACTGTCCCCTGTTTTAAAGTCTCATTCATCTCCTGGACAGAATATAGTTTACCTGTGTGCACCTTCCTCCACTCTTATGTCACCCTTTTTTATATTTTCACCACTGTCATTTCTATCCTTTTAGCAAAATCTACCACCATCCACCCATCCACATTCCTCTCCTTAAAGTCTTAACTACCATCACCACATTCATTCCTAGGTATATTCTCCATCTGGGACCTTTCATTGTTTGAAGGTTAGTAGTCCATCACTAGGTTATCTGCCCTCAAAAGGATTATCAAGCTCACTGCAGAGAAGCGAGACGAATCTTTTAAACATTACTAATATCAGACATGAGAACTGCAAAACAAAACGTGCACTTCACTTTACATGATGATGTGGCTTGGAGTGAATGGTATAATGGTCATTGTGATCATCTCTTGCAGATGACTTGACAATTAATCTTGTTATCCTGCCTTTATTCATAGCAAGCAGCTGCATTCACTATTTAGCAAAATGTTTTGGCTTTGGGATGCAAGTTCAGAGTTTATTAAGAAAAAGTAGGGCAACCAAGCCTCTTTCAAAGTTCCACCCTGCCATGTATATGCTATTTAAATACACAAGTACTCTACATACAGAGACTGAAAACAGACTTTCCAAAACCAAGAGACAAAAAGGAGAGATAAGAATGAAAATAAAGAAAACATCTCTTCCCCTCTCCTTCATAAATGACAAATGTTGCATGTTTTCCCTCTGGAATTGGGCATTTAAAAATGTAATGGAAACAAGCAACCTCTTATTCAGCCTCCTAGCCCATAAATACTGCAGTGCAGAAAGGAGAACACGTATGAGTGACAGTTTCACCGAAAGGTGGGTGGTGAAGATTGATGACTCGCTTCTGCATTTTGGCAATTTCAACATCAAGGAAGTCCTGTGAGAGAATGAAAAGGATACTTTCCACATCCACTAATCAAGCTCTACAATATGCATTTTTAAAATGTAAAAATGTATAATATTTCAATATAATAGCGCGCTAAATATCACCCAAACTGTCTTCATTATTCTTGAATAAAAAAGGTATAAAATAAACTACTGTGCATACGTTACTCTTTCTAAACCAGTTAGTTTCATCTCACTTTTGTTTTTATCAATCCATATATGAAATCACCTCTGCTCACTTATTTGCGACATTCTTGTTCATTCCAAAATCCAATTATGATAATAATTTACACCTTCAAACAGTAATCAGCAAACAGTAAGAAATAGACAGTGTTTTTTGGGAACTGTCCCAGAAAGGCATAGTCCATATACCTCATAGTAATGTTCTTATATCATCTTGTTATATATGTTAAAATGTTCTATCAAATAATAGGTTTTGCAAGATGTAAAATTGTTCATTTAAATATAATAAGACTTGTCATACAGATTATATTATTAGCTTGATCTGACAGCCAACAGTAAACAAGATCTCACCACTCAGAAGAGGAAACATTGTTTAGTATGCATATTTATGCTCTGAAGTGTGAATGTATGAAGTGAGCATGCCACTAAACACTAAAGACTACTTTTTTATATTCCTTAATATCCACGGTCTGTAAACGGAACATTTGTTTTCTGATAGGTCCAAGAACATATTGTTTCTTTATATGTACCATGAAAATGATCACCATTTGCATACTTCTCTGATGGTATATACTGTATTCTTCTGCAGATGATGTAATAAATTGGAGTGATTAACCACACTCCATCGCCAGATCTCTTCCACATCGTGTTGGCTGAGCTGCACAAGAGCCACATCGTCTAGATCCTATCAACAATTTTATTTCCAACAGGACAAAGATTATCCACATTGTTTGGGAATACATTAAGCAATCTTACCACAGTCTGGATATGAATGCTTAATTAGTGTACAGCTATGGACGGGAAAATACCCAGCAACGTTTTAATTAGACCTCTAGAGAGACTGCCTTAAAAGAACAATCACAATAATGATTCCATAAACATTTAAGGCAAAGGAAAACTATAAACTTTTTTTAAATCCATATAAATCTGTATATAATGTGGGTCATGTGTCATTACACTATATTTTATTGTTGCTAACAGCTGTAAATTCCATTTTAAATGAATGTGAATTACAGATTGTTTATATGAATATAACACAGGTTCACTATACAGTATAGAGTATATATAATTGTGAAATTAATCAAAAATCAGTATATGTATATTTGTATAGCATTTGTCAAATTGGTCACTGTTTATTGAGGATAAAGTAAATCCTTCAAAAGTGATACTATTTTTTTACATTGTAAATGAGAATTGGGATTTATGATTCTGATATCACTCTACTCTTTTGAGGAGAAGAAACAGTAAGTCATGAAAAAGTAATGAAGCAACATTCATTCTAGAAAATCTGGAGAATTGCCTTTACTACTGCAATGGAAGCCACAGTACACATAAAATTTAATTGCACTGTGCTCACAATTGCATCCTTTTACTTTACCCAGTGGGCTACCTTGTCTTTAGAAAAGCTGTTCCTTTCAACTCACTTCTTTACATTACTTCCTGGACTTGAGGCTTGACTGAAGAATACTGAAAGATATATTACAATGCCGTGGTGCCAGGAAGGCTAGGCCACAGTGTGACATGACTGAACTGTGGTCTTTAACGCAGGCAGTGTGTGCTGTTAGATAAGGCAGCCTATATACACTTTTATCTGGCCGTAGAGATAGCCAAGAAGAAAAGGCCAAACAGACCACACAGCGTCCTCTGGTGATCACTTTGCATTTCTTTGTACCTAATGATATACTGACTGATTTATTTTAGGAAATTAGATATTGAGTTTTTTAGTTACATTACACTTTTTCTGTTATAGTTTTCCTCAGTTGCTGTTAAACATTTCTAAAAATCACAAATCAAATACTCAAAACTATTTGTTTAATCTCCACATAATTTGGTCACTTGCGCACATCATTTTGCTTTTATAATTGATTGTGTACAATTGCCTACTGTTTCCTAAAGTATCACTTGTTTGTCATGTTGATCCAAATATATTATACTAGTTTCATCTAAATAGTCTTAACCCCCCCCAAGACATCTCAGCATCAGTGCATTTGATAAGTCACTGAAAAAAAATGTTTAAACCACTCATCATAATTTGTCATGTTTAAATGTACTCAACAGAATTGTCCCTAGTGTATGAAAGTGTGTATGAATGTGAGTGTGTGTGCACCCTGAGATGGGTTGGCACATATAAGGTGTGTCCTGCCTTGATGCCCCAAGGCACAGGCTCCCCACGACCTGAGGGAAGATCGGATATAGTGGTAGAAGATGAATGAATGAACTTTTTAAAAAATATATAAATGTCTTGAATCAAATAGTACTGATGAATCTTGAATTTTAATAATTGAGTAACATTTATGGCATCTGATCAACCAATAATGAACTCTTTCTCTAAAATAGACCAAAGGTAAATCTTGTGAACTTCAATTGGTGACAGAGCAAAACACATAATGACAAATTCTGAAGATGGACAAACAACCAGGAAGTCAACGGAAACTAATACAGTACAGTAAAAGTGTAATTCCGGTCCTGTCTATTGCAGTAATTCATTCATCTTCCATAACTTTATCTGATCTTCCTTCGGGTCATGGGGAGCCTGTGCCTATCTCAGGCATCTCGGGGCATCAAGGCAGGACACACCATGTATGGGGTGCCAACCCATCACAGGTTACACACACACACACATAAATACACACATTCATACACTAGGAACAATTTTCTAAGGTGACATCAAGCAAAAATGTTTTTGGACTGGGAGGGGGGGACCAGAGAACCCATAGAAAAAACCCCTGAGACACAGGGAGAGCATGCAACCCCGGAGGCTTGCTTTTGGGAGCGACCCTGGAGGCAGGAGTCGAACCATGGAGGTGTGAGGCGAACGTGCTAACCAATAAGCCACCGTGCCCCTCATATTGAAATCAATAGAAATTAAATATGCAATCAAACTAATACATTTGTAATGTTTAAATTCATAGATGCCATACAGAAGAAATTCAGACTTGTGCATTTTCAGTCAGTGGAATCCAAACCTTAGTTTGCAAACAATGATAAAAGGATTTGTTATTCTGATGACAAAGAGATGTTCATTGACACAAATACTTCATTCATTCATCTTCCACCACTATATCCGATCCGGTCACGGGGGAACCTGTGCCTATCTCAGGCGTCTATGGGCATCAAGACAGGCATCAAGGTGCCAATCAACCTACCGTGCATGTTTTTGGGCCGGGGGAAACAGGAGAACCGGAGAAAAACCCCCTGAGGCACCGGGAGAACATGCAAACTCCACACACACATGGCCGAGACGGGAATCGAACCCCAACCCTGTAGGTGTGAGGCGAGCATGCTAACCACTAAGGCACCGTTCCCCTACACAAATACTTAATTTTGGGAAAAGAATTAAGGATGTTGTGAATAGTCCAGAGTGTTTTTCTGTTTTATTGATTCTCTCTGTTTGAATGCTCCTGAATATTCGGACCAGTTTAAATATATATTTACTATTGCAATTATTATTTGAATTTCTGTCCTTCGCAAATGATACCACCGAAAGGACAATAACAGTGAGACTGAGAAATAGACTACATGCCATGGTGTTTACTTGAATATACATAATTAGATTTGCACTGTATGTGCACATAAAAACAAGTATAGATAATGCAGTTTATCTAGGTTTATATCTTCTAGTATTTAATGCTGTATGTTGTTCATCTTCTGCAGTGACCTACTTCACACAAGTCCCTGTTTGGATCATTAACTGGTAAATTGGTAGATGAGGATTAATTGGTAAAAAAAAATACTGTATCTGTTGCTTTCATTAAATTATTCATTCCCTTTCAGGAAATTGAGCTGCATCTGGAACGCTTTGGGAACACTTCAGCATGTTGCTCTGAACATGTGTGAAATCTCGTTGCCTTTTATAGCGACAGGAGTGAGTCATGACCAGGAAGTATAAACAACAGCTTTGACAAGGAGCGCACTATGTTTCTGTTTGAATTGTTTGGCTATTGTTTGTTTAAAAATAAAACTCTTTGTGTCCCTACCTGCCCTTTGTTAGCTTACTTGGGAGCAGCGCATAGGGAGCAGTGCATTTTGAGCTAGCCGCTCAAAAATTAAAGTGAAAGTCTTGCTAGCTTTGTTTGCGGGTCCAGTCCCGTTCACCCAGGGTTCTCAATTAAATCTAGCAAGATTGGAGACTTGCATGCCCCTTTATCCTACTTTACTTTCCAGATACTGCACTCTCTTGCTAAGTTTGAAAGCCTGTCTTAGGCTGTTCTGAGGAAGTGGAGGTGTAGCTAGCAGTAGCATGAGCATTTAACATGCATGTTACACTCCTGGACAGCGCTTTTAAGAAGCACTCTCATTAAGTCCTACACTCTGCCCCTGGGGAGTACTTTTCAAGGAAATCGCTCTACTTAGAGAAAGCAATATTCCTTATAAGCCCCACTTTATTCCAGGGTCGCTGTGCACACACTTTGTGTGTAGATGGCTTAGGATCATGCAAGTCAGCCCTTGAGAGAGCTGGCCTATGGCAATGATCTGGTCCTGGGGAGCACTTTTCAAGGAAAAGATATATCCTTTTATGCCCCACTTTATTTCGTGGGATGAGTTACACATCCTGCTTCTCCCTATTCCTGCCGGGAGATGCCCCTTTGGGCAGAGCACATCATATCTTCCTCCAAGGTACTGTCATGCTAGTGCTCATTGCGGTCCCGTCCCACGTTTGCCAATGCAAAGCAGTGGCTGATGTCATGAGTTTCACAATTGGAACTAGGGAGGTTATGGAGACATAAATGCCTTTCTCCTTCCTGCTAGATCCAATGCTTTTTTACTGGACATGCAGGTATGTCTGCTGCATACCCCTCAAAGAGCCTATGGAGCTCCTTCCTTCTTTCTTCCTCCAAGGGGATAAAAGTAGAGCTTGCTTCACGAGAGAACACTTTCTGGGGAAATTGCTGTCTCTAAAGAGGGGGAGGTTGGATTGGCTGCGCTTAACATATGGCATCTGCTCTGTCTCAATCCCCCAGAATCATCTCACATTAACCCTGCCACCTATGGTGCTTGAGTGCATGCATGTCCCTGATTCCTCCAGATTCCTGTCTACCCAGGCGATGGCCAAAGGTGTGGCTTTCTCTGAGATCCATGGAAATAGCTGGCTACAAACAAAAGGTCAGCCTCTATAGGCTGATTTCCTTATGACACTTGCTGGGAACTTGGGGAAACCTTCTAGGAGTGTCAGATTGATTCCATGACTAAGGTTACACCTTACAGTTCCTGTCTGGTGCACCCTGGTTCAGAAAAACCTCAGTCAGCTGCGTCCAGTGTGAGTGCTGGACTCTGACCTACATAGAACAGCTTTGTGGATAAAATTTGGCCAGCTCTTTTTCTGCGACCGCCCATATAGGAAATGGTTTCTTGCCAATATGCAATCCCTTAGTAAATGGGTTGTGGATGCTATTTAGTCCACTTATGGGTGCTCTGGTTCAGTGCACCATTCAGGGTCAGAACACTAGGAATTAGTAGCCTCTACAGCCCTATCTTCTGGAGTATCCCTCCAGGACATTTGTGACACTGTGGGCTGGTCCATCCCTCTGAACTTTCACAGTCTTTACAGACAACTCTCATGCCTCATCCGACCTTTGACCAAGCTGTGCCAATCCACACTAGGCAGGGACTGTTCAGTATGGCAGGGTTGGACTGTTATTCCCAAAGCATTACTGCCTGCAGATTGAATGCCTGAAAGGGAACTCCAGGTTACTTATGTAACCCTGTTCCTTTAGGGAACGAGTTGCTGCACTGCTTTGCCACACTGCCAACATCTGAGATCTCTCTACATATACAGAACTGAAACAGACAGAGATAGAGAGACGAAAGGCAATAGCTTCCCTATTCTCTTTCTCTATCTCTCGCTCACTTGCTCACATTTCCTGGGCACAAGTATGCTGACCTAATGAAGAGTGTTATGAGGATTGCAGTCTTGCCCTTCCTCCCTCCCTCCACCCTACACACTGTGGAGAGAGATTAAATTTTGATTAATTTTTGACATCTTGAGCCGTTAGCTTCAGTCTAGTTTTCAAAATGAAGATAGTATGGCTGTAATCCAGAGAGGAGCCAGAAGGTCAACTGAACCATGTAACATTGAGTAAAGGATAAAGTATACGATTGATATACGAGGTGTGAGGAAAAAAACTTTTACTGAGCTTTCGAATAATAAATGTGATATATGATAATTCACACAGATAGTGTATTTGCCATTAAAAAGGTGAAATATTTTCCTGAATGATTATGTTAATTAATGTTCCATTATGCCTTGGAGACTGCCTGGTTATATCAGTTTTTAAAGGCTGTGAGAGCTTCTATGTCTATGTACCTAAATCCAACGACTTTTCACATTCTAACAAACCTGCCAATCCAAGGAAATCCCAGTTTAACCATGCACCACATTCCCACTGGAATTTTATTCATTGTTCATAGAGCCATGACCTGTGATAGAATGTCTAATTAGTCTTTTAGTATCACCATTCAGGTCTGTCTCTTCTGTGACCGGGCATTTTTTTTCACGGTTCTGAAAGGCTACACTGTGTTTTTCGCAGCTCTTTACCTGACTCAAGTTGACCTTGTCAGTGATATTTCTGTCTCTGCACCTGGGGGCATCTTGCAGACATTGCTCCCAGTTCTGGCAAGTGGAGACATGAAGGGTTGCCTTGGAAACGTGGCCTCCAGAAAAGGGACATGCAGCAGATTCTTAGAATTACCCAACAGATTCCATCATTTCAAAAGGTAAACAAAACTGCCAGTATGATCATGGTACAATGAAACATTTAAAAGACAGTCATTTCTGAATGAATAATATTAAGCTATATTAAATAATAATTTGTCTATATATTATAAAATATATAATACTATTAATGTACATATTCAATTTTATTTAACAACAAAAAATTTTTGATTTCAAACTTTTAAAATTTACTTAAAAATGAGGGCACGGTGGCTTAGTGGTTAGCACGTTCGCCTCACACCGCCAGGGTCCGGGTTCGATTTCCGTCTCGGCCGTGTGTGTGTGTTTGCATGTTCTCCCTGTGCCTCAGGGGGTTTTTCTCCGGGTTCTCCGGTTTCCTCCCGGTCCAAAAAAAAACATGCACGGTAGGTTGATTGGCACCTTGGAAAATTGTCCCTAGTGTATGAATGTGTGTGTGTGAATGTGAGTGTGTGTGTCCTGTGATGGGTTGGCATTCCATCCAGGGTGTATCCTGCCTTAATGCCCATAGATGCCTGAGATAGGCACAGGCTCCCCGTGACCCGAGGGAAGATCGGATAAAGCGGTAGAAGATGAATGAATGAATGAATGAATTGACTTAAAATAGAAATTTCACATGGCAGAGTAGGCTTTATTGTGACACAATTTGTGGATTGGATAAACTGAAGATCTCAGAGCTAAAAATATACAGTATTTTTGAAATCTCATATGTCTTTTATGTTTACATTTACATATATATATATATATATATATATATATATATATATATATATATATATATAATATATAAATAGTAAAATGTAAATTCACTTTAAAGGCACAAATTTTATTAACACTGCACATTTCTATGTGAGTGATCTTCTAAAGTTTCTCTGCATTGTATTGGCGAATGAACGAGACCACGACAACAAAGACACTAGAGATGAAACTTCAGTCCATGGCCTTCCATTTCGCAGCATTGACCTGAAATTATCTTGGAAGGCCTTGGATTGAAGTTTCTTTCCTCAGCTGCGCTTACCCCTTGAAATGTTAAGGATGGAATATAAAAGAGGCAATAAATATGTTAATGAACCTCTTAATAAACTAATAAATTCACTCTGCGCATGCTACAACAGGCATGAGCTACTTGCTATATTAATGTATATTACCATATGTAACCTAAACCCAGTTTATATGGAAAGCAACCAAGACGGGAACATAATTCTTAAAGGGACCACATACCATCTTTATCAATTAAAACAACCACTAAATAATATTATATTATATATTATATATATATATATATATATATATATATATATATATATATATATATATAAATATATAATTGTATCATATTACATATGATACAATTAGTATTATTGAGTATAATCGCGATTAAATATTTTAATCTATTGACAGCCCTAATAAATAGATACATGTCTAAATTGAAAATATTTGGCCACTCTCAAAAGCCTTCATTCAGCATGGTGGATAAAGCCTTGTGTTCATAGAATGTTAGTCCTTTGAGAGTCAGGAGAATATCCATAGCAACATTATCAAAATACATATAGCAATAATTATAATTCAGAAATTAAAAGGTACTTCACCGAAGGTTTTTTTTTTTACATAAGCGATAGGCAAAAAGTAGCTTATTTAGCATATTTAAAGGGGTCTCTGTGATCATGAAAAGATGTGATTGTTGCCTACATACTATACACATACATCATGTAATTTTTATGTGTACTTTTCATTGTAAGCTTTTAAAATTCTATATAAGCATTGAATACATATAGTAGAGCATAATGTCTTTTTTCTGTTTTCAGATCGGTAGCTGCTTATTTCTCACACATCTATATCGCTGTCAAAGGTATGGCCATGGCCTGAACACATGTACATGACGAAGATGTTGGACCATAATGCGCAATAAAAATCAAATCACTGTATCATTACCATGACCTCTAAGCCTGCTATAAAATCATTTTAATATCTATGTGTGCATGTGCAAGTATACACGTGTGTATGTATGTAGTTGTGTGTGTGTGTATTTGTGTGTGTGTGTGTGTATGTGTGTGTGTGTGTGTGTGTGTGAGACAGAGAGAGACACTAGTTACTTTTCCATGACATATTTGAGCAAAACTTTTACTATGTTTTCTAAATATTGAAAAAAAACTGTTGCGAAATGACTGTATTTCCATGAAACATATCATATGACTAAACCTCGTCCTCTCACGATAAGTCCTAAAAAAAATGGCGACATATGTAGGCAGGTTTAATTATATCGCAGCCTGTTCGCGTATATCATGTGACCTGGAAATACGAAAAAAAAATTTCCATTACAGTTTTGCAAATTATTCCTTTTTCACGTTGTCTAACTAAATTTTCCATTAGGCGTATTTTCAATTCACTATTTAAATTTGCGCATTTTGAAGGCTAATGGAAACACGCTAACTGTAAAAGCAAGAAAGCAGTTATCTAAACATTTGAAATATAAACACATTTTACCAAAGTAATTCTGATTGCAATCAAACAAAAATAATCAGTGTGTTTTTAGATGCCTTTTATTATTATTATTATATTATTATTATTTTTTTATTGTTGTTTCTTTATAAAGTTTTCTTATAAACAGGCTTTATTCTAAGCATGAATAACTAAAATGTGTCTAGAAATGAACTTGATAATCTTAGATTTGGTTCACTTTGTTAAATATCTTTCAACTCCTTAAAATGTAAACTTATTTGCAGCGTATTTCAAACATACAGATTTTTTTTCATGATCTTTTGCAGGAAATCAACATCAGCGTAACAGTGGAGCTGAGACCGATCAGTAAAAATCAAGAATCTGAGGTAACAACCTACAGATCCAGCTGTATTAAGAACTCAATTTCCTTTTCTTTTGGCAGCTCTACAAAACAACAGTCTGGATAACCTGTCAATTAGTGAAGCTCTCCGGCCCAGCCAGGTGTTAGTTCAAATGTTAACAAAGCCCATGGGCAAATGTAGCATTTCAAACCTTTCACTGGTCTGACACTCAAACCTGAGGAGAAAAGACACCAATGCAGCACCAGTACACCTGCAGAATAAATACTAATTCCTTGCTGTTGAAAGCAAGGGGAAAACGGAACTGGTTATTATATAATTATTATATTTTTAACAGTATTTTTCAGTTTTTTGGTCACATTCTATGTTTAAAATATGAATTATTATAATTAGTGGTCAATGTAATTATTTTGAGTTTGACTGTGAGTTTGTTCTGTCCATTTGCTACATTCATTAATTGTATTGCATTCATAAATACATTAATTGTATGAATTCATTAATGCATTAATTGTAGTCTTAAATTATCCAGGGCTCAATTGTAGATTTCACTAAAGCATCCGGCTTTCAAAGAGCAAGAAGAGAGTATCCTGTCCCTGCCAAGCATTTCCCCAATGATTTGGCTTTCTTCAAACAGATATGCTGCATTGCAGGTATCTGAAGACATCAATGGTATATGAAAGCACTCTTGTTCTTGGCAAAAAAGTAAAGGTTATTGCTTCTATCTGAAAGGTCTTTTGTAACAGCTTAAAGAGATACCAAAGATTTCTGGGTTCTTTAAGTATGGGCGCTGATGATTCCATAAATGAAATAATATTTTTTAAATAGATGTATTAAATGCTTTATTCTACACCCTGAATAAACCACCAAAAAAAGACTAATAATGGTCGGCAGGTCATTGATATGTTAACTACTGATTTCAATTCAAGAGCAACTAACTGATATTAAACTCACACTTAAATCTTTCTTTTCCTATTTAGCATTATGAAATTCAAGGAATCTCTTTCTAAGGGAAACGCTTTCAAAGCACAAATGAAGGGTACCATTCCTGCATTATGATTCCGTTTCATCCAGATTTCCAGTTCAATAACTAAACCAAGCAGACACAAGACTATGCGTTCATGGCAGACCATAAACATAAAAATCTTTGTAGATGTCATTTTCATATTCCTGATTTTTTTTTCCACTGCTTTTTTTTTTAATAACAACAGAGCAAAACAGATGTTGTTAAGGTCAATGATTATCTGCAACAAATGCTTATTCTTAAGATATACTTAATGACACCTTCAGGGTATTTCTTTATTAGGTTTTAGCAGACGGTATGAATCTCTATTCCACTGTTCATTTAGCCTTCATTCCTGCAGGACAATTTCAATGAATGATGTTGAAATCTCAGTAATTAATAGGATGCAAAGCAAAAGATATGTGACACTCCAAACAGTGTGTTAAATATTTATGGTATAAAAGTATCTGTTTGGACTTTAACATGCAAGCATTTATAAATCATAGCAAGGGTGAGTTAAGGGTCTTCAGGGTGGAAATATGACCTTATGACTTTGTGTCTGTGCACAGTTTTTAAATGCATAAACAGACAATATTATTACAAAATTATAGGTTTTATTTAACAGGTACAGTGTACATAAAACTGTTATAAGTAATTTGTGGTGGCAGAGGTGCCAACATTGCAAACAAGAAAATCCTAGCAGGCAATAGAAAACATTTTAGAACACAGAAACCATAGCGCATGTTTGAAGGACATGACGGCTCCATGCTAACAGCATAACTCATAAAACATAGGCTTTGTTGAACTGATATTTATAATGTTTGGATTTACAAGCAAACATCCATATAGAAGGCGACTTTAATATTACAAAATGAACAGAAGCCGGTTCATGTCAGATAATCCACAATAATACACTGTCTATAAGTGTAATGAAACTGTTTGATTTTTTTCATAGACATTTGTATATCTGCGCATACGATACGGTATAAAAAATGTTATTTACACTTTTACAACTAGTATGAAAGAAAGATATCAAACCTGCTTGCCCAAATAGGAAAATTATGATGGCTTACATAGTGAAAAGATTTAATGGTGACACAGTTAAAGAATAATCTGACTTTTGATAGAGAAATTCAATCTGGGGTAGTTACAACTGGTACTTATTTCCTAGTTGTGTTCCTTGCAAACATATCCATATCCATGTCCATCTTTACTGAGCTATTCATTGCAGTGCTGTGTGTTGTATACTGTATGGTGGTAAAGCTTTATGTTTAGCCAAGAAGGCAAGAGTCTTATAAAGAAGAATCATTATGTTTGGTTAAATCCACGTCAATGAGAAAGAGAGATGCGTATTGGGAATGTTACCATAAACATCTAGCCTAGCAAAATACTGCAACCAGACAAATGCCAGGTAGGACAGCTAGGAAAGCCAATAGAGAAACACCTTGTGTTCGGTGACCTTTCTCAATTTCACTGAATCTTAATGCGAAAATGTAAAATAAAATAATCATTTGTCTCCCATGTTATAATTGTTTTCACATCAATTATAGGTGTTCATAACTCTATGGTATATGAGTGACAGCTTTTATGAAATGCCCAACCTCACTGTTAAACTTTGCACAAAAATTGCTTGTACAATAGGAACTATTTGCTTGACTACAAACTAAAGTTCTAGCTACACTTATGACAGGAACTAAACTAGAAAGATAAATATTAGGTTATGAATGTAATTGTGTTGTTTTATACATGGACTTTATATGTATACCACCAGGGTGGCTTTCTTCATCTCTTTATTACGATTATGACTACATATGTGCAGCCAATAAAAGGCCCTGGCTGTCATGCTTTTGTTTGCAAAATAGGCAGCACCTACTCCAAGGCCTCCAAGGCATGTTTCTTGTAATGTAAATGACATAATTGCACAATGACAATAATGTTGAATCTAAGTTAAATTGGCACAAATGTTTGTTGGTTGTTGTTTAGGCCCATCAGATCAAGATTTTGGTAAACGATAAACAATTTACGATTCAATTTGATTTTGAAATTACTTCTGAATTTCTAAACATATATTTATCTATTCACATTACCTCCAAGCTGCTGAATGCTAACACAAACAGTCCATGTGTCAACGATGAATCAAAATAAATGAATACTTACCATTATTTGACTGTGATGTACGATAACATTTTATCGGCTACATCACAAGGTGACAGATTTGATACTAGTATTCTACGAAATGACCATATTTGTTTCAGCAAGAAAGCACCCTGGTGGTAACAGACCAACAATAGATTTCTCTGACAATCAAACTATATACAAAAAAAGTAAAAAAAAAAATGCCACTGAATTAATTTTATTATTCATTGAATAGGAATAAGTTAGAAAAAAATTTAGCACTGTTCCTTTAAGTTCTAAAGTACACTTTAATGTTGATTTAAAAAAAAAGTTAAAATTATAGTTGATACAACATTACAGGACAATTGCTAACATCGTTTAATAGACAATAGTTCTCAAGTCTAAAATCATTTTGTCAGCTTACACTGTAGTCCATGGACAAAGTTTTTCCAATATTTCAGTGCATAACAGATGAACTGTTTTACAAAAGAGAGAAAGAAAAATGTACATTCTAGGTGAATTCTGTCAAAGACATTTGTACAGTTCTGGATCAAACTGCTGCAGCATCAAGTGACCCAAAAATAATCTTTGACAACATCTACGCTGTGTTGCTAAAATATATCAACATAAAAAGCACAGCTACTAATATTTCTCAGAAACTAAACAAAGCTGCAATACTGAGCTAAGAGGGAAAAAAGATCTACCAAAATATCATTAGTCTATTTACACTGCCAATCAAAAGTTTCTGAATCTCAAATTGAAAACTTTTGGTTAAACATAAAAAAAAAATCATTCAAGATAAATACTTTAGAATTAGCAGTGAGTACGAAAATCTAAGTAAAAATAGGTATAAGATTTCTAACAATCTATTTTACTGGGCTAAACATAATCTAAATGAGAAAAAAAGCCTGGATAACATTATTAGGCACTTGTTGTGAGATGGTGGGGGTATTTGTGTTACGTTTTTTAATCCCACTTTTGCACACTTGTAAAGAAATGATTACCAGTCCTCCAGAAACATGTGATTCATTCTGGCTGCACCTGCAGACCACATCATTTATTTGACTTTTTTGATTGCACTAGTTCATAATATTTTCTACAGGAATGTCCTCTTGGTTCTATTCTCCAAAATATGTACAAATTTAATTCAAACCACCATCAATGTAAATTAACAGTTGAACACTCGGTACACTATGTGAATGCAGTTTTGCTAGTTTTGCAAGAATTATAAATATCCCACATGAAAGTAAAAAACACTTGCTCCCACAGTTTTTTTTGTCATGGAACCAATTTACACTAAATTATAAGCTTGCAATTACTGGTTCACCAAACAAGTGCACTTGCCTTTAATAAATCATTATAATGAAATCACTTGTTTAATTTTGTTCAACTTGTATGTTCAAAAACTTTTGACTGGCAGTGTAGTTGTTACCAGAAAGCAATGCAGAGAATAAATTCACCTTTATTTTTCGCACGAACAAATAAAACGTGTCTTTGTGCTCCAAAAGAAGTTTTTGATGGACTTCACCACATGTAGTAGCTTCTTGTTGTGTCAACCTGACTTGGCTTTGGATCCAGAGAGCCATCCTTGTCCTTTTCAGTGTCTACATCCCACAGATTGATGAGGGGAGGGTATAGCTCGTTAAGTGGAATGGAAGAGGTTTTCTGCATGTACTTTTTGAGAGAGTGGTGATAATTCTTTCTTTTCCATCTCTTGCCAATGTAGACAGAGATAAACCCCAAGCTGATGATAGCCAGGATTGTACCCATGATCGCAGCAAGGGCTGTGTTGGCGCCTTGGTCGGATAGTTCCACGGCAAATGTCGAATGTTTAGTTGTGACATTTACACAAGACTTTTGAGTCTGTTGGTGGATATTGGACACTGAGAGACAGACCTCATATTCGGTAGCCGGTTGAAGGTGGGTCAGATTGTATTCATGGACATCTACCGGGACTCTGGCTGTGTAAGTGATATGGGGGTTGTCGATCTTCATGGTGGCTGAAGACCACTTGAGATTAGAAGTCATTACATTGGAGTTTACTTTCCAGGACACCAGTATTGAGTGCGACTCTGTCTGTTTCACATAAATTTTCATAAGCTGTGTGTTGTCCATGAGGGTCCCATTGACCCGGATAGAAGTCACCCTAGTGTCAGCACCCTCTGTATTCTGAGCAACACATGTGTAGCGACCAGAATCGTCAGCCTGAATGTTTGATATATGTAGTGTTCCGGCACTGTTTAAATGGTACTTATCCGATACGGTGTCCATCATGACCTTGTTACCTAATGGTGTTACCCAGTATATCTCTGGTTCCGGCTCTGCCATTGCACGACAATCAAGGTCTACGGCCATGCCAATATCCAGGTTAAGATGATTAGGGAAAGTGTCATGGGATATCATTGGCAAACACTGCTCTGCAGATTCATGTGAAAGTGCCTCTCTTATTCGCTGGCCTCTGACCTCAGGTGGCATTGCACAGTACATTGATAAAGGTTCCATAAATCTTATGGTTGTCTTATTCGAACTCATCCACTGGATAACACAATCACAGCGCAGTGGGTTGCTGTGAATGCTGATCTCCCGCAGGTTTGTTAGAGATTCTACTGTTGCCAAGTAAATTGAGTTTAGAGCATTGTTGTTGAGCATTAGACTCTCAAGAGATGGAACATCACGGAACGCTAATCGGCTCACGTACGAGAGCTTGGGGTTATTGGTGGCCTCGAGTTTGGTCAGTTCTGGCAGATTATCAAGGGCAAAACGGTCAATAGATACAAGTTCGCCCATGTTATTTATTCCAAGTTCCTTAAGCCTCAGCATGTTTTTAAAGTCGCCCTCCTGGATTTTGTGTACAGGGTTTTTGTTCAAATCCAAAAATTTCAGGTTCGGTAGTTTCTGTAGTGCATTTTGAGGAACATTAACAAGTCTGTTATCATAGAAAGAGAGGCTCTCAAGATTGTCCAGGCCAACAAAAGCATTGCCAGGAACGTCAGTAAGTTCCATCCCTGCTAATACCAAACTTCTAAGATTAACAAGAGGTTTAAAATTCAAATCCAGAATACCCACCACAGGATTTTCTCCAATCATAAGAATCTCCAGGTTAGGAGTTGAATCGAACCAGCGGCTGTCGATAGCTTTAAGCTTGTTTGAGTTCAGGTGTAGCCTTAGCAATTTGCGCAACCCAGCAAATGCATTCGGTGCGATGGAACTTATTTGATTGTGATTTATATATAGCTCCTGAAGGTTTGTAAGATCCTGAAGGCTGAAATCAGGCATCTCAACGATTTGGTTTTCCTCCAGGTGGAGTGTGGTGAGCTGGGACATGTTGGTCAAGCCTATGTCACGAATGTTGGTAAAGTTGTTCTGGGAAAGATCCAGTTCTGTCAAGTTTAGCAACTGCTCCAGTTCCTCACTGGTCCTGGCAATATAGTTACTCTGCAGCAACAATACCTGTGTGTCACTTGACAGGTTTCCAGGGATACGTGTAAGACGAAGGTCATTGCAGTCTACAGTTATAGCTTCCCTGTAGGTAGATTGGGGTGTGAACCAGGGCCGGATTTCACATACGCAGAGCTGAGGACACTCTGTAGCTTCAAGACAGCTGACTGTAAGTACTGCCAGTAGCAAAATAAAGCAAGGCTGGGCAATGCAGAATGCAGTCCCTATAGCCATTTTAACCACTCTGAGCAAAAACAGTCTGAATTCCCAAAGAAGCAAAAATATATGGATTGTATGGTGAGACTTTCATCAAGTGTTCAGAACTGAATAATCCTTTTTTCCTGTAAAAACCTGAGTAACAGTGGCCCAGAAATTCAAAGCAGTAGTTTCCCAGTAGAATCCCTGTAGACACCAATTGAGTTGTTTCTGATTCACAGCCTGAAGTCAGGACGATGCAACTGGGTCTGGAATTAAAAGAAAAGGTTCTGTCAAAATACAAGACACAACAGCCAAGATGACATGGATTGTATAAGACTTAAATTTCTCTACATATACAGTACTGTGCAAATGTTTTAGGCAGGTGTGGAAAAAATGGTGTAAACAAAGAATGCTTTCCAAAATGAAAGTGTTAATTATTTACATTCATCAATGAACGAAACACAGTGAATGAACAAAAGAGAAATAGAAATCATATCAATATTTGGTGTGAACACACTTTGAATTCATAACAGCAGCAAATCTTCTAGGTACACTTGCACACAGTGTTTGAAGTAACTCGACTGGTAAGTTGTTCCATCTTGGAGAAGTAAACACAAATCTTCTGTGGATGTAGACGTTCTCACATCCTTCTGTCTCTTCATGTAATCCGTCACACACTCCATGATACAGTACTTTACGTAT
This sequence comes from Kryptopterus vitreolus, assembly GCA_030449085.1. Classification (NCBI taxonomy): domain Eukaryota; kingdom Metazoa; phylum Chordata; class Actinopteri; order Siluriformes; family Siluridae; genus Kryptopterus; species Kryptopterus vitreolus. The sequence continues at coordinate 249,462 of JACRUU010000016.1, read as the reverse complement.
ATATATATATATATATATATATATATATATATATATATATATATATATATATATATAGATATATATTTAATTTATTTATTTATTTATATATACCCTTGTGAGATTCAGATTCATAAAGCAAGGCTAATGTAGAAAATCTCAAATAACCTATATACAGTCCTAATCCTATTCCCCCTCTGAACATTGATGGACACCAGATCTCATTAATGTGGTTGGGGATAAAGTTAATAGGTTTTTATTTTTTAATATTTTTTAATATCCAAATATTCATCACATACATGTGGTGTTTGTCATGATCAAACATCACCTCCATAAAAATGAATAATTTTTCATTGCCTCCACATCGTACATTGACTGCACAATCAACCTAAACTGTTAAAATTATGTGGGCATCAATATTGTAGCAAAAAACGATGAATACAATTATATTTATTCTACTCATAAATAACATTTGGCATTTACTAATGCCTCCTGGACTCGTTCTTTAAGACTCTTGCTGCTAAAATGATTGACTCAGCATCAGCGCCATATGGTAGAGCAAATGTCCATTCCCACCACCCAGGTGCCTGGTCTGTCTAACACATAATAACACACAGTCTGTTTTTAGCTCACAAATTTGAATATAGACTTGGCATATTTTCTCCACCGACGCTTTCATTTGCACGATGAAAACAGCCCAAGAGAGTTTGTTTAAAATTGCCAACACTGAATTGTAATTCCCAAACACAATTTCCTAGTTAGAGATGAATCAGATTTTACCTAGAGGGAGATTCTTTTCAAGCGTAGTGGAGCAAGATTTATTTTATTACAACTGCATATTAAGTAGAGAAACAATAATATAGAGGACACACGTGAAGAAAATTTACCAAAGGTTTCTATATATAAATAAACATTTTTTATGTTGCCAAGAAGTGCATAAGAAGTGCATGTGTCCATGTGTTCCAGTTTATACCCAAAAACACAAGTTGGATAATCCATTGCATAATTTAGTCAAACTGTAAAATGTAGATGTTTTCATTCTTGGCAAAGTTTCTCTCTCTCTCTTTCTCTCTCTTTCTCTCTCTCTCTCTCTCTCTCTCTCTCTATAATATATATATATATATATATCTATATATATATATATATATATATATATATATATATATATAATGCATACTAAAGGAAGCTACAGTATTAATTAATTTCTATTGACACAGAAAAGCGAAATGCTCACTCAAAACCAAGATTTGCAAATTCTAAACATCTAAGGTTAAACAAAGCAAAAGCAACCACAAATGCATAATTCCGTGTCTCAGTGGATTGACCTTTTCACTGTGCTAATTGTGTCTGTATTCAGTCTAACCTTTGCTTTAGCTGAATTTGCAGAAAACACTGTTTCAATTGCTACCACAGCAAGGGTAAATAAATAAATAAATAAATAAAATAATTAAATAACTAGTATGTCACTTCATATATTTTAAGTTTGTTCAGTTGCACTGGGTTCATGATTTGAAATATCATTAGATAAACTTTTCAGAAATCAAACATGCATTCTAAAATAAATAGTGCAGATATTTATAAGTTTTTTTTTTTACCCTAAAGCAATGATTTCAGTAGAAAGAATTATATACAAAAAATTATAGGAGAAAGAATGATTTATCGTGCGCATATAAATGTAATTGTGTGTAACAGTGTGTACTGGTCTAAAAATCCTGACGTTGGAATTGCATTATTTGTCTTGGGCCCTTTACTTAATATTTGGCCATAAGGTCTGCTTTCGAAATCATATTTGATTATTTTCCAGAAGAAGTTTTGCAACAATAAACTACTATTCCTTTTCACCTTCCTGGAAACTTTTTAGTGTTTTAAAGTTAGAGATTGATTTAGGACACAAATGAGTGGCTGTATGACAGCTTAGCAGTTGTCTAAATCCCTTATGGTTGAAAACACTATAAGTAATATAATATTTATATAACATTTTTGGTTATAAACAACAAGAGTTGACATCCCACCGGAACATAAAATATAGTAAATATGTAGTTTCTTAATTTAAAATACACTGCAAATATTTCTGAGAGGGTGAATAATACAGCAGTCACACTGCAGTATGGTCCAAAACAACAAGCTGGAAAAAGGCAGTAATACATTACAAATTGCCACATACTGCAAGGGGAATAAAAGGGTTTCTCATGTTCTTTGAAATGTAAGCGTTCTTAGAATACCCAAGGGTTTTTACTCTGAACATTCTGTGTTCCCTCTGTAAGGTTACAATTTTAAAGTGCATTCTTTATAAATAAAGCAAAATAAACATAATTAAAGAGCAACAGCCAACAGTATGTACCTGCATTCATGTCCGTGTTCATCAAAAACTGCTTGTGTCACTGAATGGGTTTAAATCATGAAATAATCATAGCTGGCTCAATCAAAGCAACCATCTGTCTGATGCGATCTGAGCAGTATACTCTGTTGCCAGATTCTCGAGCTGACCCAAAACACACAGCTCCTGTAATATTTTCCTGCAAAATTTTAGAATACTGCTGTTTGTTTTTTTCCTCACATGCTGAGAACTGGATGGCTCAGGAGCCCCCACACATATACATATATATACTGTGTATATATAAATATATATATATATATATATATATATATATATATATATATATATATATATATATATATATATATATATACATTTATAGAATTGTTATTTATTAAAATATTTAGACTTTTTCTTTCATTATATAAATGTATATCTGCTCTGTCTAATACCTCTATTTTTTTACAAAAATTATGGTACATTTTATTTATTCATTTTGATTTGTTTTTGGCCCTAAATAACATTTTTAATTTCTTAATAATGCTAAAATACTTTTTTTCCCTAATTTCTTTTTAAAACTATATTAACAGAGATTTCAATTCAACATGTGATGCTTAATTTTTTTTTTTTTTTTAGTTTTTTAGTTTATTTAGTTTATTTTTAGTTTTTATTTTTTTTAGTTTATTTTTTTTATTTAGTTTTTAGCTTATTTTTAAGTTGACCATGGACATAACGAAAAGGTTATCTTTTTAAAAATAAATAAATTTGCAAAAAAATTTTAAATAAATTAAAGAAATCGCTCTTTGTTGAAAAAAGTTCCCGACCCCTTATCTACAGGAAGAATTTTGTTTATAATATGTCTAGTAGTAATATTTCACCTTTTAATTGTCATGCTATCTTCATAGTGAGGTTAAAGATTCAACTCAGATTCAGAATTCAGGTACTTATCACAAAAGGAATTAAAACCTTTGTGCAGAATATTCTGGCAAAAAGATTTTGTTTATAAATTTGATTAGCAAAAAAATAGAAATAGAGATAATTAATACGGCAGTGTTAATGGTTATATAAAAACCAATGTAATGGAATAGAATTATTCTCAGTGTTGCCATAATGAACAGATAAAATATTAATGAGCATGTTATGCAATATACAATAAATCAAATTGATTTTATTCTCCAGTGTGTCCTGACATTTTTCCAAATACATTTTATATATAGTATGATAAAACTTATAGTTAAAATCTATAGTTAGATATATAATGTGAGCCTTGAGGCCAGACTTGTTTGGCAGCAACCCAGAAAAAAAGACTTTTAGTGCTTTGTTGGAAAGAGCTATTGATTTGTTTGAACTTGTTCCAAACCTGTTAGTAGACGACAGAAACATTGATTTTTGGTGATGCGAAGTAGTTAAAGGCTTAAGTAACAAGACACATATGAAAAATATATACTACACCATCAACTCACTGTTCTATCAAAGCAAATCTAAATATTATATACTGTATAATATTGTATATTGATTAAATTCAATTCAATTCAATTTTATTTATAAAGCGCTTTTAACAATTTGTCATCGTCTCAAAGCAGCTTTACATAATACTTATGTGTGAAAAGTGAAAATCAGTTAAAGGTTTTTAAAGGTTAAAAGTTAAAGGTTATTGATGGTCACCTCTTAAAAGACAAGACATGTTAAACACTGTACATCGATCATTCAGTCAATACATGAATGCTAGTGGTTACCATCCTTAAACTGAGAAAAATGGAAGAATTTTTTTATACTATTCAAGCCTCATTAGGTTAGTCTTTTACACTACGACTGCTTACTGTAATGTCTATTTTCCTTTGCATCTTCCTGCTTTAAATCATAATTGACAGCCATTAAAAATCTGCTGGCACCATCTGCCATTTGATTGTTCCCCTTTGTCCCCCTCAGGAGGGGGTGGTGAGGGGGCATCACATTGTATCTGTCAGACTGAAAACAGAGCCAGAGCATACACTCTTTCTCTGTTACACCATATACTGACCTTTCTCTTTCTAATAACCAGCATATTTAGATTAAAATTAATTTATATTAAATGAAAAGTCTTTCCAAGTGCCTGTGTTCTAATGATGCACATGACAATTTAAACATTGTTGTTATATCAATCTAAGTTATAATCCATTTCAACATGCACTCTCTATTTCCTGGGTGAAATGTATCCCAGAAGCTCAGTGCTACAGCAGTGACACAGTCCTAATAATGCATTTTTTGTTCTGAGTTATATGAATATATAATTGTCACTGAGTCTTACATCCGGTAGCAGCAGGATCCTAATATATATATCTATAAACTTTTAAAACTGTCTTGTTATCAATCAGCTGTAATTCTCCTAAATATTAAGGCTATGGATTAGGTATGAGATTACTTTATGTTTCATAGCTCATGTTGGCTTCAGTTGCTTTATTGTCATTTCAACCATATTCAGTAGGTACAATACACAGTGTGTACGAGAAATCCTTCCTTCTAGTCCAAATAAAAAATTATAATTAACAATAATAATTAACATTAAACAGACCTACTCCAATAACTACATAAAGTGGACATGTACAAACACTGTGGCACAGATAAAAATGAATTTACATACAGTACATTCAAATAAAATTGAAGCGGATTTACTTCAGACTTGTTAAATGTGATGTGCTATGTATGTTACTCATTATACTGTATTGTATAAGACAGTGCATACAAACAGCAAAGAAGGGGATTTTTCAGTGGAAGGTATTTTCTTTTTTAATTTAAATTATATTTTTTAATTTGCTTATCAGATTATTTTTGTAAGTAAGTAATCAACATTTCATGTTACACGGGCACACAATAATGTGCTAGAAGGACTTTAATGAAAACACACAAGTTCATTTTTAGTAAGTCACTTGTGAACAGAATATCAGGTTTGTTTCTCCATTCTCAGGAAAGAGAATGCTTGTTTAAACACTAATCCATGCGGGAAGAAATGTGTTGGAAATAAAACAATGATACACTGCCTAAGCAAGCAGAAAAAATAGATCCAAGGGAGATCTACAGCACATCCTGAGCAAAAAAAAAAGCCACTCTAGAAGGTGATACCATTCCAGAGAAGTGAAGTTTGTGAAATGAATGCAAATGGAATTCTGTTCAGCGTCCCAGAGGCTTTGCCATGGGGGAAGAGAGATGATAGGGTATCCACATGTGATTCTCATTGATTATAACTTTATAGTAGATACGGGAATTGTGGTTGGTCAATTTGCTATTTATTGTTCCAGACCATTGGAGTTAAATGGTAAAGTGGAAAACAAGCAAACCCTGAGGGTCTCTAAGTGTCCAAATCTAATTTCTTTTTAACTGTGCAGGTTTAGCTATTTTTTCCTTTTATAAATCTTCTTTATTATCCTTAAGGTCATAAAGCAAGACATTATATGCTACTGAAAATGTAACTGAAACAAGTACATTGTCTTAATATTATCGTAACTTCTGAACTCCCGCCATATGTCAATATAGTAACAAAAATATAGTATGTAAAATATACATAAAATATATAGTCACATTCAACTGCCACATACATACTACAACACTGTGATGTTCTTTCTTAACATTTCAACATTAGGAAACTGGGGTCAGAGGGCAAGTTCAACCATGATACAGCAACCCTGGAACATATTTTGCTCAAGGTCCCAAAAGTGGCAGCTTGAACCCCAATCTTTATTATCAGTAAGCCAGAGCCTTAACTACTGAGTTACCACTCCCATCAAAAACTATATATTATGAGCTACAATTAAGACTGGGAAAAATGTAATTTGGGATTTTGCAAGGAAAATAGACCACCTTAACCACTGAGTGACCCTGAATGTACTGTCTATATTAAGACTTTTCCTTAGACTTATCCCATGTCCAAACAAATGTAAATTATCCAGTGTTATTGTAGATTTAGGATCAACAACAAATATTTTTTGGATTATTATCTCAGTCTTTAGATTTTAACCCTTTTAAAAATATTTAAAGAAACAAATATAAAAAGCAACAGTGTCCAAAATAAACTACAGTAGGGAGTTCGCTAGAGAGGATCTGAATGAATTAGTGATTGCGATTGGCGCGGCCTAAGCTTTGTCCTTGTTGTAATTGTTTTCAATACATTACATTTACTTTTATACTTTAAGTAGTTTTAAAACCAGCACTTTTACACTTTTACTTGAGTTAAAAGATTCAGTTGATACTTATTTTTTTTATAGAAGTCTTTTTAAACCCTAGTATCTATACTTCTACTTGAGTAATGAATGTGAATACAGTACATTTGACTCCAGATACTTTAGACACAAATTGATAGACATTTCTGGAAGAACATTGATTTCAGGAAACACTTCACCAAATACTGTATATACTGAGAGAGTACTGGTAATATACACTCACAAAGAGTTTTCCAGGATTTTTTTTACAACTCTGTAGAAATGCACTCTGTTAAAGTGTTTAAAAAGGTTAAAAGAACCTTTAAATTTCCTGCAAACAAGCTGTAATAAAGCTAAAACTACCATGATGTGTTTTTTGAATAAATAAATTTTAAAAATATATATAAATTCAACTCTGTGCCCTGACTTGAATAAACATGAAAGAATTATTTTTACTTTTTATTTACACTAAGCAGCAAGACTCCTTAGCCACATGATGATGGCTAGAAATAGTCAAACTGCTGCCTGGTCTATTCTACTCCCTGTCTCTGCAACTCCCACCAAGCAGACACTTTCTTAAGGAAATAACAAAATATAGCCTGGATTGTTGCCCCCTCCTACATCATACAGTATCTTTACCATTTGGCCTGATTATACTGCTTTCATTCTGTGGCATTTTATGCTTATGGGTCTTCGTCACCCAGGTATTTCTTACATAGAAGGTCTTCTAGAACCCTAGCAGATGAAATGGGCAGAGAAAAATGAGAGCATAAGAAGATTTTCCAAGTCTGGGAGGTTGGTGTCTGTTGTTTTTTTACTCGTATTTAAAATTTTGAGGAGTTTTTTTTTTTTTATGAGGTACTTCTGTTCTCAAAAACAATCATAAATAAAAATGCAAAAATCATATTGTTTCAGTGCAATAGCGCTGATAATAAAACTAACAAACAAACAAAAAAAACATGTAGGCAGTAGCCTTGCACATTATAGTGTAAAATGACACAGGATTCTATTTTTGGATAGAATGTAATACAATATTGAAGCTTTTGGGTGCAGTGGCGGCTCTGCTTCAGTTTCTTTTTTACTGTGAAGCACCATCAGCATAAAAATATAGGTTTATCAGAGTTAACAGTGTATTTTATTACACAATGTGCTATTTGAGTCTCATGAAGTAAGTAGTCATAGAGGGCAATACTAAAAAAAAAAGACAAATGTATTTTACTCAAAAAATAAGTAAACTCTTTTACTCAAAAAGTGTAATGAAATTTAAAGGCAAAATGACTTCCACAATACCATGTTGACAATGCATGGTCTATTAAAAGAAATGCACCAAAAACTGCTGTTGTGAATACAGTAGCAAATTGCTTCGTTATTTTTAATATTTAATTAAAGCTTCTTGATAAAAAACAAATAAAACACAGTATAACACAGTATATAAAAAATATGTGTAATGCTTTTTTTTTAATTGGAGATGATATATATTGTTTGAATTATAAATTCAGGTTTTACACTTAAATATTATTTGTACCCATTAACATAAACAATACAACATGCAGTAGTGCGATGCTTTTAATGGCTATATTAAATAAAATATAAAAATTAAAGGGTACAAAATTAAATATTTAGGGGAAAAAAGAAGGCTGTAGTAATAAAATAAAAGTTGCAATATAATAAAATAGAATAGAAATTTTTTTTGATAAAAAATAGAATATGTAACGCTGGATTCACTTAAATAGAATATGGCTGTTTTTCGAAATTTATTTGGGATAAAGATGTATTATTGTAGTTTTAGCACTGTTTAAAAAAACAATAAACTGATAAAACAAACAAAAAAAAAACATTCTATACACGTAATAATGAGCATTCTCAAAGAAAAAGCACGTGTGTGTTCTCACTTCTCTTAGTCTACCCAGTAGCTTCCATGTGGAATAAAACCCCGCCAGTGTTTATATAAGCGCAGCTGCCTCAGGACGCCGGTTTCATTTATATGCTCGTCACCGCCTCCCAGAAGTTCTGCAAGCTCTGCAGACGCAACAGCTGCAGCTAGGCGGAGGCGTCCCTCAAGGACAATATGAACAACTCACAATCCTTCCCTTATTATTATGCATCCCTGCCTTGCACTTAAACACGCCTTCCCACGTTTAACATGGTCCGGATTCCTGCTCTTTCTTCCAAAGTTCTTGTGTCTCCTAGAATTTCGAACAAGGGAGCCGTCGAGACATCTGCTAGTGCCATCATATTTGGGATGCAAATCACATTACGAGTGCAGATCAAAGGCAACTACAGAATTAATGCAAGGATGCGTGGGGACAACCAGTTCCTCAACTATATATAGATATATATATATATATATATATATATATATATATATATATATATATATAGATATATATATATATATATTTTTATATAATATATATATATATATATATATATATATATATACTGTATGCATTAACCTAACCTGAAAAGACGATAGTTTAATAATGCAAGATGTACTGCACCACGCATAATTCATGCTGCAACGAAGGAAAATCTTTAAGGGTGACTATTTTCCTGTACGCATTCATATTATGTGCTGCTTTGTTTGCTTTAAAATTTAAACGTTGTGCAAACAGAAATCTAGATGAAGAATTAGGGGGAAAAAAACGATAGATTATTACCTTTTTGGCGTGCACGTTTCAGTTGCACCGGCCTCCACCCTCGGTGCATCAACGTCTTTCCAGACCGAAACGTCAACAAACAAGGGCGAAAAATCCAGAAGGTGACACGAGCTTATATGTGTTTCTAATCGCGTTGTTCCCGAGCTCAACACCACGAGACGCCTTCAAGCCATGTGTTTTATTCGGGCACCCGTTTCGTTATATCCATGCGGATATCCCCCAAATAGAAAAGCGCATGGTCCGGTTAGAGAGAGGAGCAGCGCTACGCCACCGGTGGTCTCTACACACTGGAGCAGCACGCGCTTCGCAGACAGAATAACGGGGCTCGCGCACCTGGCGCTGTCCGCGCGAGTCAGCTGATTCTGGCGAGCGTGATTGGCCGAGGGGAGCGCGAGCGGGACGCCATCTGTTTCGCTAGAGATGCTGGGATTCGAACAAAGACGCGCTGAGGGGAGAAAGCCCAAACAAGGGCAATACACCGAGAGCGTCCTCCAAGCCTTCTGTCCCTCCACCCACCTCCCCCCATTATTTCCCTTTTTCCTTGTCGCTGTGATGGAAGACATGTGCGTGCTCTTCCAGTCCCTATGAGATATCATCTCTTTGTTTAGCCACTGAAAGCACTTTTTTTTTACAGAAAGGTGTCCTCTAATCCTAAACCTGTTATTGATCACTTTTGTATGTTTGTTGCTATGCTATATATATATATATATATATATATATATATATATATATATATATATATATATATATATATATATATATAATATTGTAATATATATATATATATATATATATATATATATATATATATATAGTAATATATATATAGATATATAGAATATATATATATCATATATATATATATATATATATATATTACAAGTTAGTACACGTTTTATAAATATTGAATGTTGAAGTAACTGTACTTAGAGTATTTTATTGAGAAATATTTACTTTTATTACATTTGATTGACTATTCAAAATGTAATTTCATAATGATTATTATCTGTTTCTCTCTCCACTACATTTCAGAACAGAATTACATACAGACACACTAATGCATACATGAATACATAATAAATACACAAATTATGATTAAGGGCAACCAAAAATTATAAAAAAAAAAAGTAAAAAAACTTTACTTGGATTTGTTTTTTTTTGCGTTAGTACATTAGATGACAAAATTAGCTAATTTTACTTTGACAGTTGCATTTGAAGTTGCAATATAACCTGAAGGGCCTTATTGGTTTACACACAACATTTTTAGGTAAAAAGATAAAATAACATTTGGTTGTAAAATATACTTTATTTCTTTATTTACAAGCTTCAGTGGCATGGTGGCTTAGTGGTTAGCATTTTTACCTCACACCTCCATGGTCGTGGTTCGATTCCCTCCTCTGCCATGTGTGTGTGGAGTTTGTATGTTCTCCCCATGCCTCAGGGGGTTTCCCCCGGTCCAAAAAACATGCACGGTAGGTTGATTGGCCCGTTGGACAATTGTCCCTAGTGTGTGTGTGTGTGTGCCCTCAGATGGTTTGGCATTCCATACAGGGTGTATCCTGCATTGAGGCCCATAGAGGACTGAGATGCGACTCGAGGGAAGATCAGATAAAGCGGTAGAAGATGAATGAATGAATGAATGAATGAATGAATGAATATTTGCAAGTTTAAAAAATCACTTTTTGCAGTGCATGGTGGTCAGAAGGAAGACTGGGCTAAGAGATGTGTCTACATGCCCACATGATGCCCACATGATGCCAGTCAATTGCATATAGAGGCCAATTAGTATAGTATATTGTGTCAAAAAAAAAAAAACGAAATATTTTAAAACACATGATTATTTAGTATATATTATATTTTTTATTAAATTCATTATAACATTAAATAAATTAATAAAGTTATGTACTGTAAGTTATATTAGAGATAACACAGTACAAACAGTCTTTAAGTGTCCATCATGGAATGGCCTGCTCAGTCCCAGGTTTATCTGTAATAAACTAGATTGCAAGGTCAGAAAGAAATATCCAACTACTGAAACATTTTTTTTTACAAGAGTCATGGAAAAGTATTATAGGTGATTAAAGGTGATATAGGTAATGATTTAGTGAAACAATCTGTCTGGATACCAATAAGGTGTAATGATTGTCTTATTGTCAATTTTAAAAATCAATAATGAATTACATTTTACAATCTAATGTATACATTTACATATTTATTTGTTCTAGTAAATCTTCATACTGTTCAATTGTAAACTTTGTTGAATACAAGCAAAAGAACACGTATGTCTCTCAAAAAAAAACAATATGTAGTGGATATGTAGTGTAATGGAATGAATACCTAATGTAACCTAAGCTCAATTGACCTAATTGAATCCAGGACCCTAAATCTGTGAGTCACTAAAGCAACCTACTGCACCACAGACCACCATCAGGAACTTTTATTTCAATGTTAGATATCAAATCAACAGCCTGAATAACATTACTGTATTCAGTACACACACACAAACAGACACAGACACACCTCATTTATTGAAACGCATTAAAAAATCACTTAATTTGCTTCCTTTTCTATAGCTCAATACCAATCCATGCATCAATGTCTACACACAAGCATAGCCTTTCAACCAAGAGACTTGTGACAATACTGAACATGCAATCATTTCAATGAATCACACAGTGGCTGAAATGAAAAAGAAATGGCCCTATATCAAAACAGACATTATTATTACTATTAATGAGTGAGTTACTGAATCAAATGGAAAACTCTGTATTAACTGCATACATGTATAACAGCACATTGAATAATACAGGCATGAAAATCCAAATAGCAAAAATTGATATCAGTTAGTGCTTTATTCGTAATTTCTTAATGCCTTTTGGTATAAAATGTCTCTTTGGTCAAACAGATTTCACTTGAAATTCTTTTAATTGACTGTTAATTTTCTTCAGCAAATCATTATGTGCTCATTCATACACTGCATCTTGAGCCTGTTGTATTTGTTTAAGCAATATGGATGTGTTCTCCTCAATTCTCCACTGCACACGTCCATACAATTGCCAAAAGTGAATTGGGAACAATCTGATGTTTTTAAGGCAGGTTATTCAATAAACTCCAGTGGTGTTGGCATTAGTATTAGGTGACTAAAATAAATCCTGTGTCTATATAATATTTATTCAATTGTTTTTGATTGATATTCCTGTCAAATCATCTGTCAGATGATTTAATTTGTTCAAACAACACGACAAAAAATCACAAAGAATTATTTTATTATTTGCGTGAGAAATTTCTGGGTGCTTCAGTGAATCTCTCATGCAATGAAGATAAAAATAGAAAGTGCTTTTGTCACCTCTGAACTGTAAAGACTAGCAAATATATAGATGTACTTCAACTGTCTTATATGATTTTTTTTTTCGAGGAGAAATATTATATTATTATATTAGGCAGACCTCTGTGACTTTGATGCTGTGTTTCTTTTCAAGCAAAAATGGCTTCTTTTTTCAGCAGTGCAATCTAGCATTGAAGATTCATATCAGATTAGAGTTAAGATTTTTTAAATGTATATCCAGTGTGATAGGATTAAACACCCATTTCTACTGTTACTGTAAAACAACCTTTTTATACCATTTGCCATCTTGTTTATTCAGTATCATTGTTCCATCGAGCAACTCGCCCAACTCCACCATCTGTTTCTCTGAAAACTGTTTACAGGCTGTGAAAAAATCTCATTAATTTCTCAAGCAAGCCCTTGTGCTACTCCTTCTTTGGATTATTTCACAGCATCACATTTACTTCCCTTGTGAGACCAACCTGTCAGTCATGCTAACAAACTTAAGCATGGAGCTGTTGCCTCAGTGATGCTTCAGCCAATGACATGTTCAGTTCATTGCCTAATTAATATTCATGACCTTCGCTGCTAGAATAGACGATGAAAATTCCCCAAAACAACATCACCCCCGCTGCCAAACTCCCCCTCTTCAGCAAGACATTTCTGAAAGCTGACAAACAACTAACACAGTAAGCTTTAAATCTGTATCAGCATATCCCAATATCCCCAAACTGTCCATACAATGGCATCAGTGCCCAAAGCAAACAAACACAAAAATGTGAAAATGGAAAAAAAGGAAAGAAGCAACTTTATAAAAGAAAAACCCATTGAGACAATATGAGGAAACCCTAAAAGAAATATTTAAAATGGAATAAATCTTGATTTGGTTGACATGGATGGTGCCATTAAAAAATGATCTTCAATAGTAGTCTATGATCAAAGAATGCAATTGTCTAGCTAACAATTCCATTGCATGCCATAAGCATGCTTCCAACAGTGTAATATAAACATATATGCTGTTTTTTTTTTCATGTATCTACTGAACACCATGTGAGAGCTCAGTGTATATTAAATCTGCAGGAAGGTAGTATACTATCCAGAGCCTCGGCAGTCCTGATGGTGAGGCATGTGCGGGTGGTATCATCTTTTACTCGCACATTATATGAGAAGCAACAGACGTGCGGCACCAATATTAGCAATCTAATGGTGGAGTGTGAAGAATGTTTGAGCATATGGTGTGAATAATCTGAGAAGATTAAACTGCCTTTGTCACTCTGGTATATGCACATGGGAGAGATGAGGCTACACTCAGGATCCTCATGTTATCTAGGTTATGAGTGTATGAACATGAGCCGTTTGTGAGAATGATGAGAAAGAATCTGATTAAGGTAAAATGAAAAAGGGATGAACATGCAACAGTCGCAGAACAAAACAGCAAAACTCTGCTTGTATTAGATGCATCAAAATAATGTGCAATAGTGTGATACTGACTTGTTTTTTTGTAATCAAATAATTTTAAGGATATACTTTTTTATATAAATGGTATCATTTTTTACCATCAGAGCATCAGAACCCAATACATACCTGAATCTTATCTCCTCATGTCACTGATTTTACAAGGATAAACTGTGAGACAGATGAGCGAACTGTCAGATGTTGATGTGGGTGTCTGCGTTAACCTGAAAGCTTTAATGTGCAGGTGCTGCTGTGGAACTGCCTTCAGCATTTATCTCCCATTGCACATCCTTACACAAAGCTAACAAGAACAACATAGTATAAACACTATGGTATTATATAAAAAGCATATACCACATATAACTATGCCACCTGTAGCTAACTAAATTAGCCAAGGTGGGCTGTTCTGGAAACCTGCCCAGCATTATTGCCCATGACATTACATGACATTACACTTAAGCATTTTGATAGGAGATATTGATTAGTAGAAATAAGATGAGGACTAGACAGTGCTGTTTATCAAGCCAAGCTCTTTCTCATCTGCAGAGAAGGTCTCTTTGTGAATGTTAAACTGCACCTCATTGGTCCACAGGGACATCTTCACAGGCTTGCTCTGTAGTTTAATTTCTTTCTAACCATGACTAGACAAAAAAAAGGCCCCAGTAGATCTCAATACAGTTTGAGCCACTGGGGTTTAGAAGCTGTAGTCAAATAATGAAAAGTATTCACCAAATTGATTGTCCTGCCAAATCGGAATGTTCATGATAGATTCGATTTACACAGAAAAAATTGCTCTTTAATGTAAAAGTTTAGAGGAAATACGAAGTTATATGTTTTGACAGAAAAGAGAGCACTGACAAGTGATTCAAAGAGTGTTGTGTTTTACAAAGCCTGCCTTCTGTCTCCTCATTGCCCCCATGAGCCAAGTAACAGTTACAGTTATATTTAGCTATTTTGTATCACTTGAATATATAGAGAATTCACAACAAGAGTGATACTCCAATAAACAGGGGAAAAATGCTAGCAGTATAAAAAATGCAGTATAAAAGGTATCAGGCATCTAGTTTTGGCAAATTATCCAATACGGTATTTTGTTGCTACTATATGTGTATAGTCTATTTTCTTTGCACTTTCCTAATCATTGTGTTTGGTTTCTCATGCACAATAGCTTTAATAGACACATGATAGACACATCATAAAGTTAAATGGTATTAATGGTAATTTTAGTATTAATTAATTATTTAGTATCTATTCATTTATTATTTAGGCCTTTCATTATTACCTCTGGATAATAAGCAAACATTTGAAATGAAAAACAATAACAAAGAAAACGTATATTATTAAGATATAAATGTTAAGATACATGAGCTAATGAGCTATTTATTTGCCAGGCACACGTCATACCCCACATCCTTTTGTGTTGAAATCTCATCCTGTTACAGCATAATTTCCATAATGCCAAAACACACAAACACTGCGAGAGAGAGAGAGAGAGAGAGAGAGTTTTTGTTCTCTGTTGCTATTCTTTCTAAGACATGTGGCATAGATATACCAAACAACAAAATCTGAAGTCACAAATCTCTCAGCCTTTGCTGTCCATCACAGGCTGTAATGAAGATAGATTAAGGGGTGTGTGCATCTTCACCCTCCACTCTTATCTGGAAGATAAGAAGATTAAATATGACTGGGTCAGCACTGATTTAGTGCTTATTTATAGCCATAGTCCACTGTTGGAACTAAAGGTTCCTGAATAATCATGAACATGAGCTACAATAGTCCTTATATTTCTGCAGAACACTTGTCTGTTCTTTAATAACAACAAATCCAACACGTTACTGCATGGAGGATCCGGCATTCAGAACACAAATGTTGTACTGAAAGAACTCTTTGTATTGTAGTGCTTAGGCTCCGTTTGTATTTTTTTTTTCTCAAGAAATCAAGGTTAACATTATTATTGCCTGAGCTAACTTCGCTATTCAGCTAAATTTCACGTTTTCTGTACCAGATGAAGGCACTGAAAAATAACAAACTTTATTTGTATTTAAAAATACTTTGGTACTTCCTTATGTGAAAATACACTTTTCTAGACAAAGAAGGTTTAAATTTCACACTATATCACTGCTATCTATATCACCACTGATCTGGTCTCAAAAGTGGTGGACAGAGATGTTAGAGAAGAGATGTTAGAGTTTCTAAAAAATTCTAATAAAAAAATGTATCATTAAAGCCAGTACAGAGAGAATTGATCTAAAAGGTTTTGCTGCGTCCCTAAAAACATGACCACATGGTTGGGGTGACTTTGTCTGAAAGATCGTATGTCTGAAAGATCTATTACAAATTATAAAATATATGTGGAATTAAAACAGTGACAGAAAAAAACAGTTCAAGATGGTATTTGAAGAAAACTTGCAAAGGAGCTCTGTTCAGATGAGAAACTGCCCGCATCTAGATAATAACAGGCTATTTACAGTCATGTGAAAAAATCAAAACACCCTACGAAAGCATGTGTGTGTTATTTTTTATTGATTTTCCAGCATATAATACAAATCTCTCTAACAGATACCCAAAGTCATGTCTATACTATCAATTAATGTGGAGGGAAATTACAGGTTATTAAAAAATGAACCTATAAATAAATAATAATAATAAGAAAATAAAACAATAAAACATTCAATATATTCAAACCAATGATAAGGCATTATCTAAAAGACTCAGCATAAGCAATTAAAGGGCTCCACAACTTAAAGAATTGTTTTCCTGATCCTCTTAATGAATACCTAATCTTTTCCAGGTGAAGACAAGACCTAACTTCTCCAAACCATTGAATATGTGTAGCTAGTAAGGGTTCCTTCCATTGTAATAGAATAGGTCTACGTGACAACAAAGAGGAAAAGACTAGTATTTTACCCACTGATGCTGACAAGCATATGTTTATCTGGAGCATCTCCAATCACATGTGGATTAAAGTACAGAACACTGGCATCTATTACTCAAAGAGCTAGTACCGAGAAACATTCGGCTAACTTTACTTTAGACATATGAGCTATGCATACTACTTTGAACAGACTGAGAGCATGACGAGCACACATAGAGGATGAATGGACCTGTCTAAGAACATGATTGCATATGTCATCGGAAATCGGCTCCCCAACCTCCCAAGCTCTCTTGATGTTGTCTGAAGGGGAAGTTTCCTGATTTATCGTTAAATGATAAACATTGGAAATTGAACCTTTTGATAATATGCTATACGAAAGATAAGGATCCAAAGGTTTTGAGGATCCATCACCAGGGAAATCTACTAAGAATGAATAATTTCTAATGAGGAATACATTAGGATATTTATTCCAAATGAAATGGATTAAAATCACACACAAGGGATATCATTAGAACATTGTTACTCTGAACTTTATGGAAAAGGTTTGCCCCATTTTGACCTTGTACATTTTGTTTAGTGTGCTCCTGACTATTTAGGTGTGAAACAGCTGTGTGATGCCTTCAGAAAGAAGATTGTAGTTGCTTATGGTAAGGGATTTAAAAATATCTTCAAAGAATTTGAAATTAGTCATCCCATTGCCAAGAATCTAGTCAAGAAGTGGAGGACATTCAAAACAATGGCCAAAATTCCCACTTCTGGCCGCCTGAGCAAGTTCACCCATCATAAGATGCTGAAAGTAGTTATCAGAAATGTCATAGTGGGACCTACAACATGCTCATAATTCTGTTGATGTGAGAGTGCATGACTCTACAATCAGAAGGAAACTACACAAATTTAGTTAACACGTGTAGCCACCTTTGTAAAAGGTGTGCAAGAAGAAAAACACCAAGGCAAGACTGAAGTTTGCCAGAGAGAAAGAAGATTATTTGTTGGACACCAAAACAGAGGAGTTGATTGTCGTAAACTAAAGGAAAAGAACCTGTGAAGCATGAAGGTGGAAGTGTCCAGAATGAGGACACTTTGCTACACTGGGACCTGGCCAGCTCACCATCATAGAATCCATCATAGTATCAGAGGGTGTTTGAGGAATATGTGAGACCATCTGTAAAATTGAAGCTGAATCAGACTCTGCAACATGACAAAAAACCTTGTAAAGAGTAAATCCACAAAACATTAAATCTACCAATAACTGGAGAGTCCAGATCTTAATCCCATTGATATCCTGTGGAGGGACTTTAAATGAGTTGTACATGCAAGAAACCCCTCAAACATCTCACATCTGAAAGAATATTGTATTGAAGAGTGGGGTAAACTTTCCTCAGACCGATGTAAGAGACCAATGTAATTCAGCCAAAGGGGTAAAACTCCAGTGTTGGGGAGTAATTAGTTACATGTAACGGTGTTACGTAATTGAATTACAAAATAAAAGTAACAATAATCCGTTACAGTTACTGCGAAAATATATGTACATAAATTACAGTTACTTTGGAAAATATTGAAGATGACAAATTCGAATGACCATTGAATGGACAAATTAAAGTAATCAAATGTAATCAGTTACTTTACTTTTATAAAGTTTTTGAAAAGTTTGTAACCTTTAACATTTCCAAAGTAAAACTTCCCAACACTGAAAACTATCTCTGAAAACTTATATATTTTGTTGAATGAGAAAAACAAGGTTCATTTTGTTATTTGTTTACCTGCAATTAAATCACTTTGTAGTACAGAGAAAAATAAGAACAAGATTAGACACTGACATGCGAACATTTCTTAATAAAGAACCAAATATTTAATGGGGTGCCCATTGCTATTGCTATTTGTATTATTATTATTTTTTATTTTCTTTGTCCTAATATGTTTGTTTGTTATTCATGACTGTTCAAATTATATTGTAGCATTGCTTATGATTTTCCTACCCACACTTTTCCACACCAAGGCTAAATCTTGGGCAAAATCCCTGGCAGTGCTCCAGATGCTACTATAGTAATAATGTGTCTGGTCAGGACTTCCTAAGTCTGGGAACTGAACAGATATGTCAATAAATATATAGACAGTTTAAGTTAGGTTTAAAAACAGCCTTCAAATACCTGAGAAACCTGATACTTCTACATAACTGGAGTTTGGATAGCATAAATAATTGTGGCACATTAATGCAAGCTTTAATTTGAGTATTTTGACATAGTGGCTGCTTGATTTCTATTTAATAAGAATATACCTGAGCCCATGTAATTGTACAAATTATTAGGGCCATTAGGAGCTATACTGCTTTTTACATTTAGATGAAGCCGTGTGATTAGGCTTATTGTACTTTTTATGAATTCTGTGCAGACCGAGGATAGTGAGAGAGAGAGAGAGAGAGAGAGAGAGTTCTGAAAGGTGTCCCATTGTTCTAGTCAGCTGTATGTGAGTGTTCATTTAGACACCTCCCAAAAAGATGCAGACGGGGGCAAGGACAATTTCTCTTGTCTTTGGGTCAAAAGAGAGTGCTGACCTTTTCTATAGAAGATAGGGCAGGGTGGTGACATGGGGTTAAATAGGAGCTAGGGGAAATGCATTTAGACACAGAAATTCTCACACACAGCATACATAGTCACACACAGAGTACTGCACTCTGGCAATCTGTTGCCACAAAGATTAGCTGGCTTTATTTGGGGTTATAATCAGGATCTTTTCCTGGAAGGATTTTTTTGCTTCCTTAATTATTGTATAACTGAACATTTTGCACATATCTCTTTCCAACTTTGTCTTTCTGTTTTATCATATGTGATTGCAGCATGAGGTGACTCGCTTCATCGGGCTGAGCTAATGTTTTGTATGTATATGCGCATATGTATGCAAATGTGCCGAACAACCATGTATGTTTGTCTTATTAATCAGAATGGATGACTTCTCCGTTAATGATGTTTGAATGAAGCTAAATGAAGCATTTTAACAAGGGATTTGTTTTTTGAGTGCATTTACAAAATGAGTAATGCACAAATGAGTAATATGTTTACAACCAATTGAATAGCAGAGGACAACCCTCTACTAACAATGTAAATCTAAACAAATTTAAATTTTTTTGTTGTATATTTACAAATGTAATATATGGCTTCAATGTCCATACAGTTAGGACTACTGTCTCCTCTCAATGATCTTTATCTCTGCAGAAACTCTCTCTCTCTCTCTCTCTCTCTCTCTCTATCTATATATATATATAGATATATATATATATATATATATCTATGGTATATATATATATATATATATATATATATATATATATATATATATATATATATTGTGCACTGGAGCTGTTCAATGTGCATAAGGAATCATCTGCTCTCCTGAGAAATTCTTTTGTATGGATCACTAATGGTTCCTTGTGTACAAGCCCAGACATGAAGTTTGAATATTCAGCAGAGCTTCCATATGTGCACTCAGTGAATGTTTATTCACTGCAACACTCACATATCTCACTTTGAGAAGAGTATATAGTAGAGAGAGAGAGAGAATTTAAAAAGCTGTTCTTTATATACAGCTGTCTGTTTTGTCTTGATTTTTCTTTGTCTGAAATTTCCATTATATTTTAATGATATATATATATCATTAAAATATATATATTATTCCATTTATATATATATATATATATATATATATATATATATATATATATATAATATTAATTTATACACTGTTATATATATATATATATATATATATATATATATATATATATATATATATATATATATATATAAAACGAACCATAATCATGCAGTACGTAACATTGTTAAAACAAAGCAGATCGGGTTTCCTTGCATTATGCGCACATGTAGCATGCATTTGCTTTGTGCTCTTCTTTTGCAAGGCTGGGAAAGTTGTGATCCTCGCTCCAGCATATTCAACAAGGGTCACTTTGCTGGAGTGTGGCTTCCTTCTACAAGCCAAAAATTGGTTTTTACATGCACTGCATGCAGCAGATGGACCCATGCATCCATATTCATTAGCCTCGGTCTGCCACCTTGACCCTGACGCCAACTCCCCGTCCGTCTTCTCTTCATGGACTCAATAGAAGTAACTTCGGGCTAGTGCAAGACCCCTAGAACATGTTTATTATCCTAAAGGGTGGGAAACAAGAAGGACCTTCTCCCCAATAATCCCCCACACCACCCCACCTCCAAATTCTGCACTACGACACTCACATTCTCAAGCAAGTCCCCCAAGAATGGAACATCTGCCCCACTAATGGGGCTTTCTTAAAGTCATGTGGATGATAAATGAAGAAAGTCTAAGGCGACAATGGTGGGAGAGTAGACTGAGGCGAAATCACAAAGCTGATCAATCAGGGAAGAAGGGAATGAAGGATTACTTACTGTTGACAAACAGCCATTCTTATTAAAACAACTAAATATTTCCTGCACTAGCTAGAAAGCAATTTTTTTTTACATTTACTAAAAATCTGTTTGTCCACTACAGAAAAGTAATGCCCTCTTTATAGTACAAATTAAGTCGAAAATTAGACCAAATAAGACTAAAAGAATCTAATACTGATGGAAGATTTAATATATTGGTTAAAAAATTTTTACAATAGCTGAAAATGATTTTAATAAAGAATATCCAATAAGCAAATGTATTTCTTTCAATGATTCAGCAATGGATCATAAAGAAAGCCCCTCATTCATACAATTGAATACACAAAGAAACAATGATGAAAAGCTAGGGGGTTGTGTGGGTCACAAATGAAACTAATTTGGCAGAAACAATAACAACTTAACAATGAATGTCACTATAGTACTTTGTGCATCCATTTCAATGATCTATTATTAAGACAAATAAATGGTAAATGACAATATAGTTTGTTATTACAGAACAAGCATTCAATTTTCCTGCAATACTTTTAAATGCATGGGATTTAGGATGAATGATGTCCTCAAGCATACAGTACATACAGGAGTCTATTGTATTTCTTAAAATGGATTCCCATGTGGAAGATGTCACCATAACAAATTGTTGTGAAATATATCAGGCACATTTTTAGCATTGCAGTGTCTGCAAACTTGAATGGAAGAGAGTAGATATTTCAGACTGTAATGTCATTTTTGTACACACCACACATCAAACAAAAATCATGAAAAGACAGCCAAAGTTATACTGGAAGTACAGTACATACTGTAAATGTCAGCAGTGATGGGAAGTGGTGGGAGAGCTACTGATAAATGCTTGAATACAATATCTGCAATTTATTTTAAAAAGACTTTAATTTATTTTATAGGCATTGCAGTTAATTTAACTGATGCATCTTAATGGCTGGGGGCTCTACTGAGAGCAGGTGGGATTATTGTCCATTTAGAAATATATCTTGCATTTATAATTAAAGAATTGGTGAAAAGTAGATATGTTGTTTATACCACTATTTATCAAATAGAATCCACATGCAATTGTTTGTTTTCCGTTAGCCCCCAAGGCAGGAAATGAGCCAGTTTAGCTTGTCATGTCAAATAAACCTTGGTCACAGTGGCAAGTTGAAAGATCACATGGCATTTCAAAAGAATTATCTAACGACACAGTCAGCACATTATAGAATTAAATGATGTGAGGCAGTAAGTGTAAAAATATATTTATTCATAAATGTGAAAGGATGAAGTATTTTAGTTTTAAATGTATGATTGAAATATTACTACATCTATCAATAGAGCTTCCTCACTGATAGATACAAATTGCAAAACATGTACTAATACTCTAATACATTGTTTGTTAATTACTCTGTTCTTTCAAGATGTGCTTATGAGGAGGAAAAAAATTGGAGAAATTACTCTTGGACAGCTACGTTGTACTTTGTTTATATATTATATTTTAGGCATAAATCCCAGCGTCAGTGATAAACGGATCATCCATTATCACAAACAAATCAGTTCTCACTTAGCTTTGTGGGCTAACACTATATAAGTATTTGCTAATTACAATCAACATATTTTCCCCAAATATATCAGAATGTGTTTAGTGGATTTCCAGTAATAATAAACACCTTGCTACATGTACTGTTTCCCAGCTAGGTTTTATTCATCTTATAATCCAAATTAATGTTAATGTTACTCATACACAGCATGAGTAATATTCTTCAATATCACAGACCATGCTTCACTTGGCATACTGCCACCGATGCAAACCTCCAGAAATATATAAGAGCTCTTTTGTTTAGCAAACACATTTGTCAAAAATCCTTTTGTCCAAAACTGGGATGTTAAACTTCTTTTCAGTCATATGTAGAAGGAGTAATAGACCGCGACAGGGCCGGTGTAGATGTGGACTGTGCTGGAACCAGTGTAACTGTGGACCATGGCAGAACCGAAAGACATTAGGTGAATCAAAGCAGGTGAGTCATGGAACAATGGGGCTGCCAGCTGGCATGGAGCCAACAGGCACCAGGGCAGAGCAGATGGCCCAAGGACTTGCTCTGGATCAGGCTTGTGGGCTTGGGCTGGCATTACAGGCATATCTGAGGACAGGCGCATAGTCTCTCCAATGGCCAGTGCTATTTTGCATGTATATTTTTGCATGTATATCTCCTGGGATTTTTTCAGTGTCTGACAGTTCTGTGGGAAACGCATTGATAAGAGAGGTTAGCAAAAAAATAATTTATAACTGTGTTTTAAAAGTGTCTGAAAATGAAAATAAAAATTAAACAAACAGTCAGTTTCTTAGTATGATAAAAATGTCAACATTCCCCACTGTGCTTTCAAAGAGGCAAAGAGAAAATTGTATTCTGCATTATTATCATCTAACATGAGCTGAAACAAGGGGCACAGGTTACATGCAAATCACACAAAATTATTTGCCTCTTTCCATTTACAATTAAAGCCTTTTTGAAATGGCACTAATATTCAACTTCATTTACATTTACAGCATTTAGCAGACGCCCTTATCCAGAGCGACTTACAAGTAAGCAATTGAAGCCTTGCTCAAGGGCCCACTAGTGGCAGCTTGGTGATGGTGGGGTTTAAACCCATGATCTTCCAGTCCAGAGTTCAACACCTTAACCACTGGGCTACCACCTCGCAGTGGTAGCTTCAAAACAGTATATCTTCAGTCTCACTAAATCACAAGGGTAATTTGATGGTAATTGTGTGGAAAAAAACACTAGTTAGCATCATGTAAATAAACTTGTGTTCATGTACATATTGCATTGATTAAAATGACAACCAAGATCATTTCCCTACATGTACACAATCCTAGAAGAGAGTAGCAATACGCTATTTACTATGATTGTTAAGTGTAAATTCAGTTTTAGAACACACATGTTTGTTTTAACAAGAGCAGACAAAGAAAGTGCTAATAAATGAGACCATTGTGTGTTGCGAGGAAGATACTCTCCATTGTAGTGTTTGTCTGGCAGCTAGAATGTAAATGTGATGTACCTAGGGAAGTACAATAAAGAATAAATTAATACACTCTTTAAATGTAGTAGTATTAACATTACAAGCCACATATTTTAAGGATTAAATAAAGAGAATCAGATCATCCAGCCTCTGTTTTTGTTTCTCCTCTGTGTGATGAACACCATATGTTTGTGTTTTGAGCCCCTAGAGAGACAGGCAGTAGTTCAGACAGGATATGACACGCTGACAGGAAGCTGCAGATGGGCAAACCTGTGTGTGTGCTTGTTTATGTGTGTGCGTTTGTGTGGTGTGTCATATGGAGTAAGAAATGCATACATATATATGTGTGTGTGTGTGTGTGTGTGTGTGTGTGTGTGTGTGTGTGTGTGTGTGTGATTTTATTCCTATTTCCTATCTTACTTTTTTAACTTTAACCTTTGCAATTTTAACCTTATGCAAAAATCTTTTTATTATTACTATTATTATTATTATTATTATTATTATTATTATTATTATTATTATTATTATTATTATTATTGTCTTTCTGTAATACCACATTCCATATTTAGATACGATTTTAAAGAAAATTACAGCTGCTAATTAATATTTACATGGAAAGCAATGCCCTAAGCATTTCTCATTTTGCTAACGGAGCATCAGAAATCCCAGTCACTCCTCTGCTGTGTCAGCTGTAAGAGAAATTTACCATTGAATTATTCATGACTGGCCTCACCCCATGTAAGTTTTCACTGAAAGATGGCCAAGGGAGTATGCCCTAGATCCTTGTCCTAGGGGAGGAAACATGTACAATTATATTTGCAAAGTAGTGACCAAAGGTGACATAGACACATTATATAAAACATGGACTAAACCCTGTATCAATGGTTAGCTACGCTTTTTCTAGAGTAAAATGCTACTGTATGTACAAATGTGCTTTTGCACCCTTACTGTCCCTCCTGAAAGTCCCAGTCCAGTTTTTATTAAAGATTTTATTAGATATTTTTAGGTAACTTACGGTATACCAGATTTTGCAATATTTACATTTGTACGTAATACGTAAAAGTAATTATTATAATGAATATTAAAAATATTTTAATGTATTGTGTTCTAGAAACTGTATTATATTGTATGTCTGTTTCTTTTATTTAAAAGGCTACATAAATTAGAAGAATTATAAGAATAAAAAATAAGTGAACAAGAAGTGTATACATCATGTATATTTACTACCTGTGTCACATAATCAAATTACTATAATGTGAATTTTAAGAATGTATAGATTGATATTGTCAAAATGCTGATGATGGAGGTGCCAGGTAGGAGGAAAAGAAGAAGGCTGAGGAGGAGGTTTAGGGATGTGGTGAGGGACGACATGCAGGTAGTTAATTTGAAAGATGTAGAGGACAGTGTGGTATAGAGAAAGATGATCCACTTTGGTGACCCCTGCCTGAAAGTAGAAAAAATAAATAATTTTTATATAGTCAAGCAAAGTCATAGAACTTTATTGGAATTTCAAACATATACAGAACAGTATATAAAGTGCAAGTCTATAAATAAAGCCTGCATTCGTAAAGCTTTGGAGATTTAGCATACGTGTGTGTGTGTGTGTGTGTGTGTGTGTGTGTGTGTGTGTGTGTGTGTGTGTGTGTGTGTGTGTGTTTGTGTGTCACTTCAATCAGTTTGTGTTGCGAAGTCTGATGGCTTGAAGGAAGAAAAGGACACAGTCTGGATGTAATATTTCTTTGGTACCTTTTTCAGACAGCAGGAGTGTGAACGGTGTGTGTGTGGTGTGTGTGTGTGTGTGTGTGTGTGTGTGTGTGTGTGTGTGTGTGTGTGTGTGTGTGTGTGTGTGTGTGTGTGTGAAAGATGGGTGTGTTAATGTTCGTGGGAATTGGCGGAGACAGCCTGTAATGTAGGTATCTGTGACAGTGGGAAGAAAGATACCGATGATCTTCTCAGCTGTCCTCGTTCTCTGCTGCAGGGTCTTGGTTCAATTTCCAAACAAGGCAGTGATGCAACTGCACAGGATGCTCTCTTTAGTTCCTCTGTAGAATGACATGAAGATGGGAGTGATCTTAGGAAGATCCTGAGCTCCAGAGCTTTCTTGCTTATGAAGCTGGTGTTGAGGGAACAAATAAGCTTTTGCACCAATCAGTTTGGTGCTCAATGATCATTCAGAAGGGTCTTTGATGTTCATTGGAGACTGTTTAATGATTAATGCGTGTTCCAGAAATCAACAACCCTTTCTTTTGTCCTGTCCACATTAAGAGACAGGCTCTCTAACATTTGCATGGTTATAATCGATAGCAACAATAAACAGTTGATCAGGGTTGCTCTCTACATTGAACTACTAATCTTTTACTAAGATAGCACCCCTAAGTCATTTTTTACTGCAGTTAAAGTCCTCCCCGATTTCTGTAAAAGTGGTTAATTCCCATAGAAAAATGGCAACCTCCACCAACAATAATTAGTAAGTAGAAACAAGCACAGATTTTTTTTGCTTCATTCTGTGCTGATATAAACACCACTGCGATGAGTCTGGACTTCCCGCCACTGAGCAAACTGATCAACCGCCTGCCCCGCCAGTTACCGCTATGCCAGAGCCTGAGCCCATGCAGATCAATGTCCAACGAATCTCTAAAGGATAAAGAGCGGCCAAAGGAGAATTGTTTTGTGGAAACTCCAGACATTACAATATGTGGCCACAGTTCTTTCTTTCTCTCATACTCACGCCGGGACACACCCACAGTTTTGCAGTTCGGGAAACCTGCTCCAGAACATTCGTCGACATCCACTTGAGAATCGGTACACCTTCCTCGTGACTGCTCAGGTTTTCTTATCGACTGGAATGCCATGTTTTCCGTGTCTATTAGCATGTCAGTCTTTCAGCTCCCCCCGTGCTTCTTGCCTTATGACGACCTTCTCACTTCACCCTCTGCCCAGTGACTCTCTTGCGAAGGCTTCTGTCTCTCGCCTCTTTATTGGCCTCGCCGGACTCGAACAGAGCACATTGATTACACATCAGGTACAGGTGTTCCTTGCCACTCTTTCCATCCGGCTCTGCCCTCCACTGCTGACGTGCTGGCACACATTCATACTATTCACCCCTATTTCATCGCTCCATATCTCTGCTCTTCTACTCCTCCAAGCCTACGGAAAGTCCATGGTGGTAGACAAATATTTTTAGAGCAAAACATTTAGGTGCCTGCTAGTAGACAGTAAATGGATATTACCTAGTCAAGGTTTGACTCTTAGTCCAAAATCTATTTTATTATTATGTATATAGTATATAGTATATATATATATATATATATTATATATATATATATATATATATATATATATATATATATATATTCATTCATTCATTCATTCATCTTCTACCGCTTTATCCGATCTTCCTCGGGTCACGGGGAGCCTGTGCCTATCTCAGGCGTCTATGGGCATTAAGGCAGGATACACCCTGGATGGAATGCCAACCCATCGCAGGGCACACACACACACATTCACGCACACACACATTCATACACTAGGGACAATTTTTTCCAAGGTGCCAATCAACCTACCGTGCATGTTTTTGGACCGGGGGAGGAAACCGGAGAACCCGGAGAAAACCCCCTGAGGCACGGGGAGAACATGCAAACTCCACACACACATTCGGCCGAGACGGGAATCGAACCCGGATCCTGGCGGTGTGAGGCGAACGTGCTAACCACTAAGCCACCGTGCCCCCCATTATATATATATATATATATATATATATATATATATATATATATATATATATATATATATATATATATATATATATATATATATATATTGTTTTTTTTTTTTTTTTTACATGCCAAAAAAAAACACCTTCTTATTTTTCAGGTCATAAATAAGGCAATTTTCACTCTAATGGGAGAAAATGTTATAAAAATATTTCTTGATTTTTTTTAACATAACAATAACCTGCAAGTTAGATTTTTTTATATTCGTTGTGTGTGTGTGTGTGTGTGTGTGTGTGTGTGTGTGTGTGTGTGTGTGTGTGTGTGCTTATCCCTCTAAGAGTCCATACTATCCAAGGCATATTGATAATTATGATCATCTATAGCCATTTGTTTTTGCCCTATCAGGTTGCAGTGAAGTTTTATTTTTGGCTGTATCTAGTGGATTATTTTTGGACCTACTAGCAATGATCCATTTGTTATTGCACACAGCCTCACTACCTCTGCTGAACGCTGAAATTGTTCAGTGAAAAGTCTTAGAGGATCTTCCCTGAGGTCAGAAACAGGCTTGGTGGTGGTGAAGAGGTGTTGGATGGTTGGGCAACTAGTAGTGAGAAGGAAGACAGCTAGTTGGAATGTCATCTGAAAAGAGAAAGGAAAATAAGTATACATGGTGGTGGACTAAGGGAGTGCAGGAAAGCAAAAGGAGATGTTGGAATAAAATAATTGGTATCGCCAAAGAGATGATACAAGTAGGAAGGAAATGTGGCAGCAGCAGTTGAAGATGGTTGGGGCTAAAGCTAAGGAAAAGGCATATGAGGAGCTGTATATGAAGTACCAGTTCTCCAGTTATAGGGACCGAGCTGGGAAAGATGTGCTCCATGTTGGAGCAATAAAGGATGCAGATGGAAATGTGTTAACTAGAGAGGAAAGTATGTTGGGAAGGTGGAGTGAGTATTTTGAGAAGCTGATTTATGAGGAAAATGAGAGAGTGATAAGGGTGGATGATGTGGAGATGTGGAGATGGTGAAGCATGGATAAGAGTAGCAAGAAAGAAGTGAGAGCAGATATTAATAGGATGAAGAGTGCAAATTCACTTAGATCAGATGACATACCAGGAGAAGCGTGGAGATGTTTATGAGAGATGGCAGTGGAGTTTTTAATACAATTTTGGAAGGTGCGAGGATGCCTAAGGTGTGGAGAAGGTGGTACCGATCTTTACGAATAAGGGAGATGTGCAAACCTGCAGTAACTACAGGAAATAAAGCTGATCAGTCACACCATGAAATGATGGGAAAGAGTAGTAGAAGTGAGGCTGAGGGAAGAGGTTTCTATCTGTTAGCAACAGTATGATTTTATGCTGAGGAACTATGGATGTAATATCTGCTTTGATCTTGTTAGTGGAGAAGAATAGAGAAGGTTAGAAGGAGGTGCAGTGTGTGTTTGTATATCTAGATAAAGTGTATGAAAGGTTCTTAGGAGAAGAGATGTGGTATTTTTATGGGGACGTCAGGTGTAGCAGAGAAGTATGTGAGGGTATGTGATGAGTGTCCAGTAGAAACAACATACTGGTTCAAGGTGTAGGTGGGATTACATCAAGGATTGGCTCTGGGCCCTTTCCTGTTTGCAGTGGTGATGGGCAGGTTGTGATTTGTGGTGAGAAAAGGGAGCGGGCTGAGAAGAGTCTGGAGAGGTGGACGTATGAACTGGATAGAAGGGGAATGAAAGTCTGTAGGAGTAAGAGTTGTGGAGTGGTGCGATTGCAGGGAGAAGAGGTGGATGAGTTTAAGTACCTGGCTTTGATAGGGCGATGAATGGAGAGTATGTTAGAGAAGTCAAAAAAAGAGTGCAGGTAGAGTGGAGTGGGTGGAGGAGTGATTTGTGATAGAAGGGTATACAAAAATGCAGGAGGCGGAGCTGGAGGTGAAGATGTTGAGAATTTATTTGGAAGTGAAGAGGAGGTACAGAATTAGAAACCAGTTTATTAGAGGGACAGCGTAGGTCATGTAGGTCATTTTGTAGACCAGGTAAGGGAGGTTAGATTGAGATGGTTTGTGCAGATGATGGACTTGGAGTTCTGAGGATGTCAGGCAGAAGGAAAAGAGGAAGACTGAGAGGGGAGGTGTATGGATGTGGTGAGGAAGACATGTAGGTAGTTGGGGCAAAAAAGGCAGATGTAGCGGACAGAGTGATCCATAGAGGGAGCAGACGAAAGCGGAAGAAGAAAAAGAAGGAAAAGAAGAAGATTTATGTATCACCACTGCTAAATACATTGATAATGAAGAAACACCACCTAGCTGACATAGTACACCACAGAACAGAAAATGAATAAACATAGTCTTCCTAGAGCAAATAAACAATCATTTGCTTTTATAAAAAGCAATTAAGTAAATTATTATTTATGGATCACAACTTTATGTATGGAATCTAAAATTTAAGAAGCAAAAAAGCATGGTGATGATCTTCGATAAAAAACAACATCCCTAACCTATTTTCTGATCAATTAACTCCATGTGCCTTTACATTTCAAGCTGCTCTTGGAAAAGTTTATGTAGCAATATTGTAAATAAGCAATTTATGCATGGATCATATGTAAAAGCTTAGTGATTTAAATCACTACACTAAGCTAAAGAGTGCAACAAAAAAAGTGCAACGCACATAACCTGTTTCCAGGAATCAGAAGAAAGACAGTAGGCTTTTGAAGGGTTTAGGCATTAAGTCATTTGCCCCTCAAAATTCAACAGAGCAAGTATACACTCAGGGATAGTCCTCAACCTGATAATCCAATCTTCAGAGAATTTAAAATAAAGTTTAGATAACCCCACAGGGTAAATACTGAGCAATCCAACATTATATTTTTGTGTACTCTCTTGTTTCGTTGTGTCTCTGATACCTGGTTTGTTTCTTCTGTGGTATCCACCAAGATAAATGATGTGTCATAGTTGGTCCTGCAGCCATATTTATCTTGGTGCGGTAGCTGATACAGAGGGACATGGACTTTCAGAAAATAACAGATGGTGAAGACAAGCTTTCAATACCAGGGGTATATGCGCAGCATTCAGAAAAGTTGTGGAGTAGATGCCTGCCCTGGAGTTTATTGATCATTTGACCTTTAGCCAGACAATGTCAAAAAAGAGACTGGCAAGAACAACCAGCTGAATTCAGCTCGGAAGCGATTTCACAATTATGCTCGCAGCATAAAAGGGCATATGCATGACATATATGTTAATGTTCCTAACCTCTGTACTTACCTGAATGAGCAAACGATAAAAAAAAAATTCTACCATACAGCTCTTCTCTGTTCTGGCACCGAGGTGGTGGAATGAACTTCCCTTGGACGTCACTGATATTTTCACGTGACAACTGAAAACATATCTTCAGAAGATGGAGACACGTTTTGTACGCTCTGGATAAGGGCGTCTGCTAAATGCTACAAATGTAAATTTAAATGTAAATCCTGCAAATACATAACTTTACTATTTAACAGTTGAAGTCAGCGAATAATTAATAACCCATAATAATGATTTAAAGCAAAATAATGAATGATCGGATGATGATTTTAGTGGTGAGATGTGAATCTAATGCATATGCTATTCAAAGATATATTGCAGTCCACACACCTTTTTTTAGTATTGTCTATTGGCTTCTCTGTTTAAGTTGCTAGATGTTTTTCCAGTTAATTGCTAGATGATTGCACTGGTAATGTTATGAGTTGTTAGGGTGTTGGTAGGTTGTTGGAATGTTCTTCAATGTGATTACGAGAGTATGCGAATAGAAGCCCTAAACTGTACACCTGTGCTACGGGGTTGCTCTGAAATGTCAGGCTGTTATGTTTCAGGCATATTAGGCTTGTGGTTGGATATTGGATAAGTTACTGATATGAAATTTGATTAACTGATGTTGAACCTGGTTGTTTGTGTGTGGGTTATAATGGTTTGGCCTAGGAAGCAATCAGGAATTAATTTCAAACGTGTTTGATACCTGACCACTGGATGTATACATTTATATTTACAGCATCTGTTAGACGCCCTTATCTAGTGGTATAACTGAGCAACTATATGGTCTATTGCCCAGCATCGAATCTCATGAGTTGGCAGGTTGATGTTTCATGACCTTCGGTCCACTAAGCAACCATCTCCCACCATCTTCCTTTTACAACCCATGCAAGCCATATCTTAATGGATCTTGCTATGTCTGCACGGGCACTGTCATGATGGAACAAGTTTGGCTTTCTTAGTTAAAGTGAAGGACAATTTACTGTTTTGGATCATAAAGACATTTACATTTACAGCATTTGGCAGATGCCCTTCTCCAGAGTGACTTACAACTGAGCAGTTGAGAGTTAAGGGCCGTGCTTAAGGGCCTTGCTCAAGGACCCACTAGGTGGCAGCTTAGTGGTGGTGGGATTTCGAACCTGAGATCTTCTGGTCCAACGCCTTAACCACTACTCTACCACCTCCCATAAAGACATCTGTTAAAAGCGAATATGTTAAATGATATCATGGAGAGTGCATTTTTTTCATATTTTTTTCCATCATCAAGATTTTTCACGATCAAATCCTGGTGCAGCAAAGCCCTGGCCTTACAATAGTGATTAGAATACAAAGCATTCAGCATTTCCCCTACTGAAAGTATTCAATCAGATTATATTTGACCAGAGATCCATCTACCTAATACCATCAAATTGTGTCCAGTTTTCTGTGGAGACTTTAATTCCATTTCTTACATAGATTTTCTGTTATATTCATGTCAAACCAGAACTAAATAATGTATAATATGCTGTTCAGAGGTTGTTATTTTTATGGGCCCCTAGGAAATGCTGTTTGACAGTGAATGACAGTCCATACAGAGAAGTTGATGGGAAAAGAAACAGCCGTGCTCTACTATCTGAAAAGAATACATAGTGTGAAATTCATAGAGTCAGTTTGTCACTGTCTCTTGTGTGGAGACACATACAAACAAATAACACAAACAGAGTATACACAGTGCAGATCCTTCTGGAGAACCCGTATTGTTAAAGCACCTGTTCACCAAAAGCACTTGTGAAAAATATGGTGAAGCAAATTTAAATAACTGGCTTATGTAAAAGTTTTGGCCAGAAGGACGGGTAATCAACATGACCAAACAAATAAGTAATTTTTACTTGTATATAAAAACAAGTAGTTGAATTCTAATGTCAACCTTGATAGATCAGGTTGTAGTGTCCAATCATCTTTTTTGTATTATATTAAATACAGAAAATCTGATATCTATATACTGTATTATAGCCTCTAAAATTTTGTATACATATGCCCACACACATACAAACACACCCGTACAAGCACACATGTACAGAGAGGAAGAGAGTCAGTCTGTGACCAGCTTTAGCATTAAGGCCACATCAGTATTCCATGGCCATGGAGGGCTTCAGTGACTTGTGTGCTCTGTTATCTGGCCTCCTTTCAGTCCTGCTATGTATCTTGAGTCTGAAAAGAACATATCTGACACTTATCTGACAGACCTCCCAAGCTAAAACTATTTGCTTTTCACCTCCTTCACAACCCTCTTTTATCTCCATTACTGCAACACCCACTGACATTAAAGAAACCTACCATGAGTGACATCATGCGCAGGTTAGACTTCCAACAGTTCGGTTTGCTGCAGAGACCTGAAAGCAATCTGATTAATACTGTAAGCAAAGCCCCGTCAGGTTCATCACAGTCTAAAGCCTCTTTCTCTACCTTCATGGCTTCTTAATACTTCTAAACTTGCCATAAGTAGGAAATAATAATCTCTAGACAACTGTCAGGAGTCTGCTAAGGATGTGGGGTTTTACTCTAATACTCGTAAGCTTTAAAGTTACATTACAGCACTTTGGGAAAAGAAGAAGTTTCTAACGTGTATTTTTAAAGCCACAACTGAATAAAGTAATGATCAACACTCATTGAATGGTTTCTATTAAAATCTTAAGGAGGGATTTAACAAAGGTTTATTTTACTAAGGTTTTAACTTTGCTTAAGATTTTTCAACACAAGCTCAGTAATTAGTTATTTATGCTGGTATGTGTCAATATTTAACCTTGCCACAAAAGAAAGCATGTGTACTAAGTTAAATAATAAGCAGATAAAATGTAACAGTAAATCATATTTACAGGAAGAATTTAATTATTTTTAATCATCTTTTAATTGTCATGGTTGTCAAGTTCTGATATTAGCTGAAACACTTTTCATTTGTCTCAGCATATAAATGTGAATAAAGGTTTGAATTTTTTGCTTTTTTAATATTTTATTTCTATTTCTGCATTAATCATAAGTTAATAAAGTTACTGCGGTTACAATGAATTCTCCATTAACATTATTATTTGAAAGCCCTAAAATAAGTGTGTTCATCCTATGTAGCTATTTAATTTGTTATATAATATTGTGTTACACAATTATTTCTATTATTTATCAAGGTGACTGAGCTATAAAGTGTACACTCTGACAATTAAAAGTGCCATCATTTTGCATGTAATGAAGGATGATCAGTGTGTAAGAGCTGTTCACACACACACACACACACACACACACACACACACACACACACACACACACACACACACACACACACACACACACTACACACACATACACACATGAACAATTGTTTAGCTTGGTGAACATTTAGTTGAGGCTTATGATGTTGTCAAAACATTCAACACTGAACCCTTCATTGTCCTTTTGTGATACAGAGATAACAGCTAGAACAGTGAATAGCAGACTCATGTGGATGCTTTGTATTATGTTTTCAGTGTGATCGCTTGAAAGAGCTCTGAGAAACAAACATTAAAAATAAATACATAAATAAATAATAAGACACCTCCCATGAACCGTACTTGAAAATGCACTGGCAGGTGCACAGTGTGCATGTCGGAGTTATTTTAGCCCCTGTGACAACGGCAGAGTGGCTTTTGCCGTTGCGAGGCAACCCGCATACTGTTGCTACACAGATGCAGGATGCACCTGTGGTCCCTGCTGAGTGCTGCTCTTTCATTGGCTTAGATTTGTCATTAAAGGGAATTCTTGGCCAATCGGAGATGTGGTGAAATACCAACAACAGCTTGTGCTGAGCTATGTAAGAGGAGCACACAAGCTAAAAGGGAAGGAAGGAAGGAAAGAATGATGTCCTTTAATACACATCCTCATGTTTCAAATGATGTATAAAATGTAGATCTTAAAATGGTTGAAAAAGAGCTTTCAATGTGATCTGTGGGACAGCATAGATATTCATTCAAACATAAAACCTTTTTAGGTTTCCAAATATAGTGAACCCTGTAGCTCTTGTAGCAGAAAAAAAACACATTTTATTTCAGTATTTACATTTTAGGTACATTATCCCAGTTCTTTTTGCTAAATTTCCTTATGATATGAGAATGAGGGAGATCTTATGCTGTGTTAGCCATCTTTTGCCCTTGGGAGGAATCTCAGCTTCTGCAGAATATGCAAATGGATTAAATGCCTACATAGAAAAAAACATAATGCTGGCTATATTATTCACATAATTTATATTTAATGCAGTTTTAAAGAATTAAGCATTATAAAGAGTGAAATGAGTTAGAAGGGAATGTGCTTGTTGTGTGTATATGAATTCTATGAATACTAAGGCCAAAAAATATACACTAGCAAAAGGGTGTAACATCTAAACCTTGTGATCTAGAAAGTCTTTGTTTTCTTCAGAATTATGATTTCCTTTCACCGGAAATTAAAAGTCACAAACAATATTCAGCTGACAGTACAGCTTGAGCAAAAGCATGCGAATACATGTTGTGTCTGGTCGGACTGAAATAGCTCAAGTGCATATAATCTCTGATCTCCACTGAAAAGAACACCTTTAGGATGAACTATTCAATTCAATTCAATTTTATTCGTATAGCGCTTTATACAATTTGTCATCGTCTCAAAGCAGCTTTACATAATACTTGAAAAGTGAAAATCAGTTTGGCCCTAATTGTTTCTTGTTGAGCAAGACTATAACTAGAAAGCTGACTGAATGTTCCAGAAGAGTGGAGGTTGTTAAACCAACACAATCTGGAATGAGATAGACAACAATCATAAATGTTGTAGGATTGATAGGTCAGGTGTCCACAAACATTTGGATCTAGAATGTATCTTTATCTTTAAGACATCTGAAAAAGCTTTCTCTTCAGCCGC
Organism: Kryptopterus vitreolus; assembly: GCA_030449085.1. Taxonomy (NCBI): domain Eukaryota; kingdom Metazoa; phylum Chordata; class Actinopteri; order Siluriformes; family Siluridae; genus Kryptopterus; species Kryptopterus vitreolus. Next base: position 213,383 of record JACRUU010000016.1, on the reverse strand, counting down.
GCAGTCATTCAAAATTTTGAACAGCAAGGGAAAAAGACAGGAAGAAAAACAAAATTCCACATCATTGTTTTTAATAAATGCTTGCTAGTCGCATTACTATGTTTATGACTATGTTTGATAGCACAAGTCAGAAGTTTCTATGTTGTCTCTGATATTATATGCACTTTTTTGATGACAGTCATTTGAAGAGAACAATCTACCACTGTGCTCTACTTTCATTTTAAAATGGATTTTCACAGCAGGCTATCTATACGTGTATAGGCATGCTATATTTGTTAAAAATATATAAATAAACATAAAAGAGGCAAAATTATAACCTTCAACTTAAAACACATTTCTTCCTGACGTCCTGTTGCTCAGACAACATCCAAAAGAAATCCATGAAAAAAAAAGGAAAAATTTAATATATTTGTTTCACTGAGAGTTTGGGGAAACTTGGGGAAAATGACTTTAGTTTCCAAAGAAAATCATATTTTCATGCCAAACAATCTTGGTAGAGGTATACAGGTATAAAGGTATACAGGTATAAAGAAATGATGATGAGCTGTTGTTTTTTCTATGATATTTGTATCCACATGACATAATAGATACAACATACAGTAAATCATATGTTTTATATCAAAACATTTTGTGATGTTTTTGTCTTGTGTGATGGGGCATGGTAGCTTAGTGGTTAGCATGTTCGCCTCACACCTCCAGGGTCCGATTCTTGCCTCCACCATTGTGTGTGTGGAGTTTGCATGTTTTCCCCGTGCCTCAGAGTTTTTTCCTCCATGTTCTCCGGTCCCCCAAGCCCCCCTTCCCCCCGGTCCAAAAACATGCACAGTAATGTCTTGATGTGAGTGTGTTCTGTGTCTGAGATGGGTTGGCACTTCATACAGGGCACAGGCTCCCTGTGACCCGAGAGAAGATCGAATAAAGCGGTAGAAGATGAATGAATGAATGAAAGTGGGAGATAGATAGACAGGCTTCACAGTGTTGAACAATGTTATGTGAAAATAGCCTTAGAAAAAAAATTATCATTTGATATAAACAGGGAACTAATATATTCAAATTATTCAATGTACCAGGCGGTTCGTAGCATGCTGGGAAAGTAATTAATGCTTTCCCTGCCTGCTTATTATCGTTGCTGAGGTGATTAAGATAACAAGTGTGAGACTTTGTGGCTGAGGGATCATGCCTGCAGTTTCTGCCTCATCTGTGTCCTCTGTGTGAATGTGTGTACATTAAACTGATTAAGAGCATCTGATTACCAAACACATCATTTTCGCACTGATATCTATGAAAAAAAGCTCAGGAAAGGGGAGACATTATGTTTTTCTTTTTTATCTTATTCTCAAATGTCAGACTAATACATTATAAAGTACAATTTAAACTGAAACAAAATCAACTAAAGTGTAGGAAACGCCTTCTGATTTGACTCACAGTCATATCCATAACCTTACTCAGACAAATTTATACCCAGTATTATAAGACTGAATGACTTAGCATGCTTCAAACTGTCCATCATTTAACTAATGTACCAATTTTGTCTCTTTTGTACTCTAGTGTAATAGTGAATAGTACTCTAAGGCCCTCTAGAGTTTTTTATATGCAATTACCATCACATCTTAATGTAAATCACAATGCATTTAGAGATGCATTAAAGATTTAAATGCATTAAATGCAGATTTAAAAACATTATCTTCTTTTTTTCAGGAAGCTGTAGAACATAATCAGTAATCAGTGCTATAGTTTGTCCCAACAGAATCATCCCATTACCTTAAGCATATAACGATGTTTATGACAAATAAACATCTGAAATATTGAATCTGGAATCTTCAGTGCCTACTTTGACAAGCAATGAAGCTTGTTTTGTGTACGGATGGATTGTTGTAGTATGTTAGAATCATGATTGGGCAACTTTAGTTGCAGTGAAGGAATGATGTATTGCTAAACCTACCAAGCTTTGTACTGCAAAGAAACAGTTTGGGTATGAATCACATATGTATATGATGATCTGATAGGTGTGTTATTTTGGCTAGTGTGTTATTATACAGGATTTGTTTTTGTTTCCAAGGGAAAAATAGTGGAGAGAATTTTGGCTCGGGGGGAGAACAAAAAGGAACCCACAAATTAAACATATACTTGGCTTTTTTGCCACAGTCATTTAAATAGATGCACACACACACCCAAACACACACACACACACACACACACACACACACACAGCTCTTTATCCATCTTCGCCTCTTATTTCCTCCAGCTCGATCTTCCAACCATAAAACAGTGCTTGATCAGGGCCCCTCTTCTACAAGTTTATTTAAATCATAATAATCACACAATGAAATATATATTTAACAGCTAATATTCTTTTTCAGAATTCAGTACTACAAGCACAATCTTTAATCTGCCACACAGAAAACACATTTTTTTCTGTAAAATCATATTAAATATGTATGGCAGTAAACCCTTATTGCACTTCTGTTACACTCAGGGCATGCACTTGTTTACTTGCAATTCAAATGACACAGTGTTACATTGACACAATGAAACATTGTTATTCAGAAAGAAAATTATTATATTTTTTTTTTAACTAGAGGCATTAGACTTATTATATATGATGAAAGATTATGTACACATTTTACGTCCAAATAAAAATAAAAACTATTTATACATTTATTTTTAGATTAGTCTGTAAATACTATTTTTCTATTGTACATCCTATTTTACTATCATTTTTAAAATGGTATTTGTGATGCTTAAATAACATTTAATACTATTAAGTTATAATTTAATAAGTCTATGTTGTGAAAATATAATTTTTTTTGTTAGAATGGGCATGACAATATATTTTGAAAATTAGAGTTTTTAATCCCAAAATCTACATTTTATTTTGATCAAGGTATTTTTCAGTCATCAGAATCAGAATCAGAATTGCCAATTAACCTCCAGTTTTTTTTTATTAAGATGTTTATAAAAATATAGAGAATAAATAAAGAGAATAAAGGTGATTGCTCATGTAAAAAAATAAGTAAAGTATTATTGCACCGTGACGTACAGCTTCGGATAGTAACAGTGGTATTGCACATATTTTATTTTTAGAGAATAATGGGGAAAGCATTTATGAGTTAAACTGTGCTGAACAAAATATTAATGTTAATTGGACATACGACTTCATTGAATGATGAATAGTAGAACCCGTCAGTCAATGAAGCATTTATGAAGGTGGTATAAAATTCATATTGTTAATAAAATGTAAGCATTAAATTCTAACTTGGCAAACAAGGCAAATACATTTGTCAACAGTGTGTTAATTTTTTTTTGTATCATATTAACTCATTCCCAGTTCTATGTGATCCAACAATGACCTTTCTTAAATAATATATTACTTGTTAAATTACGTTAACACTGATGTGCTAATGAAAATATCTGCGCAGTGTTACGAACAGTTAACAACAACCAACAAAGGTCAGTGGGTATACAGTGACATGGAGAGACAGTGCCATTATTTCCAAGATGTTATGGGGAAATAGTTATGTAATATACGTATTACCTTTAGGTAAGTGGGCTGATGGGGATAATAGCACAGGATACTAGAAAGTGGAAGGCAAGACTTGAAAAATAAGATAGATGCCTCTAAAAATAACAAGGACACAGTGTCCATGATTGGTTTGAATAAAAGGAATAAAAGCTATACCTGGGTGGGAAATGAACTTATTTTTATGTTAACTATACATATGACATAAATGAAAATATTACCAGAATGTCACAAGGGAATTGGCTAAAGAATAAAAACTTCAAACTTATTTATTGATTTATTACCTACACAAAATAAATTAAATATTATATATATATATATATATATATATATACAGACGTGGACAAAATTGTTGGTACCCTTTGGTCAATGAAAGAAAAAGTCACAATGGTCACAGAAATAACTTTAATCTGACAAAAGTAATAATAAATAAAAATTCTATAAATGTTAACCAATGAAAGTCAGACATTGTTTTTCAACCATGCTTCAACAGAATTATGTAAAAAAATAAACTCATGAAACAGGCATGGACAAAAATGATGGTACCCCTAACTTAATATTTTGTTGCGCAACCTTTTGAGGCAATCACTGCAATCAAACGCTTCCTGTAACTGTCAATGAGACATCTGCACCTCTCAGCAGGTATTTTGGCCCACTCCTCATGAGCAAACTGCTCCAGTTGTGTCCGGTTTGAAGGGTGCCTTTTCCAGACTGCATGTTTCAGCTCCTTCCAAAGATGCTCAATAGGATTGAGGTCAGGGCTCATAGACGGCCACTTTAGAATAGTCCAATTTTTTCCTCTTAGCCATTCTTGGGTGTTTTTAGCTGTGTGTTTTGGGTCATTGTCCTGTTGCAAGACCCATGACCTGCGACTGAGACCAAGCTTTCTGACACTGGCTAGTACATTTCTCTCTAGAATTCCTTGATAGTCTTGAGATTTCATTGTACCCTGCACAGATTCAAGACACCCTGTGCCAGACGCAGCAAAGCAGCCCCAGAACATAACAGAGCCTCCTCCATGTTTCACAGTAGGGACAGTGTTCTTTTCTTGATATGCTTCATTTTTTCGTCTGTGAACATACAGCTGATGTGCCTTGGCAAAAACTTCGATTTTTGTCTCATCTGTCCACAGGACATTCTCCCAGAAGCTTTGTGGCTTGTCAACATGTAGTTTGGCATATTCCAGTCTTGCTTTTTTATGATTCGTTTTCAACAATGGTGTCCTCCTTGGTCGTCTCCCATGTAGTCCACTTTGGCTCAAACAACGACGGATGGTGCGATCTGACACTGATGTTCCTTGAGCATGAAGTTCACCTTGAATCTCTTTAGAAGTCTTTCTAGGCTCTTTTGTTACCATTCGGATTATCCGTCTCTTAGATTTGTCATCAATTTTCCTCCTGCGGCCACGTCCAGGGAGGTTGGCTACAGTCCCATGGATCTTAAACTTCTGAATAATATGTGCAACTGTACTCACAGGAACATCTAGTTGCTTGGAGATGGTCTTATAGCCTTTACCTTTAACATGCTTGTCTATAATTTTCTTTCTGATCTCTTGAGACAGCTCTTTCCTTTGCTTCCTCTGGTCCATGTCGAGTGTGGTACACACCATATCACCAAACAACACAGTGATTACCTGGAGCCATATATATAGGCCCAATGGCTGATTACAAGGTTGTAGACACCTGTGATGCTAATTAGTGGACACACCTTCAATTAACATGTCCCTTTGGTCACATTATTTTCTGTGTTTTCTAGGGGTACCATCATTTTTGTCCATGCCTGTTTCATGAGTTTATTTTTTTACATAATTCTTGTTGAAGCATGGTTGAAAAACAATGTCTGACTTTCATTGGTTAACATTTATAGAATTTTTATTTATTATTACTTTTGTCAGATTAAAGTTATTTCTGTGACCATTGTGACTTTTTCTTTCATTGACCAAAGGGTACCAACAATTTTGTCCACGTCTGTATATATATATATATATATATATATATATATATATATATATATATATATATTCATTCATTCATTCATTATTTTACCGCTTTATCCGATCTTCTCTCAAGTCACGGGGAGCCTGTGTGGGTCAGGTGTCTATGGGCATTAAGGCAGGACACACCCTGGATGGAATGCCAACCAGCATTACATTTTTACAATGTAAAGAGTAGAAAGTCGGCTTTCTCAAGTAAAGTATACATATTCCAAATTTCTACTTTGTTTTGTCGTTCGTTACTTAATACCTTAAAGTATTTTTTGGCACATAAGAAAAATCCAAAACAAATCAGTAGTTGGTGGGAGAACCCACTGATTTAGACTAGGATTGGAATTAGAGGTGTATGATTACCAAGCAGGTTCTAATAATCATCAGTGTACTTTAAAACACTACGTGTTAGTTAAAATACAGTTATTAATTGAACCAGCTTAAACACAAGTTAGGAATACCCAAATTCTAAGGTGAGGTTTGTGAAAGACGATTTTGTGTCAAAGGTTGTAGACTGTGCCAAGCATGAGCACAGCAACAGGCCATCGCAGGGCACACACACTCTCACATTCATTCACACACTAGGGACAATTATTCCAAGGTGCTAATCAACCTACCGTGCATGTTTTTTCTAGGGGGGGAAACCGGAGAACCCGGAGAAAAACCCCCAGAGGAATGGAGAGAACATGCAAACTCCACACACACATATGGCAGAGGCGGGAATCGAACCCCCGACCCTAGAGGTGTGAGGTGAACATGCTAACCAATAAGGCACCGTATATCGCATATAATTAATATATGTTTGCTTATATTTTTTTCATCAACCACAATGTAACCAGAAATTATTCGGTGCTGACAATAAACGTTAGAATTTTTTAAAGTATTTAAAGAAATTTAAATAGGAATTTAAATAGTTTGCTGTAGCAGTTGTATAAAGTTTCTTCAGTTTCAGTTAGTTCTAAAATGCATTCCAAGCAATTTCAATGTGAAACCCATGTTCAGATCAATCCAGATTGTTTGTTTGTTTGTTTATTTTCCAGAACTCTGTTTACATCATTTTACTAGATGATTTTTTTAACTGTGCATTGTAAGATGTACAATTCAAAAGGTCCATGGCAATGTCTACACAAGACATGGCATTGTAACATATTAGCCTTATGTAAGTATGTTACGGTGACGGATATATATATATATATATATATATATATATATATATATATATATATATATATATATATATATATATATTATATATATATCTTGACAGATTATCTAATCGCACAGAGCACAGAAACTCAGAGAGTTATACAAACCTATTTTAATCATTTCCTTCACTGAGCCTAGATTCATTGTGTTCACATGAATTACCTGTAATCAGTTGTCCTCTGAAATAGATTTAATGGAAGTCTTCTCAGAGCATGTAATTGAAGCAGTTAGCATGTCTATCTCTTTCAGACTCACTCATCTGAATGAGACATGGATTTTTGTAAAACTAACATATTTGTGCAAATTACATTCACTATTAAACACTTTAAGACGTTTGGTCTTGATGGGGATAAATTGAGTGTACAGGTTTTTCTGAGACAAATATGGGTTTTATTTTAGACAACATCTGGCTATGAATCTTTTATCTGTCCTCTTTATCCGATGCAATGGATTCATTGGGGGATTGTTTGTGTGTTATTTAAAGATGTGACCCTTTCTAATTACTAAGAAAAATTCTTAGGTACTACAGCACTTTTTTTTATCCTGCTGTATTCTGCTTTCAACATTATTTCTTTCCAACATGGGTCTTTAAGATGTGTGATTTTGTAAAATTTAGACAATGCAATATATATGATACATCTTAGTCTGGGATGAAGTACAACAAAATAGTATTTAAATTTCTCTTTCAGTAAGTACAATCGTTCTTGCATTTTTATGTACTTAAGTGTCAAAAATAACATTACTGATATATGAACAATATATTGTAATTTATGTTATTTAGTGTTCACCACTCCACACAAACTCTTAACATAGTTTTTTTCATGAAATATATCTAAATAAAGATATCACACATTACAGTTAAGTGTGGATGATAGTGATGATAAAGTACTATATTTATAAAAGTACATTTGTAAAGGAACTGCTTCTTCACCAGACACCACTAGATAAATGACTAAAAAAATTGTTTTACTATAAGTTTTTATATTTGTAGATGGGTACAGTGGACATAAATAGTCAAATCTAATCCTTTTCTTTCAGCTGCTCTCTTTAGGGGTCGTCACGACGGATGATCCTTCTCCATTCCACCCTGTCCACTCTCACTACATCTGCTTATTTCACCCCAACTACCTGTCTTTCCTCACCACATCTATAAACCCTCCCCTTGGCCTTTGTCTTTTTTTACTGCCTGGCACCTCCATTCTCAGCATTCTTCTCTCTATGCACCCTCCAAATGTCCAAACCATCTCAATCTATCTTCCCTCATCTTCTCCCCAACATGTCTAAAATGCACTGTCCCTCTAATATACTCATTTCTAATCCTCATCACTTCCAATGAAAATCCTTAACTCTGTCACCTACAGCTCCGCCTCCACCTCCTGTCTTTTTGATAACACATCTGGCCCGTTGACCATTCCTTCCCGGTCCGTGTGTGGTCACTAACAAATAGTGAACACCACTTTCCAAACACCACTCATTACTTTACACCATCCATGCTGTGCTGCTTCTATTTTGATTGTATATACATACAGACGTGGACAAAATTGTTGGTACCCTTTGGTCAATGAAAGAAAAAGTCACAATGGTCACAGAAATAACTTTAATCTGACAAAAGTAATAATAAATAAAAATTCTATAAATGTTAACCAATGAAAGTCAGACATTGTTTTTCAACCATGCTTCAACAGAATTATGTAAAAAAATAAACTCATGAAACAGGCATGGACAAAAATGATGGTACCCCTAACTTAATATTTTGTTGCGCAACCTTTTGAGGCAATCACTGCAATCAAACGCTTCCTGTAACTGTCAATGAGACATCTGCACCTCTCAGCAGGTATTTTGGCCCACTCCTCATGAGCAAACTGCTCCAGTTGTGTCCGGTTTGAAGGGTGCCTTTTCCAGACTGCATGTTTCAGCTCCTTCCAAAGATGCTCAATAGGATTGAGGTCAGGGCTCATAGACGGCCACTTTAGAATAGTCCAATTTTTTCCTCTTAGCCATTCTTGGGTGTTTTTAGCTGTGTGTTTTGGGTCATTGTCCTGTTGCAAGACCCATGACCTGCGACTGAGACCAAGCTTTCTGACACTGGCTAGTACATTTCTCTCTAGAATTCCTTGATAGTCTTGAGATTTCATTGTACCCTGCACAGATTCAAGACACCCTGTGCCAGCCAACACTCCCCAACATGTACAGCTAAAGCAAAGCATCCCCAGAACATAACAGAGCCTCCTCCATGTTTCACAGTAGGGACAGTGTTCTTTTCTTGATATGCTTCATTTTTTCGTCTGTGAACATACAGCTGATGTGCCTTGGCAAAAACTTCGATTTTTGTCTCATCTGTCCACAGGACATTTCTCCCAGAAGCTTTGTGGCTTGTCAACATGTAGTTTGGCATATTCCAGTCTTGCTTTTTTTATGATTCGTTTTCAACAATGGTGTCCTCCTTGGTCGTCTCCCATGTAGTCCACTTTGGCTCAAACAACGACGGATGGTGCGATCTGACACTGATGTTCCTTGAGCATGAAGTTCACCTTGAATCTCTTTAGAAGTCTTTCTAGGCTCTTTTGTTACCATTCGGATTATCCGTCTCTTAGATTTGTCATCAATTTTCCTCCTGCGGCCACGTCCAGGGAGGTTGGCTACAGTCCCATGGATCTTAAACTTCTGAATAATATGTGCAACTGTACTCACAGGAACATCTAGTTGCTTGGAGATGGTCTTATAGCCTTTACCTTTAACATGCTTGTCTATAATTTTCTTTCTGATCTCTTGAGACAGCTCTTTCCTTTGCTTCCTCTGGTCCATGTCGAGTGTGGTACACACCATATCACCAAACAACACAGTGATTACCTGGAGCCATATATATAGGCCCAATGGCTGATTACAAGGTTGTAGACACCTGTGATGCTAATTAGTGGACACACCTTCAATTAACATGTCCCTTTGGTCACATTATTTTCTGTGTTTTCTAGGGGTACCATCATTTTTGTCCATGCCTGTTTCATGAGTTTATTTTTTTTACATAATTCTGTTGAAGCATGGTTGAAAAACAATGTCTGACTTTCATTGGTTAACATTTATAGAATTTTTATTTATTATTACTTTTGTCAGATTAAAGTTATTTCTGTGACCATTGTGACTTTTTCTTTCATTGACCAAAGGGTACCAACAATTTTGTCCACGTCTGTATATACATTACAGCACAGTGAAATTATTTTTTTGCATTTGTTTTTATTTCTTTTTTGGATGCTGGGGTCAGAGTGCTCCTGGCGCTCTGGAGCACAGATGGTTAAGGCCCTTTAAGTAGATCTTGCTTTCGATTTCTAACACTAAAGCCATTAACTAAAATTTAAAACAGCTATACACAACTGAAAATGATATTTCTGCTAATGCATCCTATGCCTGTCAAAACGAAAGAAATAATTGTTCTAAACATTCTTGCATTTTATGTATGATAAACTACAACTATGTTTTATAACCATTCTTGTTTTTAGGCCTCGTATTAGGGATTCTGTATGGAACTTTCCCATCTGTGCTATGTCGAGTTATTGATTTTCACCCTGAAAAGAACTGGTTTTAAGATAACAGCTTGGTTCATTGGCCTACATATTCACTATACATTCATCCTGTAATCTAGGTCAATTTTGTGTTCCTCGGTCCTGGAATGAATTGAGGCTGAGGTTGATTTAATATTTCTTCTCTCACGTAATCATTTTGTTCTTATTATCATGAAAAGGTGTATAAAGTATATAGTTCTATAGTATATAGAAACATCTCTACACATTCTTTTAGCAATTTATTTTGTTCATCATCATCATCAATTAATCATTACTTGATCCCCATCCTGCAACCCTTTTTTTAATATTTCTGCAGATGAAAGGATTTTAAATCTTCTTTAGGAAACACAGAGAAATCAATCAATTACATAATAGCATCCCAATTACCCATCCCAATACTGCAAGGAAATTATAAGATTAAAAGCATAACCATAACCAAAAGCAAAATTTACTACCATGGTCCATACTATAGTCTTGCATATTTTACTCCACAGATGGGTTCTAAACAAATGCTCCAAAGCAAATATATTACTTTATTATATTAATTTTGCGAGCTGGGCCTTGTAGTTGTGGTACATTTTCTAGATCGTTCCAGTGCGTTGCTTGATGCATAAACCATAGACACATATTTACTTAGACACTAATAGTATATGAACACAAAAATATATCATACAGCAACCTTTGTTCATGCATATTATATACAATTATGTAATCTGCCAAACATTCCACAGCAGAACGAAGCAAAAGCAGGACAAGAACTTCATGTAATATTTATGTAATATTCATATCAAAAAGAATATAGAAATAGCGTAATCTCTTTGAGTGTGCTGTGGCTACAGATGGACTGACTTGATTATTTCATAAACTCCTGATCTCGTGGGACTTGCACAGAGTCAGCTCTAGAGTCTACACTGAATATTGCAGAAAAACATTGTGTGACAGTTTTGTGGGGAGAAAAGCAGGGATAAAAGAGGCCATAAAAAAGGTGCAAATTAGTCTCTCTACAACAGTGAGAGTAGAATAGTATATCAGCATGCACCAAACATCCAATGCTGAGGTGGATGAGCTACAACAACTGAGGACCACATAAGGTTCCACTCCTGTCAGCCAAGAACAGGAATCTGAGGTTGTCATGGGCACAGGCTAAAAAAAAATCAGATGTTGTTTTTCAGTCTTCATCTGTCTATTTCAAGTTTATTCCCACGATAACACAATAGATTCTTATGAACCCATGTCACAATTGACATCGAAATCAACACATCTCAATCCGCAAAGGCTAACTGGGTTGTGATAGCGCATGAGATTTGCAGCATTAATGTGCAGCATGTCAAGTTTCCAACAGCGATAAACTCATGGGGTCAACATCAGTGTCTCATCTTGTGCCTGTAGGAGAAGGTGTTTACCATAAGTGGTAGAAATTCTGCAATTTAATTTACATATATTTATCTTTTTAGATTTTGTAGCAATAGACTTATTCTCAGCACTTTGTACTTGATAATATGTCTTTTAATCCTTCAGAAATGCTGCAATGTCCAAGCAGCTAGATAGAAAGACAAAATGATGACAACTGTTCGTCCTTCACATGCCACAGATCAAAATCAGTGTACTTTGCCAGAGAATATATATGTATATATATATATATAGTGTTGGGGAGTAACTAGTTACATGTAACAGCCTAACGTAATTTAATTACAAAATAAATGTACAAAAAATGTGTAATCAAATTACAGTTACTTATTAAAAAAGTTAAATATTACACATAGGGTTACATCTGAACAATTTCAAGTAAAATCAGTGCTTTAGACGACGGCATGACTTTCAACTGAAACGTGTTTTCTATTTGAATGTCTTTGAAATCTGCTGCAGTTTCATTGCGAAAAATAGAACAGATTTTTTCCGAGTGTTTTCTTAGAATGTTAACTTATAGCACCACCTAGTGGACAAATGAAAGTAAATCAAATGTAATCAGTTACTTTACTTTTACAAAGTATTACTTATTGCATTTTAAATATATTGCATTTATTGCATTATATATATTTCACTTTAAGGTTAATTTGTAATGTATAAAAAAAAAAAATATTTTATTAATGCACGATTAACGCAGTGAGCACATTAACAAATGAACGAGACAACAAAGACACTAGAGAAGAATCTTCAGTCCGTCCATGTCATTCCAGATCATTTCGGCATTGACCTTTCCTCAGTCAAGTTTGCGTAAAGTTAGAATAGAAATAGAATGTAAATGTAAATGTGAAAATATAAAATATATATTCTCCAGTTCTGAACCTTTTAATAACAAAAAATACCCAACAACATGTATACAGTCACTCTTCCTAAATTTCCTCAATTGCTCTTACTAGCTGCACATGTCAGAATAGGTATGAGCTACTCATTATATACTATATTACGGTGCCTAACCTAAACCGGTTTATATGGAAAGCAACCAAAACTAGAACATAATTAGTAACGGTAAAGCCTAACCTAAACCGGTTTATATGGAAAGCAACCAAAACTAGAACATAATTAGTAACAAGAAATTAGTATTTATTAGTATTAAAATAATATTTCAATATAATTATATATTATTTAAAATACAAATTAGGTAATTCATAATTTTATTAAAGGGACAGATTTTGATTGAAATTGATATATTTATAACATCTGTTACAATTGGTTATAATATTAGAAACATGAAAAGTATTGATTTATACTACAGTGAGAACAGGAAAAAGGGGATTAAACCCCTCCCAGTTCAGCAGATTCTCAAAAGGCAATATTATTGATATGAACATATGAAACATATATTTTAGAGCAGTTAATGTGCTGCTTGTATAGAAGATTTCCTTTCCTTTTAAAATAAAGTAAACAACTGTCCAAAGTGTCAATATTGTCTGTAATCACCATTGTTATATAGCTCTGCCTTAATCCTCCTTGACATGGGATTCATAATGCTGACACTCAAGAATCTTTCTAAACATATTCATTTGATATTTTCTTTGGCCAGTATATAATACATGTTTTGCTACATATATAGCGATAATAAATACTATTGTTTTCCATTTATTTCAGTGACAGAAACATATGACACACCATTTCCATCAGCTATCTTTTTTTTCCTGCCGCTGGCTCTAACACACATACAGAAACAATTACAGATGGTAACATGATTAAAGATTGTTTTGCAGGCACATAAATACTCTTCAGTACAATAGCATGGTAGTGGCTGGTGAAAATGAATTGAGCATATCTGAAAATGGATTTCTTTTGTTTGGGGGACAACTTGAACTATACAACATTCTTTCATCCGTAAAATCACGTTGAAACCAAACAAATGGTCTGGGGTTCACGCTATTCTTGCAAACGGATGCTGTTGTTAATGCATGCTAATGAAAAGCCCTCACATGGTAGTACAGCGTGAGGTGAATCAGCACACTCTCTGGCTGCTGCTAATGATACTAAATGAGAGAACACATGCGCGCACATGAGCTTGCATGAAGCTTGCATATGTTTGCCCACCACAAAAAACTGCCCTTTTTTCAAGTCGTGAAGGTTTTACAGAGACTTTAGAAGTCCAGGGAAATGTTGACGTATTCATTTCTTCAGAATATTAATAATATCATTAGTATAGTGCCACGTGAGAGATAATATTTTTCTTTTCCCTTCCTCAACCACTGTAACATTACTAATTGGCAGTTAGAGGCAGAACAACATCATTCTATTACCACCATTGTCTGAGCTCTATATGTAATCTTCACATGGCCATCAAGTGGCACGACTTGCATTTTTAGAAGCTAAAAACAAATCTTTATGAGGTGCTTGAAAGTGTGTCCATCCATCTGAGGGAAACACGTGCCCCAAGTCCCAAATGAACACTCGTGGAGAGGAATAATGCCTAGTTCGATTTTCTAGCCTACTACCGCTCGCTTTCTTTGCACACCTCTTTCACAGTCTGCACAGATAAATAAGCCCCAGCAGGTCTGTTTTCTTGGAATGGTGATTAAACCCATTGGCAATTGATTTTGTAATCAACAGAGTCACTGAGAGATTGTGTGAAAGCAGTCCATACAACATTAAAGCTTTTCTGATCATTCAGACTAGTGTGCGGTGTGGTGTGGTATAAAACCTGAAAGCCTTGTAGCCCATTTTTAGCTGAGATGAAAGATGTTTTTTATCATTAGTGTTTCAGCTGAATGAATGCATTTTGGGGCAATACATTTATATATCTGTTATGGAGCATTAGTGTAATTATGTGTTGACCCGATCTATAGCAGATTGATGTACATTAATGTTAAATTTACTTCACTTTTAACATCAGTATCCATCAGTATTTTTGTGCCATTTTGAGTGGCATAAGTTATTTTCCTGAATAAAAAAAATGTTAAATGATATATTGGCAGATACACATAACACTAGGTTATACAGTATATTCTAACATATAGCACAGTTAACTGTAGCAATAAAAGTATTATGTTACACTCAAGTAAGAAAAAAAAATATATATATATATTGAGAGAGAGAGAGAGAGAGAGAGAGAGAGAGAGAGAGAGAGAGAGAGAGAGAGAGAGAGAGTACTGTGCAATGTAGAGTGCCGTGTATATACAGTACTGAGCAAAAGTTTTAGACAGGTGTGAAAAAAATGTAAACAAAGAATGCTTTCAGAAATGTCAGTTTGCAAAATGCAAAGTGAGCGAACAAAAGAAAAAATCTAAATCAAATCAATATTTGGTGTTACTACCTTTTGAAGAACTAGAAGTAGTGAAAGTGACGGCACGACCCCCACAGAGCCCTGATCTCAACATCATGGAGTGTGTGTGGGATTCCATGAAGAGACAGAAGGATGTGAGAACGTCTTCATCCACAGAAGATCTGTGTTTACTTCTCCAAGATGGAACAACCTACCAGCCGAGTTCCTTCATAAACTGTGTGCAAATTTTAACTAGAAGAATTAGTGCTGTTTTGAAGGCAAAGGGTGCATTTCATTCATTAATGAAAGTAAATGATTAACACTTCCATTTTTGAAAGCATTCTTTGTTTACAGCATTTTTGAACACCTGCCTAAAACATTTGCACAGTACCTATAAAGAATCTAGCCCATTTGCGATTATTAATTGCGCCATAGTGAAAATTAACTAATAATCCTCCCATCCTGTTGAATGCTTATGCTGCCACTTGACTGGCTAATTGAATAATTGAACAAATGATCAATTATCAAATTATATTAAGTGTTGCTATTTATGTAGCTCATGATTCTAAATCCTTCTTTTACTTAGTGTATTTGTAAACATTAAACAACACAAGGATTCCTTGAATCCTGCACAATTGTTTTATTACCTCATGTTTATTTAACACTGTATACCGATTCACACAAACACTTTATTAACACTTAAAATGATATATGCAGGCAAAATATACAATAGAAGCATGAACATTTACTATTACACTTTTCGAAAATCGAACTTCAATGTTTCTGTATGAATATATTGTCTTTCTAATTAATGAACTTTTTATACTGACATTTACATTTCTGTACTGTTCTCAAACACACAGTTATCTGGTTTTTATCACAGTTATCTTAGTTACCTTCTGAACCAAACTAATAAATAAAGCCAAAATAAATGAATATTAAACTTGTACATTAAACAATGAAGTACTGCTGTGGCTATCCATGGCTATTTTCATTGTCTTTCGTTTTTTACTATGACAATGAGAGATACATTACACCCATTAACTACATTATGAATACGATCATAAATGTTCGAGGGGATATATATATAGCTTTTGCCATATTGTGTAACTATTATCTAGCATTATATTAAGTAAAAGGAAGGTGGAGGATATGGTGATTATATCACTAACTATAATGCAGGCATACAGAGATTTTTAATATTTCAAGTTATTAAAAATTATTTGAATAAGCAAGAGTTATTTGCTCGTAGAATATATGATTCTAGAATTTTGTTCTGTCAGTAGGTTCAGAAAAACCAAAGCACCATGACTCAAATACACATGCAGAACCTCATTCTCATTCTGTCATATTATATACATAGTACATAGTTCATTCTGGACTGTGTAGTATATCAGAGTGTTCATAGGATTGTAAGAGTGAAGGATGTAGGAATACTAGTCACCTGAGATAAGCATGTGAACAGGGCATTAACCTAAGACAAACTCTTTAGGCTTAGGTACACAGAACTGACCAGAGTTGCATCCTCTGGTACGGACCCCTTACTTTCACTGTGGCTCGCACAGATCAGTGCCAACAGCCGCTTGGGTAGTGGGCCACAGAAAACAAGGTAGATGCAGGGATTGGCACAGCTGTTCAGACTTGCAAGGAGCATAAGGATGGTAAAAGTTGCAGCTGCAAAGGAAACAGTATGTGGTCAGAATGGTTATACAAGGGAGCCAGAATAATTAACATTTCATTTAATCTCAAAATAAGCAATAAGGATGAAAATTCCTTTTTACACTTTAAATCATACAAGATATACTCAGGTTCTTTAGTTACTTTTCTGGGAGGACCCATGAAATTAAAAAGCTGAGCATCATTTTTTTTTTCACTTAAAAATCTCATATGACAAAAAAAACTTTTAGCATTTACTTGTGTACCCTTTGAATAAATTTAATATACCATATCAGTGTGGATATACCATATACCATATACCATACAGTACCTGTGGAATATATATATATATATATATATATATATATATATCTATATATATATATATATATATATATATATATATAAAACTTAAATGAAAAATAAAATGTCTCTCTCTATATATACACAGTAAATATATATTCCACAGGTACTGTATACAGAGACATTTTATTTTTCATTTAAGTTTCTGAATCTACTGACAATTATCATTATATCCACACCTTCTTAGTCACCTGACTGCTCAATAGATTAGATTTTTTTTAAAGCACCCTTTCTATATTTTTAACGGCAAAAAGATTTCATATATCCATAAACTTCCTCGAAAGTGATTTATCAGCGTTTTCCTCACATTGAGTTGGAGCGTTGTCGTCCCACACTGACCACAGCTGCACGGTGAAAAAAGGCGCCCAGCAAAGCACGTAAACGAGGACGATCACGACTGTCATCTTGGCGGTCTTGATGCGAGCCTTGGAGAGTCCGAGCACGCCGCTGGCGTTGGTGCAGCTCTCTCGGTGCGTCTGCATCAGCAGGCTGATCTGCACGGCGCGGCAAATGCACACCTGGCACGCGATTACGGTCAACACAGGCAACGCAAAAATGACCAAAGTTGTCCAGGTCACGTAGGCTTTGAGTCCCCACGGCTGTACGAACTGTGCCCAGCAGTCGAAGACTTCCGGTGCCACTTGGACGCGGGAGAAAATGAAAATCTGCGGCAGGGCACCCACGAGCGACACTGTCCAAGCGACGCATACCGGCAAGTTCCAGCGCGCTCTCCGCCTCTGCAGCGTGGCCATGGGCTTACACACGGCTTGGTAGCGATCTACCGTCATCGCAACTATCATGTAAGTGGAGGCGAACATGCCGACCACCTGGAGGTACTTGACCAGGCGGCACACCAGGTCTGGACCGACGAAGCGGTCCGTGATGTCCCACAGGAGCTGCGGACACACCTGAAAGAAGGCTACGGTGAGATCGGCCAGGCACAGGTGCAAAACGAACACGCGCATGCGGGACATGGAGCCACGTCTCCTCAGGAGCACCAGCAGGAGCCCGAGATTCAGAGCGGTAGCGCTCAGGAAGATCACACTGAGCAGGGCGATCTCGAACCGAGCTAGGTTCTCATCTCGTGGCTCGTCTATCAGGGCTTCCTGCGTCAGGCTCACGTTGCTGAGGTTTGAGGTTAAAATTGACATTTTGCGCGATGACCACTTGCTGCAAATACGACTCAATTCATAACGTCTTCTGAACTATTTTAACAAAACAACTGACTTCCAAAGAAAACCAACCAGCGCTGAATTCACCACTTTAGAGTGAAGACAAATCAGAGAAGCTTATATGTGGATCTCTGATGGTAAGGAAATAAAGAGGAGCTGTCTTTCACCTGTCCTTCGCCCCTTCCTTTAAAGTGTCAGGGTTATTGATAGTGGCTTCACTGCCTCTATGTGATCCAGTACACCTTCTGCGTAATGCCCACGTAAACCTCTTCTTCATATTGATTCGCCTGTCGCTCTACATCAGTGCTGCTAATGCTCGGCTCATCTGTTTGCCGCGACGCGCCTTTACGCAGAAAATCACGTGTCCTTTCCGTATTTTTTTTTTTTAAATAATCAAGCGTTATGCTTTGCTAAGAAAGCAATTAGATTTTCCTTGCACAAACAAGCTCCAGTTGGAGCAACAGCAAACAATCTAAGAGGAAATAAAGAATGGAAAACAGACTTTATGTACCCAGTAACTAGCCTAAATACAGATCAGCTGAGAAAAATGCGGTAGAAAACAAGGGAAAAAATATCCCAATAACGTAACTTTATTCCAGCCCACACAGTTAGGTGTCTGTTATATATATGTTATATGCAACATTTTGTTTGACCATTTTCTAAATTAAAATATAAATAAATTAATATAAAATGCTATATTTTCTATACACTCTATTCTATATTATTCTAGGTTATATTATATATATATATATATATATATATATATATATATATATAGTGCATGGTACCAGTAGCTGTCATCTTTTGTGTAAATCTATTAGTGGTTTAATACTCAATTTGCAAGACAAAAAATCCACTTAGTGTCATTGGAGTTAAAGGAAAACGTTTACATTGGTCAAGCCATCGTAACCATTTTAAAGCACAGCTAAAGCAAGATGAAAAAGAAGAATGTCTTAATCCCCTGAGTTCCTTGGGACCAAAAATCATTGTAGGAGATCAAAGCATCCATAAAAGGTGATGGGAGATAATCTTTGATGTCAGTAGGGCCGAAGATTATTGCACAACAAATCCAAGAAATAGATTTAACTGATGTCTATTTAACGCTCACATGCCTGAGTTTTTACATTCATCACTACCATATACATTACATACTGTTTATATGTGTGTGTGTGTGTGTATGTATTATATTATTATATATATATATATATATATATATATTATATTATATATATATAGATATATATATATATATATATATATATATATATATAATATATATGCATACATGTATATGTGTGTTTGCCAAATCCGCATTTTCTAAAAGGTTAGTGTGGCTTATAAATATAATGACAGATAATGACAGTCCTTTTAGTTTGTATTTTTGTTTACTCATCTCACAATATGTTACATAACTTGCCACCGATTTTTCCTACTCAGTAATGAACTCATGACCATAGGTACATAAAGCAAATATTTTCTCTTTCAGTGGTTGAACATTACCTTTTCAACTGATAATTGTGTAACCGAATGTATAAATCGCAAATACTGAAAACAAAAAAGAAATTTACAAGAGTTCATAACAATGGACAAATGAATACTACCTAATCGGAAAGTAAATTAAAGAATGGTTGAAGTAACTGTATAAATAGACACACCAGGAACTGTATGTATAGCATAAACCTTTTTGGACAAATCCTTGGAGTGCACCTGTGTCTGTTGGTAAATAATTGCCAACTATTCCTAGTTCTCATGCAGCTAGGATTTGTAGGATATTACCGAACCAACACATTCTTCACCTGGTGTGCAGCCAGTTTTCCTCCATATTTCTCACTTCCTTGTTAGCTGTAAATCATATGGAGGAAGGGACCTACTGCCTCTGCTGACCTCTCAGGGCAAGGCATAAGACCACTACACAAAGACAGCAACCTGACAATAGTCTGCTTTGTCTTATATTAGGATGTGCTGATGGTGCTCAAGAGTTCCTCTTTGGTAAGGCGGTAGCGACTCTTCTTCCAGACATCGCGTAGCTCCTGCAGGGTGGTACCGATCTCCTTGCCTGAGGTGATTCCAAGGCGCCGCAGGTCATGGCCGCTGACAGGAAAACGAGGGATGGCCCATCGACTCAGTTCAGACAGGAGATTCTTCTCACCCTGGTACTTCAGAAGCTCCAGCACTTTGCTCTGGGCATCTGGTTCTCGAGACTACAAATATAATAAATCAATCAAATTTCAACCAACTGTGTGTGTGTGTGTATATATGTCTTTAAATCAAATAAGCAACATTTAACTGTATACTATCTGAAATAGTCAGGACAAGACAATGTTGCTGATTCTTCAAAACATTGCTCCAACAACGACCTACTACAAAATATTTCCACACTGGTTGCTGATTATACAGTATGACTCTAATCTGCATATTTTTTGTGTTTAAATGTAGCTAAATATTATAATATGACAATGGTTTAATAACAAAAAAAGCTTGGGAAAGGGGGGGAATCTTGAAAAGTGACATTTTCATCATCAACTTTCCACTCAGGGTTAGTGCACTTACATCAATGATGAAATCAGTGAATGGCCTCAGGCCTTCATTCTCATCTTGTCCCTTAACAAGGTTGCGCCTGTGCTTCACCAGAAATATGCCAAGAGTCTTCTCCTCTCTGGAGATCTTCATCCTGAGATCCAGTCTTTCCACGTCTTCTGGATAACGCAGCAGAGATGCGAGTACAGTCATGGGTTTCGGAGAACAACCCTGAGTTCTCTGGTACACATGCTTCATCTCCTCTATACTGACATCTGCTGGGAGACCTGAAAAATGACAATAAACAAAAACCTAGGAATCCCCTGAGAATTAGCATTCATACATATGAATACATAGAATTAACTGCTGTAAACAGACATCCTCTATATGACAGGCAAAGAATTTTATCCGGCTTATATTTAGTCCACTTTATATAACCAAAATACAACTTGCATATATGTGTAATAAAAAACATTTCTAAAGAAGGTCCAATTTGTCTGCATATCTGACCTATATACTGAGCCAGATCTAGCTCATAAATAAGCTCGAGCAGGTGAGACACATGATTTCCCACCAGCATCTTCTTTAGCTCCACCCAGATTCTCTCCCCTGAGATTCCTGCCAAGCCTCGTGCATTGTCCCGGATTGCCTCCAGAGTGTCCGTGTCATGCTCTCCTG
The DNA here is from genome assembly GCA_030449085.1 of Kryptopterus vitreolus. NCBI lineage: Eukaryota > Metazoa > Chordata > Actinopteri > Siluriformes > Siluridae > Kryptopterus > Kryptopterus vitreolus. The sequence continues at coordinate 192,046 of JACRUU010000016.1, read as the reverse complement.
GCTCGGAGGCCACACGCCCATAAAACCTGCACCAAATATACAATGTAATAATATGCAAGTATACGGTATGTGAAGTGAGCAATTAGGGTCCAAAGAGATCTATAGCTTAGATAAGGGAAACTGCCCACAGTATAAATGACACTCCTCAAATCTGGCCTTCATAGAAAGGTTGTGAGTGCTCAGGAATTATTTAAGGCATACTTATGCCATATGGTCAATATGATGAGAGCAACTCTTGGGACATTGCATTACAATTGGTAGATTGAACACATTATTGGATCAGCTGACAAGAACACCAATGATGCCTTACTCAAAGATCATTCAAATACAATTAATTAGTGCACCGGTTCCCCCAAATGAACTGCCATCTCAGCAAGGGATATTCACACACCTGAAATATCGCAGAATTCGCAAGTAGTCCTCCTGAATCCTGAGTGCACTATTCCCAACAAAGCAGACTTTTCTGTTCTGGAGATCCTCATAGCCTTGGAAATAATCATACAAAGTCCCATCCAGTCCTAAAGACATGGTTTAAGTACAATGATGAGGGGAAAATTGAGAAACATCTGCAATTCAATAACGCACAAAATCATAAAGTACCAAGAAACATGGAGTTAATTGTGAGGTCTCTGCGCTCAGCATCTTTCTGCCAGTCTGTCGTAAACTCTACTTCAGCATGTCTCCCATCAGTCTGGACATCTACACGCAGAGTGGTCACTTCAAAGTTCTCATTATGAAGCTGTATGTGGATTGAACCAGCAGATTAACATCTAATACATAAAGAAGTCTTTCAAGATGAAAAATATCTACCCTGATAAGTAGGCAAAACATTTTAGTAGAAACATTTCGGATGGGGGGGGGGGGGGGGGGGGGGTGGGGGGGGGGGGGGGGGGGGGGGGGGGGGGGGGGGGGGGGTTCCATAACATGGTGTAAAAACAACGAAATTCCTATATTGAACATGGAAAGTCCTGACCTCAGCAACATTACATTTTTTCTCCTGTTTTCATTGATCATTGTTGTCAAGAAGTTTACATATTTTCACTTAAAATAAACTAGTAAGATCACATTTAGACAATAGCCAGCAAAAATTTAAACACGAAAAACACAGATCTTTCATCGTGCTTCTTGAATGAACCTTGCAAAAGAAAAAGTGAAAAGCTATTAAAAACCTCTGAACAGTGCTCTCTCTCACTCTCTCTCTCTCTCACCCTAGCAGTGATGGTACCATGTTTCTCTCCTTTGTTGTTGATCATCCGGATCCCTGCAGCTTGAAACATCCGTTTCATCTCCTCAGGTGTAGCCGTAGTGGCAAAATCCACATCTTGAGGTTGTTTCCCTGACAGGAGGTCCCGCACAGCTCCCCCTGCAATCCTCAGCTCAAACTGGTGTTTCTGAAAAATCTCTGGAGACACACACACATACACACACACAACCATGCATTAATATTTGATGAATTTGAGTGTAAAACAAAGACACATTGAAAATACTTAAATGGACATTTGGACTTTAAACAAATGTAGAGTTGTTGTATCATTTTTAATTGATTAATGCAGCATGCATCATCTGCTCCGTCACTCTGCTTTTTTGGCTGGCGAATGAATGAAACCCAGACAACAAACAACAAAGAATATATGAATAAAGTAACCCTAGTGCATCCACTCCACAATCATTCTCTCTCTTTGTCTCTTTCCTATATATATATTCTCCACATACATGCATACATACATATACTTTATACATACTGTATATAGTATTACCTGCTAGAGCATTGAGTCCATCGCTGAATAATGACTGGAACTCTTTGGTTTTCAGCTGCATGGTGACGAACTGCCTGTGACTCCACGTGAGGCGTAGTGTGTTTACCACCTGGGGAATGAGAAATCTTCTTCCCCACATCTGGCAGTAGATAAACAGCTGTAAATTAGATACCGTGCCGCTCTACGTTACATAGTAACGGTATTATGTTTCCATCTCACTTTCTCTTAGGAAGTACACACAGCTTTATAGCCAGTTTATCTGCAATAACTTTTGTCATTGTAAGCCTACATGCAGCATGTTCGATGACTGATCGTGATTAGCTTAGCAATAGATGTAATGGCTGTTGTGACTGTTCACGAAAACTGTGTGCAATGTGAAAGGAAAACAATGGTATAAATGAACTTACCTGCAAAAGATATTCAGATCAGTGCGCTCCAATGCTGGAGTTTACTGCTCGCCGTTGTTCGGCCATGACAGCTGAGAGAAAGAGCAAGTGTGTGTACAACGTCATGAAGCACGTGATACACATACAGCGCGTTCTCAGTAAATGGAATTACGCTGAATGGTATAATAGGTGCACCCGAAACACTTATATTCCATAATAATATATTATTCCTTTATAACAGTGATGGTGAAATGAAGCTTTGTGAGGGACCGAAACGTTGTTCTCAGCTGTATGGTAAAAAGGTTCATTACTCGAAGCTTTTCAAAACAGTGCACAGTGGTGACATCTTGTGGTCAGAACATTTAACTGCCATTTCTGATTTTTAAATAATAAATTAATCAGCCATTTTATCTTAGAACAATAATGGCAGCAAAAATGATTATTGTTTCGTGTGACATTGTCGATGAACATACCCACATTATATGAATTGATGAATTTATAAATACAATGAAATTAAATTACAGCCCTTAATAATTACACTGTGGGGCACCGTGGCGTAGTGGTTAGCACGTTCGCTTCACACCGCCAGGATCCGGGTTCGATTCTCGGTCATGTGTGTGTGGAGTTTGCATGTTCTCCCCGTGCCTCAGGGGGTTTTTCTCCGGGTTCTCCGGTTTCCTCCCGGTCCAAAAACATGCATGATAGGTTGATTGGCACCTTGGAAAATTGTCCCTAGTGTGTGTGAATGTGTGTGTGTGCCCTGCGATGGGTTGGCATTCCATCCAGGATGTATCCTGCCTTAATGCCCATAGACGCCTGAGATAGGCACAGGCTCCCCGTGACCCGAGGGAAGATCGGATAAAGCGGTAGAAGATGAATGAATAATTACACTATTAAGTTGTTCATAGTAAAATTATTAACTTCTATTGTAGCAATTTATAAGTGTTGCTTTGATCAACACTTGCAGTCTTATTTACATACAGTTTGAGCCTAGTCCTAAACCTATAACTTCATAGGCAAGGCTTGTTTAGACGTAGACATGATCAAAATAAATCAAGTTTATTGTGGTATGGTCATCCCCATTACTCTCATACTCTACCACCGCCAACTCCACCTCCTGTCTTTTAGGACAAGGCCACTGCCTCTAAACCACACAACATCGCAGCCAGTCTCACTACAGTCCTATAAACTTTCCCTTTCACTTTTGCAGAAACTCTTCTACCACAGATCACTCTTCTCCACCCTATCGGAACGCTTTCCTTCACTTCTCTAACACACTCTCCATTACTTTGCACTGTTGATCCCAGGTACTTAAACTCCTCCACCTTTTCACCTCTTTTCATCCTAGAACCACACCACTCCACTACCTTCCCTCCCATTTACACACTCTGTCTAACTCCTACTGACTTTTATTCCCCACAAATATCACAATCCATGGAGACTGCTGACTGACCTTGGCTGTCATCCTGTCAGAGCTGAACCTTGATGCAATTCCGCCTTCACTTTGAACCAGTCTGTCCTTCCTACAGCACACCTTACTGCTGTCACACATGTTCTGCACCACCCTCACATACTTATGTGACACACCTGACTTCCTCATAAAACAACACTACACCCTCTCTCAGTTTCAAAAAGGATGGTTGACCCCTGCTGTAGACTGTTCCCCCTCTCCTTCTCCCTCTCCTCCTTTGCCCAACAGTAGCCCGATTTCCCCCAGTACTCTGTTGACGAACAATAACCTGATCTGTTTTGAAAGTAATTTTTGTGATCCTCATATTTGGTTTGGCGCATGTTTTACGCGTCAAGTCAGCTTAAGCTACACTAGGGGGACACTTGTAACTAATGAGTCCCCTCTGGTGACTCGCGAGATTTCCCGAGACTTTGAGGTGGCGTGAGATCCGCGGCGCTCAGCTGAAGTTTACAAGGTGGCGGAATGGCCAAAGTAGAATTAACGCCACTCAGACAGTGGAATGATTTCTTCCCTGGATCTGAGCGATTTGCCAAACCAGACTTTCGAGATTTACCGAAATGGAACAACAGGGTGATCAGCAACCTACTTTATTACCAGACGAATTATATGGCAATGGCAATGATCGTGTTTCTTATAGTTGGGTGAGTGCTGTAAACATGAGCCTGTTGCTTACACACACACACACCATATTACAAACGGATTGTTTATAAACATTGCAAATATTTATCAGTATTTGTTTCATCACACAGTATAATACAAAGTATCTAAAACTGCTGGCAAAGTTTCTGTTTTGTAGGACATCCTGATCCTGGGCTTCCATGTCTATACATATGTATTTAATCGGGCTTTTCTCATCTATTTGAACTTTCACTCAACTGTATGAAACAACCCTAATATCAATACTCTTATAACCTAATGCTGAAATAAAGAGCTTATACTGCCACATGCATATAAGCCCTTCAGTTCATCTGGGCTGTATCATTTTAACATTTCTGCCAATATGGCAACGTGATATAATTGTTGGATGTAAATATAGAAACTCAGTGATTGCTGTGCCGGATGACACAGTGTCTATAAATTGCTGACCATCAAAATGCCAGATCCACAGGGACTCAGGGAAATTATTCAATGTCCAGTCTATTTTTTTGTTGTTGTTGTTTATACAACCTAATTTGCACTCCTTTATGGACATGCAGTTTCCTTTTGAACAGGATAATGCTCTCTGCCACACTGTTCAGGAATATGAGTTCTTCGTCGTTATGTAGAAGTAGAAGAATATCTTTTATTTGTCACATATACATTACAGCACGGTGAAATTCTTTCTTCGCATATCCCAGCTTGTTTGGAAGCTGGGGTATAAGCGCCATTATACTGCACCCCCTGGAACACAGAGGCCTTGCTCAAGGACCCAAGAGTGGCACCTTTGCGGTACCAGTGCTGAAACCCCTGATGTTCTGATCAGTAGCCCAGTGCTTTAACCACTGAGTTACACCCCTTCGCAGGCATCCATTGGATGTGCTAGACAAACAGTTCCAATCTATGGATCCTCCACATCATAGATTACAGGAATAAAGGATCTGCTGTTAATGCCATTGCTCCAGACACCACAGCACACCATTAGAGGTCTTGTGAAGTGCATGCCTTGGCTGATAAGAGCCGTTTTGACAGCACAACAATGGAGACCTCCTACACAACAACCGGCAGCTGTATATAATGTTACAGCGGATTTGTGTGCACACTCATAATAACATTCACACAGTAAAATGTATTAATAATACTACTGTAATGCCTAAAGTGGACAGTAATTGACTCATTTATATAATATATTTTTCTTTTAAAAATCAACCTCCAGGTACGTACTTCAAGTGTTTCCGTTAAGAGATTTCTATAACATGTACATAAGTAAACCTCATGCTCAACACTGAAACCAATAATTATGAAGTCAATTCTGATCAGAACTGCATAATGTAATGGCGGAAGGGAAACAAAACCTGACAGGATGAAATGAGTAAGCTTCAGAAAGCTGTGTTCACTAAAAATAAAAGTCAAACATTGAAATAATTGGAATGTGTTTGCTTTGTTTACTCATGACATTCTGATGCATTTACAAAGTACCTTGCCCTGTATTTTTTTTCCTCATTCACTTCATACTTATTAGATGTGTAAATCACATGCTGCATGAGCAACGAGAAACTGTTGCAATGATCAATCATGCATAGTTGAGGTCATACATTTACATACGCCTTGCAGATTATTTTTATCTTCTGAGGAGCATGTAAATATTTTTGTTGTTGCTTTTTTAGCTTTTGTATGGCAATACTAGATAAAAATGAATGATAAACACTTTTATTTGCCATCCTGTACAGTAGGTCTCCACCCCTGGCCCTTAATGTATAATGTTGCTAAAGGATAGCGGTTTTAGTACACAAGACTGAAAAACACATTGTAGAAACCGTGTTTTTATGTCACACACATTATCAAGAATCTAAAAATCGAAATATTTAAATTTGGTTTACTTGTATAAATTCACTATTTGATCGTTGTTCATTCATTACTATTGTGCATTATATGCCATCTGAAGTAACTTGTTGAAGGAAGAACAGCTAAAAAAAAAAAAAAATCATTATTTGCTATTTTTGGGTGGTAGCCCAGTGGTTAAGGTGTTGGACTCTGGACCGGATGATCATGGGTTCAAAGCCCATCACCGCCACCAAGCTGCCTCTATTGGAAGCTTGGTGCAAGGCCATTAACCCTCAATTGCTCAGTAGTAAGTCGCTCTGGATAAGGGCATATGCCAAAAAAAAAAAAAAAAAATATATATATATATATATATATATATATATATATATATATATATATATATATATATATATACGCATGCAAACACCAAATAAGAGAGACAAAAAAAGACAGGTCTCTTAAAATGAGCAAGTAATTTGTTTTTCTTTTTAGAAAAATCTTCAGTTTATTGCTGTAATTGTATACAAGTTTATCAGTGAAAACTAAACCCATTTAGTGTATTTAATTGCTATATTACACCAAAATACAAACTCAGTGCATTCAAAAAGTTCCTCCACAGTGGCCATGTAGAGTACGTCATGAGAAACTACTAAATTATTATTCTCACTCGTGTATTGTTTAGTTAAATGGGGAGGGGTGGCTTAGTGGTTAAGGTGTTGGCCTCTGGACCAGAAGATCGCAGGTTCAAACCCCACAACCACCAAGCTACCACTAGTGGGCCCTTGAGCAAGGCCCTTAACCCTCAAGTTGTAAGTCGCTCTGGATAAGGGCGTCTGCTAAATGCTGCAAATGTAAATGTAAATGTAAATGGACTAAATGAATCATCAAGACACATTCATTTGCCTCGTTGAGTTTTTATCAAATTACTCGAGGAATTGTTACAGCTCTATTTATTTAAATCTTTATTATTATTATTATTATTATTAACATTAACATTTTGTTAATTCTGCAAGCCATATCTCATCTTTTGGATAAGAATATGGCTTGGATATTTGGATATCTGGATTGAAGGTAGAATTAAGTTTAACAGTTTAAAAGTTTGGACCCTAAAGTGAGGCCCTTTACCCTCACAGCGTCCTAACTAGCTGAAGTATGTGAAGAAAACAATCTCCATGTGCTGTCATGCATATTTGACAATTAAAGGCTGCTTTTTTTTATATTTCCAGTCCATCACTAGATGTCACTATTCTCAAATACTGCGCCTCTCCCCACTTAGCGATGTCCTGCCTGTGTCTCTTCCTCTCTGTCCTCAGGGTCACGAACCCCATCGGCATGTTCACAGGAGCAGCAGTGGTCGTAGCAGTGTTCCTTAGTTCTCTGTGGGCTGCAGACAACAAAGCTGTAATTAAGAACTTTAAGAAGGAGAGCCCTACATTGTTTGTCTTTTTAGTGATGCTTGCCAGCTACCTGCTGATGACGGTCTTCGGCAGAGTAATGGTCTTCTTGCTGGGAATAAAACTCCCCCTAATCCGTGAGTCAGATTTGTGCTGTACACCCATTTGTGTTATTGTTCATCATTTCAAACTAGTCCACAATGTTGTAAAATAAAATGATCAACCATATTATCCAGTAACTTTATCCAGAGCAGATTGCTGTTGGAATGCAACAAACAAACAATAAACAGACATTTTTTAAATGAAAAAAGCATCACCTTTAGCAGCATGTAGAAATTTCATGTATGAATGTTCGTTAAGGTTTATAATGATATCTTCACACACCCATATTACTGTGTACTTATTCTTAAGTCTATAAGAATCTCAGCATCATGTTCTTTCTGCATCACAGTGATCTTTGCTCACGCGTCATTTCGTCTGCGCAACATGAAGAACAAGCTGGAGAATAAGATGGAGGGCGCCGGGCTGAAAAAGTCACCCATGGGCATTCTGCTGGAAGCGCTTGGCCAACAGGAAGAGCATTTGAACAAGATTCAAGACTTTCTAGAGAGCAAGCTGAAGGAATGACTGTGCGAGTTTGTTTTTGTCAGTCAGGATCAAGATGGGAACATATGGACGATTACTTCTCTAGAAAAGATGCGTGAGTGTTTGAGAAGATGGCTGTCATGTGATATGAGGTCATTTGCAAAAGTTTTGTTCTATGAATTCAATACATTGTTTGTTTACTATTAAAGGATTTTTTTTTGGTGTATTAAAGAAATAAATAAAAAATTATGTGAAGCGGTGAAGGATATGTGAAGGATGGGAAATGTTCCGTCAACATAAAATTAAGGTACAATTCTAATGCCTGGTATATTTCTTTGAGCTTTATTTATTGTATGATAAACCAAAGTATTTTGGTAGTATTTTCCTGTTTTTTCTTTGTGTGGAGGGTTTTCTGGATTTAAATGCATCTAATTTCATACAGCAGCAGGTCTTAGTTGGAAGTAGACCAATGAAAACTGTGAAAGTGTTTGTCTCTAAAGTATTTGTGGCAAGAAAATGATTTCTAAATACCAAAAATGTTCATATTAATAATGAAATCCATGGTTGACATTTTGTGAAAAAGAAAATACACTCCACAGTTGTATTAAATGACAAATAAAAAAAAAATTGCGTTTCTTTTTTCCCTTCCCAAAGTACATCCTTTCATGGCTCATCTTAACCAGAGCATGTGGTGATCTCATCAATAGGTCCTTTTCCGAGCTCTTCATGAGCAGAGGTTTACGGTACACGACAAATAAGAAATAAAACTATCGCATATGTTGTTGTAGACACTCCGCGTTGTCCAACAAGTGTTTAATGAATGCTTTTTGACCAATCAGGTTCAAGGATTTAACAGTATACATCTATTAAACAGTATACAGTACAAAACTGTATAATATACATTTCAGACAGCAATATTACAGTACACAAGGTTCTCCTTAACATCTCTTTGAGGTTGATATTAGTGTTTACATGGAATTTAATGAAATACGTGTTCCTCAGGCTGATGATGAGACAACACTACTGAATGGATGGAGTGAGTGCAGATGATATTACAGGAACCTCTCCAAACAGAGCTTAAACAGCTGTGTGTGTTTTCTCTAGCATTGTCCCTAAGCGACTGGAGTGCTGTGCTTCAGTCTTTGATAAGCGGTCTTGCTCCTTTTACATTCCTAACAAACACAGTACCAGTGGATATATAACACCTAAGTCAATTATGCATTAAGTAAGTTTTACTCGTTTATGCATGTTTTCCGGTTTAAGAATCTCATCCCGGTCAAAGTTTCCCCAAGATCCTAAGTGGAACTGTCTAAAACAACGCATCACAACCATTCATGCATGACACGTCAATTCATTCCAAACTACAGGCTAAAACTGAAACCTGAACCTGGAGAGGAAATGAGATCTAGACGTGGAACTCCACACAGACAGTAATATGAGCTCCGTTGGTGTGAGGCACCAACCCCACCTGCTGTGCAGCTATGCCTCTGTGTTTTGTAGCTTAATTTCTGCAGAACAACCTCTTCCGTAACAGCTGTACACAAAAGAGCACGGAGTGTTTGCATGGCCCAAAGGACAAAGCTTCACAAAAGAGGCAAATAATAGAACGTTGTTGAGTGAACGGGGAAATAGTTTTCACAGTACCGGACACGTACAGCACAATAACCCAATAACTGTGATTAAAGTACCTGTGATTAAAGTTTATTCTGTAGGGAAATGTGTTTTCTTACTGGGGATACTGACACACAACTGATAATAAACTACATTGCTCTTGTCCATTAGATCTGATCTTTTTTTTTTTATCATAAATGATCCTGACATGCATTGTAAATGTTCTTACTGTTCAAAAGGAGGAATATGTTCTACAATTCTGCAAAGGCATTTGCATGTGGTGTGCCTCAGAATTAGAAGGTTGCTGCAAGACCATGTTCTGGCTAGAGGTTCAAAAGGTCTTTCCTTTTCAGGTAAAAGTGTAATCCAGACATGTGTAAAGAATGTATCAGCTCCTAATCCACTGCTCCTGACCACCAAAGAAAGAAAGACAATTGCTGACATACACATAACACAGGAAAAAGTGCCTGGTAGGTAAGTTACAGATAGGAGGCCATTGTCTCTTTGAAAGACTAGTGTCAGCTGCTGCTGCTCCTTCCTGATGTGCAGCTGTTGTGTCTTGAAGGACGAAGGAAGCACAACAGCGGGACACAGCTGTAACCCTAACACCCCAGTTTGTTTGGGGAGAGGTGAGATGTCTGCACCAGAGTTTACTAGAGAACAATAGCCAGCTGAAGTTGAAGGTACGCTCTATGGCCAGTGTTTCATTTACGGCAGTTTAAATAGTTCCATGAGAAAATGTATCATAGCCTCTTTTTTTTTCTTTTTTTAAGAAAACAGCTAATGCATACTCACGTCATGCATATTCTTAAAAATGTCAACGTATGTATGCTTTAATTCCAGCACCATTGTGTAAAAATACCTAGCATTTAAAATTTAACACTAGCACCGGAAACTGCATTATACAGACAAAGACCATAATATTCACAGTATGTGAGGACTGTAGTGTGTCTCTGACATTGTTGTCTAAAACACTGAAGCCCCGGATTGGACATCTCTGGTTCTGTTCTTTTTTTACTGTTTACACTGCAGACGTCAAGTTCCGCTTCAGCAACTAGCCACCTGATGACGTTGTGGACTGGTACCAATGGAACCGACTCTAGATAAATGCAGTGACAATTAAATAACTGGTGGTGGATCTCCGCAGGCACAAACAACCATCACCAGTGAACATTCAAGGAAAGGATATTGATAGAGTGGACTCTGAATCTGAACAGCAAACTGGACAAACAACCAAGATGGCATTTATAAGAAAAGACAGCAGACTCTTTCAGACTAGTCATTCAGTTCCTTTTGTTGACACTGGCTTCGGCCATCTTCTATGGTGTGGTTTTCTGGTCCAGCAGCAGCATCTCTTCTGCGGACAGAAAAGGACTAAAGAAGTTGTTGATAAAGGTCAGCTCGGTTGTGGGGATTCCCCTAGACCAAGGGTGGCCAACTAGTAGGAGGCTAAAAGCCACTTTTCTTCAGTGTTTCTGTGTAAAGAGCCACATCATACACATGGGTACACATGAACATCATCCCATTCCCATTGACGCATGTTATGTGAAAGCTCCTAAAAAGCCGCATGAAACTAGTTAAAGAGCCGCATGAGGCTCGGGAGCCACGGGTTGGCCAGGCCAGCCCTAGACAGTGCACAGGAGGTGGGAGAAAGAAGGATGGTAGCTAAGCTATCATCACTGCTGGAGAATGACCCACCCCCTGTATGAAACAGCAGAGCAGAGCAGCTCCTTCAAAGACAGACTCGCATCCTATCTGTCTGAATGAGCGATACAGAAGTCTTATTAGACTTTACACTCAGGGCTGCTCCCAGTGAACCCGTATCCATAATGGAACTGTTAATTCAGTTTTTAACAATAAAGTTCTGTGCAATAACACCATGTTAAAATGTATGTGGTCAACTTTAAAAATCTTAAAAAAACTAAATAATTATTACAAAGTTAATTCCATATATACAGCCTGGAGGTTTGGGACCCCTGGAGTACAGAAAAACTGTTGACGTTTGCTGAAAAAGCCCTTAGAATTGGTCAAAAGAACCTTTTAGAAACAAAGCTGCTTATGGGGTCTTAAAAATATCATGATCACAAGTCTACTAATCAACAGCACGATCTGACTAATGGGAAATATATACACGACCGAGACCAGGAAGCACTTTCCCAGAATAAGATTTCCTTCATGCATGGTCTATGGCTCAGGTTATTTATCATTTCAAAGTGTAAATAGTGCTTTGCAATGCGGAAGTATTATCAGTCATAATTACACTTTTCTCTGGTCCTGCTCAAGCTCTCATGTCGCAACAGTTTTGTATTTATAAAAAAAGAAAAAAAAAGAAAAGAGGAGGTAGTTTTTGAAAGTGTCTGCATTCGGTATTTCCAACGTGGTGAATGTTTAGACGTGTTACTAAACCTGCAGCATACTGAAGATTAACCAAGATGATTACAAATTTTCCAGATTGTACTTGTACTGTGTTTTGCTGCAGTGTTTCTTTCAATGGTTTGTTAGGATGAATTAGTAGAATAGAAAAAGTAGTCCTAAAAGGGAGGTCATGCAGATGGTATAAATTACAATACAACAATAAAGGGAACCTGGAGAACTCTCTCTCTAAAATGTTTGGTCAGCATGATATCGATTCACCTACACTCAAATGGGTAAAAGATAAATACAAATAAAATCAATTGCACATTATAGTATATTATAGAATATTATACAGAACAAAATTGTTTACAGAATAATCTGGGTTATTTCTTTATGTAAATGGTGAATATATAAATTAACCAAGAGTATTATATATACATGCAAGTTCAGCAAGGTTGTGTGAGATCTGCTCAGGTTTTGGTCCCCGTGAGGAAGAAGTGGGTGTGTTGGCTCTCTGGTTCTTCAGGTTTACAATGTATGCAGCTATAGAACTTTTGTCTTTCCTCATAGTGTGACACTAGAAAGAATGCAAGGAATTAGATCTCTTTCTTGAGAGGGAAAGGGGAAAAAAAAGCATACTTTGTGTTGTGGGGGTGAAAAGTGGGTGCCATTCATTCCGCAAGACATCTTAACCAGACAGAGTTTTAAATTATACAAGTGCTTAGTTTAGTCTTTTTTTTTTAATTCTAAGAAATTTCATTGAAATTACTAAGAACCAGCTTAACATTTCGGGTTGTAATATATTACAAATTTTTCAAATTGGACATAAAAAAATCTATTTAAAAATGACAAAAAAATTATATACAGAATTTACATATACATTTATATATAAACACCTCGTATAAAAAAAAAAAAACACACCTCATCTCCATGGAGAGAGAGCGTGCAAGAGAGAGAGTCAGGCCTTGGTTCTGCTATACGAAATAATATTGGAGAGAGGGAAAAAAAGCTGTATAACCAATCCACATTGTAACCTCATTAGTGCTATATATATATATATATATATATATATATATATATATATATATTTGTTTGTTTGTTTTTTTTTATTTATTGTCGAATTTAAAACATTTTGGGATTTGAGAAGTAAAAAATATGTGATCTCTGGGTAAAAAAAAAGAAAAGAAAAAGAATCCGTGGTTGAATGCTTAGTAAAGTCAAAAATTCCATGTTATGATTCACACACACATATGGCATTTGTATGCCACCAGGAACTGGAAGCTGATCTATGTTTTTCAAGCACCATCCCAAAGTAGTGTTTGTCTTACAACCATGATACAGACTTCCGATCTTTTTAAACGCTATACAAAATAGCAAACAGGCAGGCCAGTTTAAATAATGTGTGTAAATAATTTGCAAGTAAATACATGATTAAAAGCATAACACTTGCTAGATTGGGACTTAAAAAATTATTAAAATACTGAATTAATTTCCATTTCTTGCATTTTTAAAAACCCTTGTAAATCCAACATTTGCACATAATTATACATGGAAACCTTTTCAAACCTGTCCAAAAAAAATTTCAATGGGAATATAAATGGTTAATGTTTCAAAAAGGGTCGGAGCGTTTTCAAAAAAAGAAAAAAAAAAGAAAAGGAAAAAAAAAAAAAAACAGCTGAGCTTAGTCCTTCATATTATTATTTGCTTTGTGTCCATGAAGAAGATTTATGATTATAATATCCCTCCAAGGCAATGGAATGGTTCAGGCTATTTGGCTCAAATACCACCTTACTCAACCCAATCGCTTTTACCATGTTAACAAATCCCAAAGAAAATTCCACAGCAGGCGTTTCATCACGGCAGGGCAGGTTCCAGTCATGCTAGCGTCACTCACACTCACACACACTATTATAAAATATGTGTTGCTCTTCAGTGTGTCCCTGTTTCGGTTCTGTTGCAAAGGAAATGCCCCCATGCTCTCAGAGCTGGCTTAATGCTGTTTTACAGAATCCTTGCCTGGTAACATTCCTTAGAAGACTGGTGCTTGAACTAGTCACCCACAGACCAAAATAAATAGAGGTTTGTAAAAAGGCACAAAGTAAGTGGACCTTCTTTTCCTTTCCTACACAATAGTCCCAGGCTTGGAGTCTTCGTGCCAGTAAAGTGTCTGATCCTCAGAATCAAAACTGTCTACTTGGCTAGTTAGGTGTAAATCCATCTGGTTTACGTCTATGTAGGACCTGAAATGGAAAAAGTTGGCATTAAAGCAGTGGGTTAGGAAATCTAAATTTTTAATGAATATTTCAGAACATTTTAACCCCTGGTTGTCCACATTAAAACCGAGGGCCAATGAATGTTGTTGTTCACATGAGTAATACCAAGTGAACTTTTTTGTTTATTTTTTTGCAATGAAGAAGTGTGTTCAACATGGGGTGAAAACATTCCTACATCAAATGAAAAATGTGCACAACACAAACAGTACAATTGACAGCAATCAAGACATGTCACAAGTTTGTCGACAGAACAAAATGCCACCCGTGTGTTTTGATTCCCGACACAGAGGACCAACCCGCCACCACTGAACACACAAAACCTATCCAGCAGTTTGGTATAAAATAAAGCGGAGCTACCAGACAGGTTTAGTGCGTCAGGAAAATGATTGTTAGAAGTGACAACAGTTAATTTAAAGCACACAGGTTAGGGAAAGCAGTGTGGGGGTTTTTGTATGCAGCTCACCACATTGTTTAGTGCTGCAAGTTGCACTAGCACTGAGTGTAATAATACTCCTGGTCATAGCCACTGGCAACAGCACCAGGCATGTCTAAAGTTCCTGGAGCTGGGCTCCTCCTAGCAAATGGAGACGGAGCTCTGGGCCCTGGGGGCGGAGCTAGAAGATGGGGCTGGCGGCTGGCATGAAAGGTATGGTGGTTAGTCAGACAAAGCAGAAACCTGTGTGCGATCTCTCTTCATATGAATTACGAGTCAAGGACTTGACATTAACACCGTTTTCTTTTGAGGAACAGACACTTAAAGCCATGCAACCTTCCTACCATGAGAAGAAAAACCCAGGAATGGCACATAAAACGCAGCAAAGAGTACAAACAACGGGGGACTTCAATAAATGAACTCACATTACACAAAGAAAATGAACAACTATTACATTTTTACTTACTATCAAGGGCTACATTTAATAAGGAGGCTTTTTTAACCATGTCAGTTTTGGAGCCATCGCAGCCTGAACGCTCCACCCGATAACGGGAAGAAGGAGGTGGAGGGAGGGAGAAGTAAGAGGATGAGGAGGAACAAGCACTAGGTGAGAAGAAAGGAGGTAGGTAGTGCCAGGAGGGTGCAGGGTGTGCACTGAAGGCATGTCTATGGAAAAAGAGGATGGGAGGAAGGGAGAAAAAAGGGGGAGATGGAGGAATTGGAAAGATACATAATACAAGAATTCAATCCTAACCTCTACAGAGTTATAACCCAGTCTACATAGATAGCAAACTAACAAAGTGGTAAATCAGTAAAATACATTTTGAGAGATGAGAGTTATTTGCCCAAATGGCACAACTCAAGATGAAATAGATGTGAAATCTGAACATTTCCTAGGCATAGGTATACGAAATTTTGGTTTAAGACAAAAACAACAATAGGTTAATAACTTGCTTACCTGCTTTGTGGAAGGTGACTATGATGGACTGAGTTGTAGCTATAGGCATGATGTGGATGAAGACCCATACTGTATTCTGTTAACCCCACAGATAAGTGATCTCGCCAGTTCCCTTTGTTAGACGCTGTTGAAACTGAAAATCAAGTATAATATATAATATAATCAATTTTAAATATTTAGGAAATGTCTATCAAATGCCTTGTAGCTGCTTTGAGTATACTCCTATAATTGTTATTAATTTACAGCATATTTATGTAAATAGATACATTACATCATACTCATAATCAAACGAAAGAGAAAAGCACAAAGTGGGTACAATTATTTCAGCATTATTCTATAATTTGCACCATTATGACCTAAACGGAACATATAGGTTTACATTAAGCTGAAATGCCTAACCTGAAGCATACGAGGTGCAGCGATCATTATAGCTGTAAGCATATGGAGTCATCCTATAGGCCAAGCTTTGCTGGGACTCCCTCTCGTACTCGTACGGCATTTGCTTGTGTGCATTGTTCCGGTTATACCAGCCGCGTAAGTGCTCAGCCACTATAGCCTTCTGCACATTGCGAGTCACGTTCTCGTTTCTCGATGGAGGGCGACTCCTTGCCTGCCTCATTGTTGCATATGGATTCTGGGTCATGCCATCCATCTCAGTGTGACCATAATCACCGTATGGTTCCTGTGCATGGTACGACATTGGCTGGTAGGAAGGATTTACACTGTAATGGCCTGCAGTCTCTTCCTCATACGCATAGCTTCCATTAGGGTATGGATCCGCATAGCTGGGGTATCCAGTGACGTAGTAGGCTGTTGTGGTGGTTGGGCGGCTCGGTCCCTTGTGGGTGTAGCAGCGAGAATCATTCTGTGCCAAGTTAGGCATGCTGCCTGTATTAGCATAAACGTAGTCCCTCTGGCGACGATGGCGATTTCGAGCACGCGAATGAGCGCAGTACTCTGTACTTGACTGGCTTGTGTGCGAGGAGACATCATCAAGTACCTCGGTGCTGTTGCTCCGTCGAGCAGCATGGGTGATTGTAAACACAGGCTCAGGCCCATCGCATTCTGAAGTAAAGAGTGACTGAGACTCGAGACTGCCACTGCGCTGCCGGAAATGCTCGGGCGTGTCCTCTTCACACCTGTGCGCAAATACATACATACACACCAGAATCAGACTACAGTCAGACTTCATCTAAAACAGGCTTTTAAATGAAAAGATGGACTACAATTCTAGTAGAAATAAATGCATGCATTTCTGCAACTAGAAATCTGTACACTGTAGGTATGTTCATTACCTGAGCTGGATGCTGCTGAATGCATTGCGTGTCAGCTGGGGTGTGGGAGGCATGCTGCGCGAATTTCCTGTTTGCCTGGATGGGTCGTAACAGGGGCTACTATGTGGCGATAAAGAATCTTGTTGGATGTAGGAGTAAGGTTCATGGACTTCGCCGTAGTTTAATCTATAATACAGATAAGAAAACCCACTTTCACAATGCTGACTTCCTGTAAACGAGTTACTGACATACAACTCCAACTGCTTATAAAAACAGCTGCTTATTTTCACCTATATTTATGACTAGCAAAAATAGAAAAATATTTAATTTACAAACAATTGCCTACTGAAAATGTTATTTACTGCACCAAAAACAATAATAATAAATTAAAATTAGAATGTGACTGTAGATAAAAACGACTTCCAATAATTAAAAAATAATTCTGCACAAGCTCATTTTCTGCCTTCTTAATTTGTTGTCCTTGTTTTAGCAGTCAGTCAAGAACAAACACGTCTTGCACTATTTTTAACACCCTGTGTGTGCCTGAAATGATAAGAGAAGGTATAGATAGAGGTAGAAACCCAAGCAGGAATGTATGTCTGGTTTCTAACAAGCCATAACATGAGTAAACGAGCCTCAACTAGCCGACGTCTCAAACACAAGGGCAAACCCCATCTAGAGGGTGGAAGCAGCAGAGGAAAGGACCGTTTCTTTCTGGGGATGTCTTACCTGTCAGTGTTGCGTGGATCTTCAGAGGCCCTGCGATTGGGTTCATATGGAATGCCCAGGTTGTCTGAAGGTCGTGGTGAACACTGAACTGAACGGGAACGCTGCCGTTGCACTACATATGCCTCATCTGTGAAGATATGTAAGGGGAGGAGTTAGATTAACCCAGATTTCCACTTTTATAGATCACAAAGCAACATGTGAACTGTTCTAACTTTTACCATCATCCAGATTTAAGCTGTCGGATAGAGAGCTGAGTTCTGCTGCGTTTATTTCATCTGTGAAGAGACAAAGGCTCCATCTGAATACAACCTTCAGTCATATAAGAAAACTATGAAAATCATAAAACTGAAAATAAACAAATAAACTTAATGAAGCCTCTACCATGTTGACATACAGTCAACAAACCATTAGAAATTTTCTCAAATAAGTATTTTTTTTTAAGTACCACAGATAATCAATGAGGCCCTTTGTGTGGGTTTCTGGCCCGTTTTCACTCTGTAGTCATTCATTTCATTCTCCATCATCTGAAGTGTCTTCATAGCATCCTCAAAGTTTCTTCTCCGCTTTTTCCTCACAGTTTTGCAGAGTTCCGTTTCACTCGCAAGCTTCTTTGCTGCTTCTACAATCTTTTGCTGAAGAGCAAACCGGCTTTCCAAGTTCCTTAACTGAGGGTCCTGGAGGAAGAAAAAAAAAACCAGATATTTAATTGAATCAAATGTTGTATAGTCATAGATAACGTTGCTGTATTACTGAAGCACATAATGTGACATACAGCATGATGAGGGAAAAGATCGTCCAGTTTGAACGCTGTTCCTACACGTCTTCTCACAGTGGGAGGCTTATCTCCAGGTGCTAAAGGGTACTCTTTGGGCATCTTGCCAGTCAGTTCCTAAGGGAAATACATTTCTTTTAATGCAATATATTTCAAATGGACACAACTCTTTCAATTCATTACTTTATTAATTAATTTAAAAGACAAAGCCAAAAAAAAACAAACTAACTGCTTCTCTGAGGCAGATCTCTTTAAGTTCCAGCAGTTTTTGAGTCAGAAGATCCTGAAGACCTCTCTCTTTCTTCTTTAGTTCAGCAATCTTCTCTTTCTTCAGCTCCTCATTTACCTCAGAATCTGTAGAACCTGAACACACAAACAAGCTCAACTTTAAATGCAAACTCTGGGTGTACACTTGGAATCAAATGCAGACTTCAGCTTCTGCACACTACATCTAATAAACCTATAAGAGGGGTCCTTCAGATGAAAAGCTTTCATACAGAAAAATGGTAATAATTTATTATATTTATTACCTGCAGAGGCCAAGCTCCCATTACTAGCCATGATGAGCTGGTCTTTGCTTTCTCCACTGACCATCTTGTTGACTCTGGAAGCACCAATATCTGTAAGGTCCATGGCAATGTCCCCCAAGATTTTTGATGTGGATATTTTAGGCTATATATTGAAAAAAGAAGAGGAGGGGAAAAAATACAACATGGCCAAGCAGAAGATTAGAAAGGTCACTGCCTCAAAGCCAATGAGCCCAAGCTAAATATATAAAGAATGTACAATTTAGTGTTCTAGGTCCTACTTATCATCGGTCTATTACTGATCAGATTATTATTAAAAATGCTGTACATGTGAAAACATTGTGTTAAGACTAAAACAAGTCATTTCTAACTTCTCATTCAAGTTCACTATTAAATACAGTTGCCTTCCAAATACAAACCAAAAGCCTTATGTAGTGAATACTCAAAGACTCACTTTGCTCTGTTTACAGTCCAGATAGAATTGGTGCTGGCTAATGGCCATCGCCCAGATGGTCTTGATCAGTGAATGGCTAGCATACCATGCGTGGATAGTCTGTCCAGACTGGCCAAAAGTGGACTTGGACGATGCTCTCCTAAAGGATATATAAATACATACATATAAGAAAGACTAATGGCCATAATCATGCTCATTTAAAACAGAAAGCTCTAAAACATCTATTTCTTCAGCTCCTCATTTACCTCAGAATATGAAGAACCTGAACACACAAACAAGCTCAACTTTAAATACAAACTCCTGGAATATACAAAATGCAGTTAAACTATGATCAAATAACGGGCTAATAATACGCTCAGGTAGAAAATATGACGACAACATTGTAGTTCAGCAAACTACTACTATATTGAGTATGAGAGATGTGTGTGTGTGGGGGGGGGGAGGGGAGAATTTAAGCAGTAATGTCATTTGTGTTTACACATCAACTCAAACCCCCATTACATATCAAAAAGTTGAATGTGGATAAGAGTTCTGACCTTGATTCTGTGAACAGATACAATTAAATATTAATGGTTGCTGTGTGGAAGCTGTACAAGTTAAAAACCCAGTCAAATACAATCTAGGGAAATGCTTGAGTAAGTCTCCATTATAACTAATGTGGTCATAAGAAGCATTTTACAATCAAGGATCACTGTAGAAGAAATGCTGAAATGTTTAACTTTTTTTTTTTTTTACTTTACCTCAGAGGGTCGTTGACCTCAACTGCAAATTTCTTCTCACGGAAATACAAGTTCTCTAAGTCCTTCCAGTGAAAGACCTGCAAAGAGAAAGTACTAGTTTGAAGTCCATGACTTTGGGACTCAGCAGATATACATGGTAGCATGCTATAACTTGGGTTGGATAGGAAAGAGAGGGGTGATTTAAAAAAAAAAATTAAACAAATAAATAAATATAATAATAATTAAAAAAAAAAAAAAAAAAAAAAAAAAAAAAAAAAAGAATTCCCTGGTCTCAAAAACCAGGTCACAAGACAAGACACTGATGCATTTGACACAAACAAAGTGGACTGGGCATAATATAACATTTATCTGGAAACTTATGACATTTATCTGGACATCTGCTACATGGTCAATTGATCAGCAGATCTGCCATAATGAAATGAGAGATGAGAAAAAAGTTCAAAGCCACCGCTTATTTTCAAATCTGCCCTAAAGGTAGGGAGCATCAAACAAGGCAGGGGACATGGTCACTACAAAACATCTGCTGCCACCAGAGAAACTTTTCCTGAGAACTCAACTCTCTGTCAGAATCCAAGCATCTATAAAACAATACGTATTTAGTGTGTGATCTTGATGACAGATTACCTAGAACAGGGCGGAAACACTAGTGGAGAATATGACAACCAGGAAACACACTTTGGTTCTTTGAAATACACACAGAAAATGACAAGACACTAAACGTAATGACAACCTTTGAAACCAAATATAATATATGAAATAATTAGCCGTTTTCCCACCAAATACAATTAAAATGGCTCATGTTGGAAAACACACTGGACAAAATTAAAACAGGCGAAAAAAAATCTCAAATACACCTGGATGTGTACCTTTTTGGAGAATTGCTGTGCTGCACCTTAGATAGATCCAAGTGACGCTCATTTCAGTGAAGTTAAGAAGGCGGAATAAAATCCCTGGTGTATCAAACAGGTTCAATGGAGTACTATGCTTGAGTTTCCCACAGGGTTGAGGCTTCATTGAACAATACTCTCTTGTCTACTTTCACAGAAAGCAAAAAGGTGTTGCAAGAGTTTCAGCTCAACAGGTCCCTCCCTATCTACTCCTCCTCTGCATGACATCACAAAAACCTCACTTGGCCCCACCTAGTCCATCTACGGTTCGAAAACTCCGTGTGGAATACACACTTTCCACCCCTCCCATTCTTCTTCTCCTTGTCTGACTAACCTGACACTCATTCTCCCAGTCTATCTACCACTCCCTCTTGTACTTTAATTCCATCCTCAAACCAGATTTACTGGTTATATGCTGGTTTATAATAGGCATGTAAACCTTTGCTGCTTGTGCTCTCCCGTCTCTCTCAGGGTGAAAATTATGCACAGTAATGTTTCTTAACCTGCAGCAGATTTATCACACTCTTCTGTAGCCCATCATTAAACTTTACCTTTGGTGTTCATGTGTGAATTTTCCAAAAGTGGAAATTCCACCTAGTGGATCCAGTGCCACAACTCCTCACCACTCCCAGTGTTTCTCAGGCCAAATATGCATGGAACCTACTACTTGTATTTAATCATTAATCTCTGGCCATGGCACTCCTAACCTCTTAGGAAAAACAAGATGGCCCCTTAGCCACTGTTCAAGCTGACAAAAGAAAATGTTGCACCCTCTTATCAGAAGTCTCAGAAGAATTGTTTCCCGCTGCTAGATGCCACAATATACAGATAAAATATAGACAAAGATAGCAGTGGAAGCAAAGCACAAAAAAATTCTGGAGGGTAAAGAAACCAAATTTCTTTTAAAATGCCACAGTTTGTTGTTGAAACAACAAACAAAAAAATATTCTGTAACTTGATCCTTCCGTACAAGCGCAAAAAGAAATTATCCTCCAAACCATTTGCTTTAGACTTCCGAAAACTCTAGACAGAAATTCTCTGAACAGTGAATTTTAATTACAAAGCAAATGACCAGATCAGTTCACACCTCTTAGCATGGAACAGCCACGGTTTATGCAATTAGATGTCTTTATATAGCGAGATAGAAGCAATTACAAACAATTCAGACAAAATTTAATTGTCTTGAAAATCCTCCATCACCACGTTTTTACATATACTATGCATATATGCTATATTCTAAACCATATATATTGCATATTGTTTTTATTTACTTATTACAATTCTCTATATAATTACACGAGGCAGGACATTTCAAAAGCATGATTTTACAAAGACAGATGTGTGAACGAGCAACTAATGAAATATGTAATGAAAGTAAGCCCGAATGTTTCCTGAATAAACTTGTTGGCTGAAAAAGTAGTTTGCCTTATGAAAACATTACACTGGTGCACTGTGTTTATGAAGCAAACAGAAGCAGATCCAGATCACGTGAAAAAGGCGGGCACACTCTCCTTACATTTACCACCACAATAAAATCTCAGCTTTTTTTATTTTAAAATTGTGATATACAATGTTAGGGTTGGGGGGGATTCTATAAAGAATAATTATGGGTTAAAAGAAACACACACAAGGACATATTTAGAATAAAATTTCAGATTCCATGACTCACTTAAATGACACTTAAAATTCTGACACACCTTATGTCTTTAAACTATTAGATTAAGAAAATAAGATGCCAATTGGAATATGTAATCCTTACAAGATGGCTGTGAACAATCAATCTACATAAGCAAATATTAATGCCCAATAGATTTGTATTTATTCAGAGATTTACAAATTATCAAATAATTATGAAGTCAGGCAACTGCTTTCAGGCAGTTACTACAACAGGATTTTGTTTATTGGGTCCTAATCCAAGATGGGATGAAGAACAATAACAAACCCCAGTAATAATGACAGGAAGAGTAACCCCATGTCACCTGCCTAGTTGTAAGAATCTTGCTTTTTGTTTGTTTGTTTTTTAAATACTGGTTATTATTTTTACATTATTTTTTTAATTCCAAGCCTTTTTTTATTCTAATAGGTAAAACCTGCACCTATAGGTTTTTTTGGCAAGGCCAGCATTTGTATATTGAAACAAGATTGGATCTGGTTATGCTAATTAAATCTGCATCTGTTAATAGGAAATATGCAATGACCCTGTTCCTGTGCTAATTACTGTATAAATTGCCATTCTTTGTTTCAGTGAACTCATCTAATGATTCTCCATTAATATTGGCCACTATTTTAAAGGGGGAGTGGTGTCACACATACAAAACAAGTTTTACAGAACATGTAGCTAGCCGTTATAATTGTGATATTCTGGCAGCATAGTAGCTACATCTTCTAAGATACCCCCCACCACAGTAAAAAAAAAGGCAAATGTGATTTCCCATGACAGTACAGAGTAAGAAAATGTTTTTAAAAAGCTTTTTAATCCAATGACCTTCAAAAGATAGCTCACGTGAACTAGGCCCAGCCGCAAAGGCCCATCCTTCTCTTCTCTTAGCCCCCCTGCCAGACTAATTGTGTTTTATTGCTTGATCAATTGTTTGGGCTGAGCGAAGAGCACAATGACTGGGGTGGATTTGCATAATGAGAGCAGTCTGCTGGTAGTTGGCTGGGATGATACAAAGGCAGCCAGTGTTGACAGCAAGCACAATCAACACTGGCAGGCTGATTGGGTGTACTTTGACAACTGGGTAAGGGGGTACTTTTAAAAAGAATGTACAAAAAAAAGAAGAGGGAGAAAGACAGAATAGAAGACAGGGGAAAAACTATGGGTGAGCCCCCCTTCACATGTCCTTGCTATAACTTTGCAAGGAGAAGAGCTGGCTGGGAAAGAAAATGAGAGTGAGTAAAGGATGTGCTCTTGGGACATTTCCACTCAAACCCCTATATACACACACCTCAGCTTTGCTGGGGGAAATGTATGTGGGCAGGGAAATACAATTTGAACCAAGAATCCTTTTCAGAAACTGTGTCTCTGGCTGGCATCATGCCAGCATTAGTCCATTTTCTGCTTTTAGACTCCACAATTACATACCGTCTAAAGGTGTGGGTTGTACAAGCAGGGAGAGCCCAATTAATACTGTGCCATCATGTACACACCCAACTACAGTCAATTCACACATGGCAGATATTACAACCTGTAATTATGTGGGGGCTGCAAAAAAACAAAAAAAAGCCACCAAAAGTTTATATGGACCTTAAATAAAAGTGCAGGAAGCCAAAACAGTTTAACCAAAAATTTGGGAAATAGGAAAAACATTATTAACATGAAGTTAAATATAGAGATATGGTGTGGTTCTTTTATGAAAAATAAGAATTCTGAACTTTAAGGTTCTTACTAAAACAAACATATACACACACACACTTTGCTGTTTATATTAACACAACATAGTTTCTCACATTTTCAAATATACCTCTCACAAACAGTGTCTTATGGCCCATACTACAATCATAAACTCCACATAAACATCGTTTACTATAATACAATTTATATTTGAATGATTGCTGTGTATAAAGGAAAATTAAATAAAAATATATAAATGTTTCCAGGACTATCGACTTGAGATTTAAAAAGCAACAAAACAAACTAAACAAAAAAAAAAAAAAAAAACAAACAAACGTTAAATTGCATACTTTTTCTTTTTGTATATAATATTTAAATCACAAGAATGTGCAGCTACCATTGCTGGAGGAAGAATAGATAATAAGATAATAAAAAGGAATGAGCTTTGAGAGTGTGCCAGATAAGATCCAAAAGACCTGTCAGTCATTTTTATATTCACATATGATATTCTGAATAAAATATTTCTGAATATCTTTGTGATAATTCAATCTATTTCTCCAATATCCTCAAAAACATTGGGCAAGTACATAATGTGGGAAACCGACATAGATTTACTGCCTTCTCTTTACATTTTCTCACAGAATTGCATTGTTGTGGGCTTATCTGTAGCGTGTTAAAACATTAACTTAAAAGGCGAAAGGGAAAAGGTCACGGTCTCCTGTGCTGTACACAGTCACCTACCTTCCTGGGTTTCACTTTATCTTGTTGGTCATACTGGGCAATGCCTTTGTAGCTAATTCCCAACCACCATGGTATTCCTTGCTTGTCCTACGAAAGAGAAGTTTTAAATTAGGCACCTTAGAAAGCTCCCAATAAGTTACACAAAAGGACAAAATGTGCACACGGTGCTGTGTCAGCAAATATGTAGAGCTCCGCAATCTGCTGTAATGTTTGATCATAAGTTAACTGTACCACTGCTAAAGCAAGTAAGATGTTAAAAAAAAAGACACAAGTTAAATTTTCACATACCTTCACTTCATAATAATGAACACCATATGAAGGTAAGGATTCCACTAACGTGAGATACCTGAGGATAAAACAAGTATTCATCAGAAGTGGCCAATAAGTCATACAATGTTTAGTTTATAAAACAATAGGCTACTGTTTAACTCATCTCAGATTCATTTAATTTAGAATTAAACTAGATTAATCACTCAGACTGTGATGACTGTCTGGTCTAATGCTCTGTCTTGGTGTATGGAATGCACTTTGTGTTAGTGAGAAATTGTTGGGCACGTACTGTACGATGGCCTTTCCACGTGTTAGTCCTCCAAGGGTTTTGTAATGCTCAATGACTTGGTCTTCACTATGGGGGGGGATGAGGAGGAGAAAGACAGACATTACAATCTGCACATGCAAAATGAACAGTAATTGAACTGAAGGCTAGGCTGAATTATGAATGTGCCATTCGTAAAGACTGTACACTTCAGACATGAGTTTGTTCATCCATGAAATGCCATCTGGTCAACAGTCCTGTCAAACATACACACTCTGAATATGCTTTAATTACCCTCACATGCTATCACACACACACAGCCTCCACAGATGTTTCTGCACACATACCCACACAGGTGTTTCTCAACACTCTATTCTATCCTCCCCTAAGCGCCAGAAGGGAAGGCATTACAGTCAGAATGGAAAGTGGAATAGCATCACTAAAACTAAAACCTGTATATCTAGGAATCGTTACAAAGGAAATTATTGTTTCATAAAACTAGAGGACTTAAGCCCATTGCATCTGGATGCAAAAACAAAAAATAAAAATCCTTCACTGAGACTTGCAGTTTAGCATGTTTAGCCAACAATTAAACATGCTGGAAAAGGTAATTGCAGGGGTGGTTGAGTAAAATTTGAGGCTTTTTGATAGTAAAAGCTTTAAGCAGAGGATTTAAACTGCTTAATGGTCCTCTAAAACGGTTTAATGGTTTCTTACCAATAACGCCAGGGATGGGTGCTCCTTTAAAACAGCTGTGGGAAACACGGGGAGCTTTTTCAATTCTGACTTTGCACTTTCATCGCTGAAAAATAAAACCCAGACATTTTCTATTTGAATAAGTTCTAATCAAATTATGCATTCCAGTAATACAAATGACACATTGTTTGCTTAAAACTGATTAAAAGTTTTCAGCACATACATAAAAACATAGGAAACATTTATTCACAGACTAAAGGCTTTGTATTAACACAGAAATATATCATAAAAAAACATTTCTTTGCAAACACTAATAGAAAAGTTAGAAATTTTTTCTTCAATTCTTGGGGGAAGGGGGGTTGATGTTTCCAAAATGACATCTTCTAGTCATTTAAAATGTTATGGATTTACAAAACAATATACACTGCCATACTATTTCCAACAGAGTTTTAACAGAAAGTGTCATTTCTCTTAGCGGACTGCGCTTGTCTAGCATGGCGCAATCGAGATCAATGGCCCTGATTGTAACTCAAAACATGTGAAGTACAAAATGCAAGTAATTAAAATGCAATGAAGAGAAGTGTTGAATTGCAGGTGCTGGATTACTACATGTACACAGAAAAAAATATTTAAGAGATTTCAGGACAGCTTCGACATGTCTGAGAGCTCATGTTCATGTTCATGGTTTAAATTTACGCACACAACCCTAAAGCAATTAAAAAAAAAAGCCTCCATCAATCTTTATGTATGCACATTTACAAAAGTAATGTAGATTCTGTAAGAGCTTTTGAAATCATGGATTATTTCCTTTACAATACATCCTTTTTAGCACATGGTCTCCGCTATTTTAACTAACAGCTAGTGTAGAACAGGAGATTGTCTGTGTGCAGTTTACAGCAAGACAGTCGTCTTTAACAGTCTGCTGATTTACAGTTAATGTTTGATGGCATTAATTTGGCAGCTTTGATCACGTGGCAATGTAAAGAGCGATTCTGCTCTCACCACAATGCCCAGTCAGCAATCTGGGATTCATTATAATGTCTGTACTATCAAACAGTTGGCTACAGGAGGCAATGTCTCAGAGGGGAACACTAATGTGTCAGCTATTCCACTGCACACAAAGCCACCTCCTGCCGAGTGGAAAGCACAAACAATAAGGTCATCTTGAAACAAATGCCATGTGTACATGCTTCTAATATTTCTTGATAACCAAAGTGAAGATTTCAGTTAAATGAAATTGAAAGCACTTGGTTATAGTCACAAAATGACAAGAGCAATCATTGGGCAATCCCATTACACAATGGGTCTGGAAGATTATTCTTGTGTGGGAATTCAGTTAAATTAGCAGAGAAAATGTTCAATCATTGCAAAAGGGACATTCATGACAAACATTTGGGATTGGAACTTAAATGAAAAGTCAGCTAACGTGCAACTGTACGTTTGTTACACACGAACAGAACTAATACAGCCTATTGGTACAACAAAACCAACGCTAAATATCTCACTACATTTGTTTTACAATACATGTAAAACATATTTTCATCATTTGTCTGCCAGACAGGAGTGGTGTAATACTGATATTTTTAAACATATTTTGTTTAATGCTATATAATACAACAAATTATCAGCACATTCCTCATCAACACTGGTCATGCGTGCAAGATATGCTTCACATCAAACCAGGATGTTCCAGTTTTCCCCTTAAAAAGTTCTGAGAAGTTTTATGCACTTGATGTTTTTATCATCAAACTGATATCAATTTTAGTGCACTTGGTAAGATGCTCAAATGTGTGTTTTTATGTTTTTAAAAAGACAAACATCAGTAATGCATCACTAAAAAGCCAGACGCCTAAATGTCTGCAAGAGAAAAAAAAAACTCTATACTCCCTCAAGCTTTACATCAACTCAGGATTTAAGAGAGAGGGAGAGAGGGAGGATGGGGGTATAATCTCATGGCATGCTGGTCTCTACTACTTGTGCTTTATGCCAGAGGATTGAGATCTTTAGTTATATGAGAAAAATACAAACTGTTAGAGTGAGTCACTGAGAGCAAGAATGAGTGCTGAATGGATTTGGTTTTAACCTGACAGCTATGGAAACACTTTATAATAATAAAGTACAATTGTCAAAAATGTATGCAGACAATAAGCTGTCAAAATATACAGTACCTGCAAAATCCATGACATATTGATACAGAAAGGAAGGATACAAAGATCTCTAGGTTGGCATTTAAAATATGACTTAGTAAATACCATACAATGATCAGTGGATGCGTTTTGAGAGAAATACAATGTTCACAGACCTAAGAATATGTGGAAGTCTAAAATATTCAGAATGAGGGAGTCTACCAAGTTCCAACAGTTCAATTAAACAGGAAGAGACTTCACTGTACTGAGTAAACATCACAAATATTAATTATAAGAATGTCAATCAATTTAAACTGATACTTGTTAGGGGTGGAGGGGATCATATGTTTAAAAAAATAATATTTAAATAAAACTCTAACGTGAATGCAGGCTTATTCTCACAGTTTATTCTGTTTTGCTCATTTTCACAGAGGTAGCCAAAATCATATTGGAGTTCATTTAGTGAATGATAGTGAAATATAACTGATGCCATGTTCAACACGCTCACATATACTCTGATGCTAGTAGATGTATTAATTTAAAGTTTGTAGAAAACTTGTACATGGTAATAGAGCTCAATCTTAACTGGAAGTTAACTGGAAAAGGAAGTAAAGGTCACTGATGTATGAAACCCTTTAGCCAGCATTCAGCACACAAACAGCTCTGCTTTCACTTCACACAACTAAGACTGTACAAAGCTTTGTGTTTTAACCAGGTCATGGGACCATTGCAAGGACAGAAGCAAACAAACAAGTTTAGCGTTAACCTATGCACTCGTTTGCTTTTTTGGTGTGACGTTTATGCAACCAAGTACTGCTACTACAGAAGCCTGGGTTAACAAAAGCATAATAACATAACTATATATAAAAAATAGCATAACTATCTTTTAATATCCAGGAATCTCTGGTGAATTGAGTATAAACTCTTCCTAAACAGAGAAGAAAAACTGTTGTAACAGGTAGATGTGGCCAAAAATGATCATGCCATAAATGATCACAGACATTACAAAGATTATAAGAAACTATTTGAAGTTTTATCCATTATTAGCCGATTCATCAGAGTACACATTAAAGAATAATGCACTACACCTGACTACTCCATGAGCAAAAACAACCAGGAATATTAACCAGAAACACCAAACCGTAGAAATAAATTGTCCACATGTGTGGTAGAATATTTCACATCGAGCATACATCTAGGCTTGTTCTACAATAATAAATCTGAGTTACAATAAAGCAGGACCTACAAATCTATTCCAAACATTCATTTAGGTCGCCCAATCTCTTAATATCAGTTTTCATATGGACATGAATTTTCAATGCGTTTCAACCTTTCAGAATTTTGTGCTGGCATGAGCCTAGCAACTAGAATACAACATCAACCCATTTAATATGTAACACACAAGTGATACACAGTTATCTGATGATTCAAACCAGAGATATTTTCCCAACACACCCCATCATGGATATTAACAGACCTGCAGCTACACTGCCACTAGGGGTGAGACAATATACCTGCATGGTTGCATACTCATACAGATACATTAGGCGTGTATGTTGCATAACAAGAAAGAGGATTTTGAACAGGACTTTACCTTGTGTAGTCCCCCTTTGCCTCCTGAAAAACAGAAACACACATGTAGAATGAACACTGCACATTCTTATTGTATGTTCACTTTCCTGTGTACAAAGAACATTTCTATAGTAACACATGCAATTCCATTGCAAGTTTAGTGCCTAGAACAGGGGTCACCAACGTGGTGCCCGTGGGCACCAGGTAGCCCCCAAGGAGCACATGAGTAGCTCTCAGGCTTGCTATAAAAAGTGCAAAACTCATCAGTGAGATGCATCTAATAATGTAAAATGTAGTTAATTCGTTGTTGATAGTCACTGTCAAGTGTATTTCATAGATAAATGAGTATCATTAATAATAATAATAATAATAATATATATATAACTAAAGGTAAATTTGTTATTTCAGAGGAGTATTTCAAATGGTAGCCCTTTATATGACTCGGTGTCCATGTAGTAGCTCTCAGTTACAAAAAGGTTGGTGATCCCTGGCCTAGAAGTTACCCCCCCCCCCCCCCCCCAAGTTACAGCATGCTTATGGTACTTCTATTGGGTCGTATTTTTAGAATCGAGTGCCTCATTTTTATTATATAGAAATGCAATGTTGTATCTCAAACAATACCTGAAAAAAAGCATTTTGATAACGAGCATTAAAAAAAAAATCTGAATTGGATTAGTGAAAAAGCTCATGATGCCTCCAAAGACACTTCTTCACAATGACTAAGTGGCTTAACTGTCCCAGTGGTGCACAAGCTTCGCGGGACTTTTGTATGCACAAATACGCGTGCTTTCGAAATTCCGCCTGGAGGAAAGCAGAAAAACATATACGACGCAATTTCCCCTAAACCTTATTACACAAGCAGGTGTATACACATAAAACAATAAACAAACAGCCATAAACAAGCGCAACAAACAAGCCCCTGCATGGCAGTGCTGCGTTGGTCAAGTCGGTTTTGATTCAAACCGAAGCTACGCAGCGTGTTTCTAAGTGCATTCTGTCAAACAAGGCTCACTTACCTGCAAGACAAACGCGGCTAGCTTAAAAACATGTTCACTCTCCAATTCAACAGCTCCCTGTAGTAAAACAAACAAAAAAATACGTAAAAAGAAAAATATATATACACACGTAAAAAAAGACACTGTATAACCGACTTGCGGCTGTTACTTTTCAACTATTGCAGTCCCACCCGTCCCCTCGCAGGTTTCCACGGGGGAAAAACCATTCACCAAAAAAACTACAAGCATTCATGTGTCTGTTTTATAATAATAATAATAATAATAATCAAATTAGATAATCATGTTCGCGTAATAATCGACGCGTTATATTATTAAATCAAACACAAAACGCTTAAATTATTTGATATCGATAGTTAAACCTAAGCGATGTCGGACCCCTGTAATGAGTTGGTACGGTCTGCAAACAGGTTCAGCGGTTTTCAAGAAACATCGAGTAGAACAATGTTACAGCGTCTCCTAAATGGTAGAAACTAAACTCAGCAGTCGACTTTAGTCGAGTTTTTCTTGGGATAATGTAGATCAATCTCGGGACAATTTCGGTGTATTATTAATTTAAACAGTGTCATTAATTCAGCATTTATCCGTGACTCTCCATGTCCTTTTTCGAATCTCAATGTTGTCCAATCATAACACTAGCAGACCTGTGGAGGATAGTCAGAGGGTAAATAAGGATAAAATAATGTTTATTTGCTCTCATATCACCTAGCAATAAATACACAAATGGATCGGTGTCTCCCAATACACATGATTATCCTATTTGTAATGTGGCCTTATATGTGTAATACAAACTGGCTGTGGTTAGATCAGGGCCAATCTGCATCAATATCAGTAAAGTGTTTTTGCAGTACAAAATATGTCACGAAGGTGTTAGAACACCTAGTTTGGCCACACCCTGGACTACGAACTGAACCGATTACAATTTGCCTAACAGCCTCAACAACAGCCTCATGTGCTTGTGGATGATGTGGTCATCTATCACTTCTGAATGGATGTAGTCATGGGAGGGAGTATCATGGTGTTTGTTTTTTTTCCTCCAGTGAATTTTATACAGCTTCACTCTTGGAAAAAAGCATAGCCTGGTCTACTGAATCTTGATCTCTTTGGAGGCACATTAGTATTTAAAAGTATGAACCCATGGCACACTTTGGGCATATTAACACCCATCAATGCCACATCCACATGCCACCACATGCCACATCCTTTTTCAGTATTCTTGCTGATCATGTGTAACCTGAATTCACACATCTCCTAATGGTTAATTCCGCCATGATAATACATCTTAAAACAAATAATTGTTAGGTTCTTTCAAACTGGTTGCATGGCCATGACACCATGGTTTCAAATGGCCAGTTTCACATCATGAAAGTGAACTAGGAAATTCTTGGTGAGTTATATATTTAAAAGTGTACTTAACTACTAAATAAAATGCCATGCAAAAATGAAGATCACAAAAAACAATATTTATTTTGTTTCATTAGTGAAAGGCCCTGTAAACTTGGTGAAAATGAGGAAATTTGATCTTGGTGCATGTGCATATGAGGCTGCACAAGAGTGATAGAGACGGAATGTTTCACCAGTTCTCCTCCAAGTTATTGGCATTACACTGCTGCACTCCCCTTTTTAATTAACACACTTCCAGCCTGTGCCTGTGTATCTATGTGTGTGGCACAAGCTTCAGATTACTGAAGACCTTTTATTCATATTATTCCCCCATTTTCTGCTCCAACTGTTATTACAGTGGTGCATAAAAAGAAGAAAAAACTCTATGCAGTCAAGTGATATTTTTGAAGGATTACAGAATCAGTTGGTGCTTTGTACTAGAACTGAATGCTGGCATTGTTTTGTGGCATAAGACACTAAAACTACAAGCTGAAAAAGATTACAATTTTCTTTGCTGGCAATGGCCGAATGTTAAGCTACTGTTGTTATATAAATATATATTGTGGATAGCATACAGATAAAATTAATAGATAGATCAATTCTTTATTCGCAAGGTAAGCCAGGATACAGAACCCCTGGAGCACTGGGTGTTATAATGAATTACTTTCATTATTAAAACTGTGCCTTGTTGCATGTGTTTATTTTTGTTTTGTTAAAATGTGCCTTTCTATACTTTTCCTCTTTCGCGACTTGGTGCAAATTGTCTTTTTTTTTTTTTTTTTACCCAGATCTACATTTGCATTGCCGTCTGCCTTACATGTAAATCACTTTGGATGAATTTAATCAATCTGAAATTCTAACAGAAAAAAGTGCCAAAAAAATTCAATAGATTCAATAGATTATTTAACATAGTAATTATTTAACATAGTAATATTTAAGAATAGTAAATATTTGTAAACCATTGTAAACAAATCATAAAGCACTCACATTATAGACAGAAGACTTTGCATTCCAGTAAAACAGCTCCACGGTGGTTGTGTCTTTTAATAATGTGATACTTTCCACGTAAAACCTGTCAGACAACACATGCAAATATTATCCTTGGGTGTTTGATTAAATGTATATTCATAACTGAAGTATAAACATTGTGTATCAGAAGAATATACTACTTTTATAGCTGCTATTTTATGAACATTACATTATATGCATTTCCAACTTTTTTGTATGTTGCACAATAGCGTCCTCTAGCAGACGTAACGTGTCAGAGCCCAACTCTCTGAAACGATGCACAATACATTCATGTCTACACTCACCTGACATGAAATTTAAGATCCAGTGGTCCAGTCTTTTTGGAGAAATTGTGCTCCAGTACTCTTCGGTTCAGCTGCAGCCAGCTAGTCTGACCACTAATAAAAATAAACCATTTATACATACACAAAATCCACTATAGCAAATCAACACAGTATACATGCATTTTATTGAGTTTTGATTGCACCGATTATAAACATTTACCCTGGTTCACCTTTTATGCATGGTATAATCTGTCATGTACATTGTGCTTCTTTTATTTATAAAACTAAATTACAGGTAAATAGATGATCATTTTCTTTAAGAAACTGACTTTAGATATTATACATTTACATCTATGCTTACAATCCAGCTTAATGGTTATAATAATAATAACCATTAAATGTAGTGAGCACACTTACTTCGTGTCAGTGTACGAAATTCCAAAATACTCCTTCTCCTTCAGGTTGAAATGGGACGACACCATGTCCAAGAGATCTCTAGACAGCAGTTTCGGCTGATAAAAAAGAAAAACGGGATGCAGTTAATAATATTTTATGTTACCAACCATTCACATTTTTTAATTTAATTTGAAACAGTGTGTTTTTAAAAGCAATACAGCACAAATGTACAATTGTAGAGCCTTGTAAAAAGAGAATTAAAGCCTTACTTGGACCAGTAGGTCAAGCTGGCGATCATCCAGCAGAAGCACCTGACATTGCCGGCCCTCCGTCATCTTTAAGAAAGAATAGAACACATTGTAACTAACGGCATTCAATGCTGATGGCATTAGATAGAATTTTTATCTCTATATTTTAATGTGATCTTTAAATACATTTAAATTCTTGAGATGGAGTAAAACACAAAGTCATTATCAAGGTGAAAAATATGTTTATATATATCAAATATGCTCTGCCATCATGTGCAAGGGGGAAAAATCCTGATTTGTACAAACCGTGAATGTATGTGTGTGTGACACACACACACACACACACACACACACACACACACACACACACACACACACACACACACACACACACACACACACACACAGCGAGAGTGAGGAAGAAAATGCATCCATAGTACTTGTTGCTATTCAAGTGCATTATTTAGATAACACCAACATTGTTAACATTTATAAACTAGAATAAATGCGTGTATACATTTATAGAAGTAAGCTGTAAGAAAGTAAGAAGTAACACATTTGATGCATTTTGACCATGCTAAGAACATAAAACTTATTATTCTCATTCTATTTTTATTAGTAATTATGGGCTCATGACATGGCATCTCATGGTAATCAAATGTGTGAATGTGGATGGTCAAGGACAACCGTATCAGTATTTTGTGTTTCAGAATATCTGTTGTGAGGCTCCAGTGTGATAAATAACAGTGTTCAGCTAGACAATTTATTTACACCAGACCAAGATTGTGATCAAATATTGAAGACAATACAGGACTACAAACAATACAAATAATATGGTGTTTTATGACAAGATAAATTGTACAGGACAAATAATAAACATAGTATAATGTTTGAAACTAGTAATTATAAACTGAAAAGGTTTTAGCACAAGAATAGAACAGATCACTTTAATAAATAAATGTTAATTTATACATAGCTACAAGCAATGCTCAGACATGGACACACACACACAAACACACATGTATATAAAGAAGGAATCAAACATTAACTCTTAATAATCATCGTATTTGTTTGCTGTCCAATGAAAGGGAAGAGATGCAGGGAATTCATCTATATCTATTTTATAGTGCCTGTTGTTTAATCCTTTACAGCAAATGCTAACATGTATTAATCTACCCTGCAAACACACACACACACACACACACACACACACACACACACACACACACACACATTTATTTACCCCTTGGGGCAATTTAGTATAGGTATTCCAACATACTTGTCTTTCAGAAGGGTCAGAGGGAGAAAACTGTATTTATAAAATAAACTCCCCAGAGATGGGACTGAACCAAGAAGCATAGCAGCAACGCAACTACATGTTATTATCAATTTTATGCAAAATATGCAAAAATAAAAGGTCTCAATGACTCCAACCCAACATTCCACCGATCCTGTCACAAGGATGTGAAAAAGTGGAGGAGTTTTTACATATGTTTAGATATTATAAAATGTCAGTAACAAAAAATCATTAAAGGAGCTCCAGCCAAACACACATTCACACAGCTGTTTGTAAAACACCACCGCAATGTGATGTATAGAAATGCTCTTTTCACCCATTTATCTCCAAAACATTTTCTTTTCGGTCTTATGAAAATGGATTATTCATTGTATTTTGATTTGTTATAAAATGCAACTAAAAAAAAAAGCATATAAACAAGTGAATGAAAAATATCATTGGCGAAACAATTCAAATCGGGGTCTAGCCAATTATATAGGGGTGGGCAATAAGTAGTAGTGTCCCCAACACTTAATCCAGGTCCGGCCCAGTTCTTTTTATAATGTTTAAGTTCCAGTTCTTTTGTAATATTTATAAAAATTAAAAAAAAGAAATCGAACTAAAAATAAACAGTGCCAATGAAAACTGTCTATACTGGAAACGATTAATTTCTCTTCATTCATTAATCCAAAAATTAGAAAAAAAAACAACTTTTTTCCACCACTATTGAATTTTTTGTTCTATTTTCTCAATTGATTCATTAACCAAAAACAACATCAGAACATTATATAACCATTTTAACATCATTTTACTGCTTTATAACTAACAGCAATGTGAAACTTTCTTTTTGCAGAGTTTAATAGTTATTCCGTCCAATTTCTGTGTCCATCAACCTAGTCAATCCAAGTTTCCCTTGGCAAAAACCTTACAAATTCCTCCACATCTAAAGTATTTGTTATGGATTTCTTCATGGACCAAAGTCACTACAATAAACTCCTCTTTATTTATGTAGCGTGGTGAGATGTTATGTACCGGAGAACTCGTCGGCTGTAAACTGCCACCCAATCAGAAGCTAAATAATAAAATCAAACTTCTATTATGTGGGAAATGTGCAAAATTTGAGCCCACTGCTGTTGTACACACATATACACAGGTACACTAACACATTAAAAGAATACATCTGCTTTATAAAAACTAGTTCTATGAATAACTGCATAAAAAGAAGGATAAATTATATTAGTTTTTTCATTATGTACCAAGAAGCTCCCCGGTGGAAAATCGGCACACACATCCATACACACCCACACAAAAAGCTTGAATAAATTTTGCTTTGTGAAATAAAAATGTAACTTTGTATGCATTCATTGTATTCTTTAAAAGAGAATCCAAAGAAATGCTTGATCATCTGGGGTTTATCATCTTCTCATTTTATGGATTTAAAAAGGTTTGTCTGTCTGTATGTCTTTGTCTTCATAAGGCTTTCTAGCATATTGAGTGAATCAATCTTGATGAGCTGGTTGTCTTGTGAACTTTGTCCTGTAAATTAATTTGCAGATTCAAGTGGATCAATAATCGCCAGCTATGAGGTTTCTGTTCATTAATGTCCGGCCTTCATAACGTCCAACATATTGGTGAGTCCATAGTCTACTTGGTGAACTCTGCCATGAGCGCTAATGTATTACTATGCTGACAACATTTAATATTATATTGTTCTTGTATCACACCGAACACTAACATTAATGTGCTTAATCCGCTTTTCTCAAGAGAATTATCGTAGCCAATGATTACATAAGCTCCATTGTCTAAGTTGGAATTACTCACTATAGTAACCCCTTAAGAGACTTTTGAGTTGAATAGCTTTATCAAAGCTGCATTGTAATGGCAAAATCACCATGTATTCAAGGGCACATGCAAACCACAATACATAAATAACCATACAACTTGCTTTACCATATGTGTGTATGTATCAGAACATTGAACTACTGATTAATAAACAGCTTGGCTTATGACCAATGTTCATAAATATCATTATTAAAATATCAAGTAAAGCTCTAATTAAGACATTGTCCTTCTCTACTAATTTTACCTAAATTTATCACAGAATGCAATGATTTGTTTTGCTACTAACGCCTTGGTTTGAAAACAATTAAGCACATTTATGCAATTTTTCAAGCATTTTGAAATGACAAAAATATGTCAACAAATCGATAAAACATGAGAATGCTTTGCTTAATATGGAGCAATGTTACCTTGACCAGAAGAGAAAAGATTCATGGTCAGGGCAGTTTTTGCATTATGTAAGCTTGGTATACCCCCCCCCCCCAACCTCTATTGTCCTTATACACCACTCGCACTTATCCTTCACTGATAAGTGCCTGTTTAGGATTCTCTGAATCCGCATGTATTCACTAAGCACAGCAGCTTCATTGTGCTTTTGTCAATCCATCTATGAAGCGGTGGCTCTGCCTGGTTCAGAGTGGTTTTTGCATCACCAGGGATCACTGTGTCACAAGTAGAATGCTATACCCAGTGGTGGTTGTTGTTACAAACCCACATAGAAGTAGTATTTTCTCTTAACTGTTATACCTTATACACATTCACACAGCAATCCATTGTTTTTAGTGTGTTGTGTGTGTGAGGGGGTGTGTACCATGGTAAAACAGTTAGGGGTCATGTGATGTGCACGGCTTATGACACAGGGGTCAACATCCCCTGGGGCCCATTCTTAGGGTTAGAAACTTCAAACAAAGCCGCCTCACAAGTATCCTCAACCCCCAAAAAGACTCCACAAAAGTCCAAACCAGTGTCATTAGTGTTTTATTAATTTTACCTCATAATGCAACAATGCAGTGTCAACGACCTGGAATTTTTAAATCACTACTGATCATTTACAAATATATAAATAAAGCCAACTACTTCCACAGCTCTGTGCTAAATACACAAAGAGTCACCATGGAACATATTAAACTGACTGGCAGTGACTCAGAACTACCAGCCTCAAAAACTACTATAAAGGTCTGACGCCAAACCCAACATCTGGAAAGACAATTGTCTGGACGTAGGAACATCCAAACCCAAGTGAAAACTGTGAAGACAAGAGGACACTGGTATACTGCATATTAAAATGTGTTTATGAAGTAGAAAAGTTAATAGCTGTTCATAAAAGAACAGTGAACACTTTGGTCACTGACTTCACCCTGACAGAAATATTCCTCTACAATACTGACAATATGTCGTTCAAACTTTATGGCTAGATATTGATTTACCCAATAAACCAAAGACTGAAGACAATTCTAAATATGTCAAAGAGGAAAATTCCTCAAATTAAAAAAAGAAAAATAAACCCTAGCCCTGATTCTTTAAGTCATGTTCTAAAAACATTCTGCTTAAATAAACCTCCTTAGGGAAATATGCAAACTGCTCAGTGGAATCATTCAAATAATTTAAACTGACAAGGATCTCATGGAAATCAGTCACTCTCTCCACCGCAGCTATGAGGACCATGAGGAACATGTTAAGAGCATCTTCAAACACTAGTAATGTATACACCAACCAACCCCCAAATTATGTTTTATTACCCAGTAAAATTAAGACCGTTCTTATAGCTGATGCAATGCTGATGATGCTGTACACATTTCCGCTCAATATTTCCCCGTCAAAGACTTAATACTATAATAGATATGGTAATAAAACAACAGGAATGTGGTACTCGATATCCGACATGCCTCAATCCATTCTCCCGATTGCATACACTGGAAATCAATTTCAAATCCAGTATTTTAATAATGCTAATAATCAGCTAGCTAGTTTTATGGCTGGATGGATGTATGGATGGATGTATGGATGGATGGATAGATAGATATGCATTGACAAAAAGACATAGATAGATAGATAGATAGATAGATAGATAGATAGATAGATAGATAGATAGATAGATAGATAGATAGATAGATAGATAGATAGATAGATAGATAGATAGATAGATAGATAGATAGATAGATAGATAGATAGATAGATAGATAGATAGATAGAGACAGACAGGCAGAGACATTGACAAAGAGATAGATCAATAGACAGACAGGAATTGACAGACAGACAGACAGACAGATAGATAGATAGACAGACAGACAGATAGATAGATAGATAGATAGATAGACAGACAGACCGAGACATATCGATAGATAGACAGACAGACAGACAGATAGATAGATAGAGACAGACAGGCATTGACAGTCAGACAGCTAGACAGATGCCATGCACTAAATAAACAGATTATAAATAATGAGGTAGAAAGCTGTATAATCATAAACCTTTGATTATCATGACCCTGTAGTTGCTGTTAAAAACTTGTTGTTACTCTTATCATACCTGATAAACATCTCCAATACGCCACCATGAACTGAATCAACCTCCTACATGGCAACAGTCCATCACTGTAACATCTTCTCAGCACCTGCTCAGTAACACTCCAAACTAAATTACTTCCTGAAGCTAGAATATCCTCCATGCCACAAAGGAAGCCCAGGGCCATGTTTTTCTGGAGAAAACACTAAGAACAGATATTCCTGACGGAATTCTCCAACCTAAGTGTAACCCAAAAAAGCCTAGAGTCTGGATGCTAGGTTTAATGCTTCATATACAGGATAAAATCCAAGACTTTCCCCCTTTTGGACGAAAGAACTAGAGGGCAGGCCCCAGAGCTTGCCAGTTCTGCCCACACACACACACCACACACACACCACACACACACACACACACACACACACCACACACACACACACACACACACACACACACATGTGGACAAGTATATATACACACACAAGCAGACACAATGACTGCCACAGTCTTTCCGCTCCGTCCACATAAACAGGCATTGTGGTTTCTTACTCTGTTATTTTCATGTCTTTCCAAAGCCTCTCACTCAAACACTGCATGATGGCCAGACATTAAGTAAAGATGTACGCGCACAAAACGAAAAGCTCTTTTGGTGCTTATGCTGATTAGCGGATAATAGAGATGGGATGAAGATGGGATGACTGCTACAGTTGCTGTTTATCCTGCCATTTTAAAAACATGCTAATGTAGGAACTGGGGGTGAGGCTGAGGGAATGCAATTACACATAACAACAAAAAACAACAAAAAAAACTTCAGCAGAGTGACATCAAAGATGTGTGGACAGGAATAAAGCAGATCACCGGCTTCATTAAAAACCATCAGAGGAAAAGGGGGCGGGGGCAACCTGGATGGAGCCAACAACTGAATTTGCACTTTAACAATTTCAGCGCAGGACCATTCCATTTAGGACGGATCTTCACACCCTCAAATCAACATCGACACCCACAACACAGCAGCAACTGCCGAGAACTCCAGCTTGACTTTCCTCTGAAACCAACACACCTACCTCACTAATTGTCACAACAAGGGTCAGCTATGTTATGGAGCACAGAGTTTTAAGGGCCTTGCTTAAAGATCCATGGGTGTTTAGCTTGGTGATACTGGGGCTCGAACCCCCGACCCCGATCAGTAGCCCAGTACCATAGATCACTGAGCAACTCCCATCCCCACCTTCTTTTCACCTTGTACACCTCAGATTTACAATACAAATCTGAGTCCTGCCACCTGCATAAACAGTAAAGAGGGCTTTTGGCAGCTTTGTGGTGCACCAGGATCCACCTTGTTCCTGAACATCATGAAAAGCAAGGAGATTGTTGTTGATTGCTGTGTCAAATTGTGATGAAACCTATTACCATTATGGGTGAGAGAAACTACTACACTAGTACTACACTTGAACAACAAATTGGACAGCTGATGCTGTGTATAAGAAGGGGTTGTTTAAACTTTTATTTCCTGAGGAAGCTCAGATCCTTCAATGTGTGCAGCAGGATGCTGGATATTTTTTAATCAGTCTGTCGTGGCAAGTTCCCATTATTGTGCTATGGTCTGTTGGAGGAGCAGCATTCGTTCTAGGGATGCAGGGATGATCAATAAAATTATCCGCAAGGCCGAACACATAATTGGAGACAAACTGGACAGATGGGAGACAGTAAGGGACAACAGGTCACTGAACAAACTCCTGTCAATCAAGGATAATCCCTCCCACCCACTACATAATCCCATACAGAAGCACTGGAGTTCATTTTCCAACAGACTGATTCAGCAAATCATTCCTACTATATGACATTGTACTGTACAATGACTCACCTCTATGCAACAAATGACAACTTATATAGATGCCATAGACAGATATAGATACAATAGATAGACAAATATTATATAGACAAAGGTGCTTGATTATTCACTGTCACTTAACACACAATACATTTGCACATTTTATTTCTTCCGTGTTTACCGCTTGTACTTTTAGGATAGAATATAAAAATGACAATAAGCATGTGCTCTGGTTCTGAACCTTTTATTGACAAGAAACACACAGCAACATACATATGCTCACACTTCCTAAATTTCCCAGAATTATGTCTACTAGCTGCATATTCACAACTGGTATGAGCTTCTCAATATGTTACATTACCGTATGTAACCTAAACACATCACCTGTTTATATGGAAAGCAACAATACTGGTACATAATTCTTAAAGGAGCAACGTACCATATATAACAATTAAACATACATATTAAAAAATGTACATTGAAATGAACAAGAAATTAATATATAAATAATCATCTCAAATTTGAAAAACATTAAGTAAATTAATAATTTTTTAATAGGGAGTGATTTATTTATTTATAACATTTGTTACAATTACAGTATTAGAAATATGTAAAATATTAAATCATGTGTGAAATATTCAAATGTGATTAATCTTAACTCATGGCAAATGTGCGATTAATCGCTTTTAAATTGATTGACAGTCTCAAAAAAGTTACATTAATTTAATTACCCCTCCACTCTTCTTATCCCTACTACTGTTTACTTAAGTTTCTGTGGCTGTAATACAATAATTTACCACCCAGGATCAATATAGCATTTCTGATTGTTGAGCAAATGAAAGAAGTGTCTACATTTTGAAGATAATTTATATTTGCTTTCTGAGCTTTAACAGGGGTGGCATTTCCTCCCAGCACCGTAGGACTCCACCCAGTATATTCCAAAGGAAATTCTTTTAAAAATAACTTTTATTTCGTCTATCCACCACATGAGGGTGGCACAAGAACCAAGTTGTTTGGTGTGTATTTTGTCTTTGGAAAATATTGTACAAGTGACCTGAGAAAAATAATCAAACACGTAAGTATCTGCCTACCTTTGCTTCAGTGGATAACATAGTGTAAAAACATTTCTGTTCACATAGTGGACATTCCTTTTATACACTTTATACTCTGATTTGACTTTATAGCACACATTTGTAATAGAGCAATGATTTATAATCCCACTATCCAGTGTAACAAAGGGCTCACTCTTCCCTGGAGCTTTCTTCCACCTGCAGTCTCAGAGAGTTAGCCAATGCCATTAGGGATCTAAAACGACATCCAGATTTCTATTTTGTGGCAATAACTAGTAGCATTACTCAAATAACTTTAAAATTTGTATACACCAGATCAAAAAAACATGGTCTTCATGGGAAGATAAACCTTGAAATAAAGAAATATTTATGATAAGTATTTCACAACATTTGGAACTGGTATTTCCTCCATGTTTGTGCTACCCGCCTCAGACGAAGAAATCACGCACAGTCTCACAAATAAGAAGATCAAAACACACAACGTTCATGGGTTGCACCTGACTCATTTCCCCTCAGTTTGTTTTTTGACAGCAGCTTCCCAGTAAGAATGATGTTAGGAATTAAAGTAGATGTTCCTGACTTTACAGGATTCATATGTTTGGATGTTTGGTTATAATACATATGAAACTGAGGAAGAAGAACCAGCTATAATATACTATATACTGCTAGCTAAGTCAATGAATTAAACTGCGTGATGAAACAAAGGCCAATCAATATATGAAGACTGCAACCATCAGCACTAATTTGATTTGCCACAAATAGGATAATAACCCAGCAATCATGACCACATAATCCAAGGTGAGTATAACAGTATATACATAAACAGGGGTTTATGTAAGGTTAGATTTTATTTTCATTCACTGTTAATTTTGCAGTGAAAGAATTTAGTATCTTTGAT
This sequence comes from Kryptopterus vitreolus, assembly GCA_030449085.1. Classification (NCBI taxonomy): domain Eukaryota; kingdom Metazoa; phylum Chordata; class Actinopteri; order Siluriformes; family Siluridae; genus Kryptopterus; species Kryptopterus vitreolus. The sequence goes on along the minus strand of JACRUU010000016.1, from coordinate 148,228 downwards.
GGTCAATAAAACATTTCTGACACTTTATTATAATCATACTACTTTGCTATAAAAACTGGCTATACCGAAATAGTGCTTTAAATTGACCTATATCAAACAAAATAAAAAAAAAAATCATGTCATATCATGCATCTTTATATAAGGTTTTACACATACACTTTAATTTGGTAAAACAAAAGTTGTAGAGCTGTAGTCATGATCTCTACGGATCAGGAATCAACAGTGAGCCGTAACACCCTTATTATTTATATACAGTTTGATTGGATGATATATTTATTTTTATGTAATATGGCAATTATAGTGCATTGTAAAGGTATTCATACCCCTTGGGTATCCATGTTCTTTACATTTGAACCATGAACCTAAATGTATTTTATTGGTATTTTATGCAATAGGCAAACACAAATAATTGCATAATTGAATAATAGAATAATAATAATAGAAGTACAAGAAAAATACACAATTAAATTTTTTTTATAAATAAAAATCTGAAACTTGCATATGAATTCAGCCCTATTGATTCTGATACCCCTAAATAAAATACAGTGCAATCAAAGTCAGCTAATTAGTTAATCCCAATATAATTATAGCTATTCTGTGAAGACCTCAGAGGTTTGTTAAATGACATTAGTGAGAAAACTGCATCATGAATACTAAAGAACACACCAGACAGGTGAGAAATAAAGTTATGGAGAAGTTTAAATCATGGTTAGGTTATAAAAACATATTCCAAGTTTTGAACATCTCACAAAACACTGTTAAGACCATCATTCGAAAATGGAAAGAGTGGCACAACTGTTACCCTATCAAGACATGGCCGTCCATTGACAGGACAAAGAGAGCATTGATTCAAGAAGTAGCCAGAAGGCCCATGGCCCAACTCTGGAGAAGCGCCACAGCTCAGGTGGGAGAGCCTGTCCACATAAGAACTATTAATAGTGCACTCCATCATTCTGGCTATCATGGTATACATTGTTTACAAAAAACAATAAGTTGTCCCATTTGCAGTTTGCCACAAGTCATGTAGAAGATACAGCAAACATGGAAGAAGGTGCTGTGGTCAGAAGAGATCAAAATGTAACTTTTTGGCCTGCATGTAAAATGTCAGCCTGAACACACAATCCCTACTGTGAAACATGGTGGTGGAAGCATCATGCTGTAGGATGCTTTTCTTCAGCAGGCACAGGGAAGCTAATCAGAGTTGACGGAAAGATGGATGGAGCTAAATACAGGGCAATCCTAGATGAAAACCTATTAGAGGCTGCAAAGGACTTGAGCCTTGAGGTGGAGCTTCACCTTACAGCAGGACAACTATCCTCATCATACTTGAGATCAAAGCATATTCATGTGTTAGAATGGCCCAGTCAAAGGCTCGACCTAAATCCTATAGAGAATCTTTGGCAAGACTTGATAATTGCTGATCACAAATAATCTTCATCTAATGTGATTCAACCAGAGCTGTTTTGCAAAGATGAATGGGCACAAATTACACTCTCTAGATGTGCAAAGCTGCTAGACATGCAACTGTCTTGAATACTCATCCAGTCTCAGCAGCTCAGCAAGCTTGTGTTTCTACATCTTTATCCAAATAAGTAAATAAACAGTAAATATACACAGGTCCACTCTTAAGCACTATTTCACTGTTTCTTATGTCTCTCATTAACACTGTAGGCAACACACAAAAAACAAGGTACAATATTGGAATGTGTCTTTATTTGTTGCTCTTCGTAGAATGCACAGAAGCTTTGAAGCAGGCTTGAACATGCCACTGTGTTTAAACCAACATCAATCATCATATTCACAGGACAAACACTGAAGCACAGGATCGGAACAAAGACTTACCCTGAAGCAGGGGTATATATATATATATATATATATATATATATATATATATATATATATATATATATAGAGAGAGAGAGAGAGAGAGAGAGAGAGAGACACACACACACAGAGATTGGACTGATACACTTGTACAGCAGCACACACTATACAAGTGTTATGCTTTACTGCTCTGCTGAGACTTGTGTCTCACAAAGATAAAATCTAGATGTCTACGATGGTCTATTTTCAATCACATATAAAATAAGGACATGCAGTAAGAAGACCAGGTTAGACTGGAAGGATAAGAAAGTGTATTTTTCTCTTTATGATCCTTTTTATTTCTCTTCTACACACACAGCAACACCCTATTCTGGCTAGTGTGTGCAAATGTAGACATCAAATTGATGAATGTTAATTAGTACAGGTTTGGAACACACCTCAGTAACAAACAAAGTGAACTATTGCCAACAAAATCACATGAGACATATTTGATTCCATTGATTTGGGTGCTTGGAAAAGACTAGCTTCTCAGTGTTCTAGCTTTCTAGGGTGAGGAACATTCTGAGGAAAAGGAGGAGCAGTGAAATGGTCTGTTCGCTTCAGTAAAAAAATATAAGCATTCGTCAGCTTTCTGAGGTTCAGCTTGTAGTTGTAGACAACACAGTAGTGAGAACAGACCAAAACAAACACACCCAGCTTACACACTTACTCATTCTGAAATACACATACGCGAAAACACACACACACACACACCACACACACACACACACACACACACACACACACACACACGACTTAAAAAGGCAGAGTTTCTCATAAATAAATAAATACAATACAATACAATACATTTTTTTATGGAAATTATTTTTATGGTCTATGATTGTGTGTGTGTGTGTGTGTGTGTGTGTGTGTGTGTGTGTGTGTGTGTGTGTGTGTGTGTGTGTGTGTGTGTGTGTGTATGTGTGTGTGTGGTGGGGCTGGTAATAGGAATCTTGCCTAGGGTGCCAACATGGCTAGAAAAGGCCGTTTTACACCTGATGTAACAGACACTGGATAGAGAGATACCGGACTGAGTTTAAAGGGTGCCGCCCGGCATGAGTATGAGGGAAAGCGTCAGGGTAAAACTGAATGAAGAAATAGAGCTTTCTTTAATTAGAAAGAAAGCTCTATTTGTTGAACCATCACCTGTTGTCTCATCACCGAACACATTTGGCAAATTAGGAAACATGACCAATGACTGTTGAGAAGCTACTATCCTTGACCAGCATTTCTCTCCTATAAATGGTCTCCTTATTTCCCAAATGTATACAGAAATGGAAAACATACCTGTGCCCAACGTTTTTAAGGTGTTTTGCCAAAATCAGTTTCAAAATTAATGAATTTTTTTTTTGTTAAAATGGTATAATAATGAATAATATACATATTTGTTATTTTTAAATAATTGAATTCTACCTTTATTTACATTTTACACAACAACCCAACTTTAATGGAATTGTGGATGTAACACTGAACAACATGCTTTAGGATAAAGTACTTAAAGTACTTAAGTGAAAAGTCTGCGTATATGACAAAACATGAACCACTGACAAAAAAAAACAAACAATCGCACTGGTATCCAGGAACGATGAACAATGATAATAAGAGATTCAGAAAGTAAATAATTGTTCAGTTATGGCCATATTTAGGCATGACTGGTTATGTACACAAAAAAGACTACATATATATATATATATATATAGATATATATATATATATATATATATATATATATATATATATATATATATATATTATATATATATATATATATATATATATATATACATACAAACCGGATTCCAAAAAAGTTGGGACACTATACAAATCGTGAATAAAAACTGAATGCAATGATGTGTAGGTGCCAACTTCTAATATTTTATTCAGAATAGAACATAACACACGAAACAAAAGTTTAAACTGAGAAAATGTACCATTTTAAGGGAAAAATATGTTGATTCAGAATTTCATGGTGTCAACAAATCCCAAAAAAGTTGGGACAAGGACATTTTCACCACTGTGTGGCATCTCCCCTTCTTTTTACAACACTCAACAGACGTCTGGGGACAGAGGAGACCAGTTTTCTCCAGTTTAGAAATAGGAATGCTCTCCCATTCTTGTCTAATACAGGCCTCTAACTGTTCAATCGTCTTGGGCCTTCTTTGTCGCACCTTCCTCTTTATGATGCGCCAAATGTTCTCTATAGGTGAAAGATCTGGACTGCAGACTGGCCATTTCAGTACCCGGATCCTTCTCCTACGCAGCCATGATGCTGTGATTGATGCAGAATGTGGTCTGGCATTATCTTGTTGGAAAATGCAGGGTCTTCCCTGAAAAAGATGACGTCTGGATGGGAGCATATGTTGTTCTAGAACCTGAATATATTTTTCTGCATTGATGGTGCCTTTCCAGACATGCAAGCTGCCCATGCCACACGCACTCATGCAACCCCATACCATCAGAGATGCAGGCTTCTGAACCGAGCGTTGATAACAACTTGGGTTGTCCTTGTCCTCTTTGGTCCGGATGACATTACGACATTACGGATGACACACTCCATTTTAAATGATCCCTGGCCCAGTGTAAACGCCTGAGCTTGTGGATCTTGCTTAGAAATGGCTTCTTCTTTGCACTGTAGAGTTTCAGCTGGCAACGGCGGATGGCACGGTGGATTGTGTTCACTGACAATGGTTTCTGGAAGTATTCCTGAGCCCATTCTGTGATTTCCTTTACAGTAGCATTCCTGTTTGTGGTGCAGTGTCGTTTAAGGGCCCGGAGATCACGGGCATCCAGTATGGTTTTACGGCCTTGACCCTTTCTCACAGAGATTGTTCCAGATTCTCTGAATCTTTGGATGATGTTATGCACAGTTGATGATGATAGATGCAAAGTCTTTGCAATTTTTCGCTGGGTAACACCTTTCTGATATTGCTCCACTATCTTTCTGCGCAACATTGTGGGAATTGGTGATCCTCTACCCATCTTGGCTTCTGAGAGACACTGCCACTCTGAGAAGCTCTTTTTATACCCAATCATGTTGCCAATTGACCTAATTTGTGTTAATTGGTCTTCCAGCTCCTCGTTATGCTTAAATTTACTTTTTCCAGCCTCTTACTGCTACTTGTCCCAACTTTTTTGGGATTTGTTGACACCATGAAATTCTGAATCAACATATTTTTCCCTTAAAATGGTACATTTTCTCAGTTTAAACTTTTGTTTCGTGTGTTATGTTCTATTCTGAATAAAATATTAGAAGTTGGCACCTACACATCATTGCATTCAGTTTTTATTCACAATTTGTATAGTGTCCCAACTTTTTTGGAATCCGGTTTCCGGATATATATATATATATATATATATATACATACACACACACACACATACACACACACACACACACACAACACACACACACACACACACACACACACACACACACACACACACACACACACACACACACACATATACACACATATACTATATATATATATACATACATATATACATACACACACATACGCACACACACACTACCTCACAGTTACGGGTCGTTGTTGTGTTTTATTTTATTTTGTGTTATGTTGTTATGCACTGTCTCATGTTGTCAAATACAGTCTGTTCTGTTTTTGAAACTCTGTTTTGCAGATCACTTAATAAACTACAGAATTCATGCTGAATTGGTTTGAAAACCAATTAATATTAAAATCATACAGTATGTGTCTAAACCTTCAAGTCACATTTCATTGAAGCCTTTTTTTCACAGTCTTACAAAATAAACCAAGGTTACACAGAAAAAAAAGAAGTCAGATCAAGTCTGATAAGAACACAAGAAGAAAGGTTTTGTGCAGCACAGTGGGCCTTTCCTTTTGTGAGTCGCGGCAGCATGTCTGGCTCTGCCACTATTGAACCATTGAGATGTCCATTTGGACTAAGCTTTGGGGTTTTCCTCCTGGCAGTGGGCTACAGAACAGCGCATCGCAGAACCGTGGTGAATAGTGTGTGCCTAACACAGATGCCATGGAGCAGAAGGAGGAGGTAAACGACCGCACTGCCTAACGTCACTTGCATGCTGTCTCTCTGCCCCCACTAACAAGGTCTCTGAGGGACAGCACAGATGCTAAGCTTTAGCCAGAAAGAAAGGCAGAATAGAGAGGAGAAGAAAAGGGGTGTTGGGTTTAAATATCACATGCAATACATGAATAGATTCCCTTAGCTTCTCAGCATGGGCCAGTATGACCTGAGGGGATTTCTACCTCTCTTTCTCTCTCTCTCTCTGAAACCACAGTGTTCTTTTCACATTCTATTAAATTATAAGGATAAACTGTATTAACTTATTATAAATAAACATATTATTATTAACTGATCAAATAAACTGATAAACTTATTATTATTATTATTATTATTAGTAGTAGTAGTAGTAGTAGTAGTAGTAGTAATATCATACATACAAAAGATACATCAAAGATATTCATTAATAAATATTCAACTGCCTATCTATAGTTTCCCTGCGAAACTCTTGAACTAGTTAAAAAATCTTGGTGTTGTATTACAACGACTCGTTCCCTTTCCAGTAACATCACTGGATGCCAACTAGAATTACAACTAATCGTGGTTTATTGGATAATAAGAATGGTGCGTTTCCTCGATATTTAATTTGAATACCTACTTAATCACTCAGACAACGTAGAAGGATGAATGATACTCAGTGTGAGGGCGGAAACACACACCATGTCAGACACCATGTTAGCCACTCCGTTGTCATTTCATATATTTCTTTATCTATATATCAAATAGAAATCTATATATAAATAGATATAATTACTATAAAATACATAATATATGCAAGGATATGTTAATCGTTGTTTACATTGAATATATTCCAAAGTCCCCTTGGTCATCGAGCATTTACAGCAACTTCTTCAGAAAATTGAGCTACAGTTCCTCCTATGTTCACACAGGACAGCCTTCGCTTCCTATGAACCTTGGATGCCCATGTCACCAATTCATCACCATTATTGGACCACTTCTGAAAAATACTAACCCTAACCCTAACACCCCACAAGATCTGTAGTTTTGGAGATGCTCTAATATTACACAAATCCATACATTTATCCACAAAATGTTCACTTCCTGTCTAATTGATCCCACCCACGAACACATGTCATGATGATAAACAGTGTTATTCACTTTACTGCATATAATGATGTCCTAATCTTAGGCCTGATTGATGTGTATGTATAAGTATCATTTATTCATAAAACTATATAAAGCTTTACAGCTATAGTTGTAATATAACTTTGAAACGTTTAAGACTTCATCACCTCACTGACAAATTATTGTGTGCATTTCTACATTCAACTCTATACTTTTTGACGTTATTTGACATATACAGGTCTATGATATCTCTATCAATACGTGTCTTGAGAAACAACAACAATCTGAATTCTGTCTTTTCCGGATGTATACATTTGTTACCATCTGGCTGAAACACCCTGCATTAGAACACTAAAATAATTCACCCCATATGTAGCTGGAATAATAAGATATGTTGTGAAATTAGTCAGACACTTTGACACTATATCTGCCTATAATTCTATTCATATGTTTTCAAACATTGTATTTATAAAATAAATACAAAAAGAATGAAAAAAAGCTATTCTTCCTAATGGGTTCAACTGCTTCGTCACTCTTAATCCTTAACACATTTCTGTTAGAACAACTGTTTGTGCTCCACTATCCTCCTTCCTGTTGACTGAGAAGGAATGCTATTTGGAAATAAGGAAGTGTTGTCTAAACACAAATCACAACTACACAACACCTCGTGTTTATTACACCACAGCATGCTTATTTAACTGTGAAAATGCTGTATGGAATCAAGTTGAATACAGTTTCATTTAACTAAGCTAATTAAACATGATTGGATTGGACCAACTAAGAGAGCAGCTAGGAAAAGGACAGCCTTTAACTATAAAATTCATATTTAATAAGCTTTTGGGGCGCTCATGGGAAGACTAATGCCAAAGGCCACTTCATTGCAACAAATCTGTCAAAGGCTAGAAACAGTTCATCCACTAAGCTTTATTACTTTGGGTGTGCATTAGGCTAAACCTTTACTGTCAAACTAAGAGGATACAATTCATTGGCCACTGACACATTAACGCTTAGTGTTTACCGTAAGACATTAACTAGGGTTAAATAACATTATAACAAATAACGTGATGTTTCTGTTTGTACCACTATAATACAATCATATAATATAATCAAGTATAATCCACAACTGTGGGCAAAATGTGCTTTTTAATACACAATGTGGAGGCAGCACCTACACAGAGTTCATTAAAAAACAGGTAATGAACTTGCCAGTATGGACTGTATGCAACTGTATCTGTGCATTATGGTTTCAGTTATATTTCAGTGATTAAACTGAATGGAATGGTTTACACAGCCGATCAGTATCAATCATTCAGGCAAACTGGTACGAGGGTTAAAAATTTCTTGTATTAGCAACAATTTAGGTTATTCAGAATAATAATAATAATAATTATAATTATTATTGCTGTTATGATTATGATTATCATTATGTTGTCATTTATTTATTCATTTTCATTGTGCATGTGCCAACAGTATATGGTTTCAATTTACTTCATGATACTTCATCTGAACTTCCTTGTTCTTTCTACATATGACTAACATTCATGGTTCACCACCTTTTACCACACCTACTCACTTCCTCAACATCCCCAAGTCAATCACACTGTCTATAGAGTCAGTAGATATTTAGCAAATTTCAGAAAAACACTTGGGAGCAGTGTTCAGGGCAACACACTCCAGGAGCATCACGTTTCAGCTCAAGCTCGGGTCTTATTGTTAGTGTGACTGACACCATTGTGCTCTGGGTAATTTTCATTAGCAGACAACGCTATATTATGGCACAGGGCTATCTTTTCGGGCAGTGAAAGACGGTAGACAATACCATAATTTAGAGCACACCTTCAGCTGTTGCAATTCTACACCATACACAGTAACAATGTCTTTACACAATAATTTATAAATGTGACTGTGCAGGATATTATTTCATAGTTTTTTTTTTGCCTTTACAACCTTTTTATTTTATCATCTAGTCCTGTGTGCTATTGTGATAGTACAGTCATCGTGCGATCCTCAGTGACATGGCAAAATGTCACGGCACAATTGTGTAAATGGAGACCTCATAAACAGAAGAAAGGTCTGATTCACAGCAGGAAATCCTGTCTCATCACCTCTCTGGATATTTCATTCAGCAAAAGAGAATTCATAGCAAGGAGGTGTTGCGAAATGCTCTTCTCTTAAATTCCACTTGACGGAACCTTATACTGAGTAATCACTTTCTAATGAAGGCCAGAAATAGTCACCTAGTCCACATTAAGCACAATATGGGGTCAATAAGGCTGTCAGGAACAGGTGATCTTTTTTTCCTGAAGCGCTCTTCTTAAAGTAAAACAAACCTGTTCTAAAAAAGACCTTCTAATTTGGTCCAGTTTTTGTTTATGAATTCTACTCAAGCACAACCCTGCATAGTTATGTCTAAAAATATAGTTGAAAGACTACAGAGAAGAGTGGTGTTTATTACAACAAAGAGGAAACCTAGAGTTTTAAGAACATAATGGGTGTGCTTCTTGCCATTCTTGACTTTTACAATATGGGATCGTTCATTGTGTATAATGTTTGTTCATCAAATCTCACACACTTCAAACATCAATTAATATATAAAAAATAGGGTTCATTAAAAGAAAATTACAACACACAAAGTTGTCATTTCTTGTGGACAGCGAGAACAAGCAGGTAGCACCAATGATATACAGTGGCAATATTAAACTTCTTTTTAATTTACACTGGACTGAAACAGTATTATTTTCAACCAAAACCTTGCGCTTCATTTGGTATTGACCTTTTCACTCACACACCCATCAAGTCTGACTAATTGTGAAAACATACAAACAGTCCAAGTTGGTCAGAAAACTTTGGCCTAACAACATGACGCTTAGATAGTTTTCCTGATTCGCACACACAGCGGAGCGGCCGAGGCAGATACAAGGGAGTACAGGAAAAGGGAGGAGGGATTCCTCTGACTCAGTACAGTTTATCTCTCCTCCCCCACATTCAACTAGGCCTATTCATCAGGGACTTTGCACTTTACTCACGCTGCTCTATTGATTTCTGCTGTTTCCAGACTGTAGGTCATGACTGCTCCCTAGTGCCCTTCTGTTTCTATATACTACACGCTAATGTCTCTCTAGAGAGGGAACACACTCACAAATACACACACTGAGCAGTCGCAGACATCTACTCATCATCTATGACCCATCCTGCTGAGGTCGGTAACCACGGAATTAAATGAATAGTCGATATTATGTAGATTCTGCAGGGGGAACCGTGTGGATTCGGGTCTATGTAGGTGAACGTGACCGTGACCAGAGTGGTACAATTGAGTGATGGATGAGGTAATTACTGAACGAATCATCTTCATTTTCCCCCTAGCATGGTCGGTGAACAGCAGCGAATCCACTGTGTACTGTAGGAAACAGCGTGCTTTGATCTCTATTTTTTCCTGCCTAAAATTTACACATATATATAAAACTGGAGTGAAAATGATGCCAGAAATGCAAACACCTGAAGCTCTACAAGAACAGACTAACTCACTACTCAGAAGGGCCATAAGGCTTGAGGCCACTTCGGCTACATGGCATATTTCCTTTGATTCGCAGGAAAAAAAGGCAGTGAAACCGGTTTTAATGCTGCTCCGAGAGCAAAAACCAAGAGGAGGGAAAAAATAACAATGGAAAACTCCACCGTAAATAGATATCAGAGTGCAACAAGTAACAAAGCAACAAAGCCTCTCAGCATTTTGGGAATGTTTGCTTTGTTTAGCTGCATTACAAGCACAGGGCTTGGAAATGCAGGCTTACATGTATTCTTACAGGACAAATCACCAAAAAAGGCGAAGCTCTGAAATCCATTCGGTAAATAATGGATATCATTGGGGAATCAACACATTTTTGAGGAGGTTGTTAACAAATGTGCAACCTATTGTTCCAGAAATGTCCCTGCCAAGAGAAGTACAGCATCCCAGAGGGATCCCACAGCAGCAAAAAAAGCATCTGCCATTAAGTTGCCTCCCACACACACACACACACACACACACACACACACACACACACACACACACACACACACACACACACACGCACACACACACGCACAAGGTGAACCAGTGTGTCACTGTGAATTAGCCTAGAAAGCATTTGAGTGACTAATGCAACTCAAGAGACTCGTAGAAATAGGAGGCAATTGAAACAATTTTCATGTGGCCATGATAATATTGTAAATAAGGTTGGACTACAAATATAGCACATACATAGCAAGTTTAATAAAACATTTAAGTAAAACCACTTTTCATGAAATTCATATTGCAAGACTGTTAAAGTAGTTTGTTCTTCATCATAGAATTAATGTAGTTTGTTCAGTTTGAGAATTAATGTTAGCCATGTTGTTAATGTTGTTTTGTTCTTTGGAAAGATTCAAATGTTAATATTATGGATAAGTAGAAAAGAAAAATGGGAGGAAAGTGGGAAATTTTTTCCACCGTCAATACACTAAATATCCAAACATTCAAAGACACTTTATTGACCTGACTTACGTCACAAAGTGGTCATTTCTATGTAGATCAAGCCCAAACAATATGCAGCAGCACGGTTAACATGTTCTCTTGAATTATTCACGGACCCAATGCAACTGTGAACAAACGTTCGCTGTAGGCCCACATTGTCCAGGACTACTGTTCATACAGGCAAACTTTAACCCATTCAATTTAACTGACTCCGCCTCATTTCCGTGTCCCTTTAGGCCATTCCAGCTGTGACCATTACAGGGAACCTACAGCGCTTTGAATTGATTTCCACTATAAACCTGAAAGCAGGCTTTTGTTTTCCGTAACAGACTTTATGGCTCTCTGGATCTCAAAATCACGCACCACCATTCTGGTCATATCTATATAAAAACTGCCTACACGGATTCCTGCTTATTCTATAATCATATAGTCTATAATATACAATAAATTATACTTTTTTATTCCTGATTTGGATGGTGATCATTTGTGCAGAGCCTGCACTTGAAAACCTGTCCAACTAGAAACCTGTCACCGTAAATTTGCTCATTTGTCATATTAGTCATCACAAACCGGACTGGATTTACAACTGTATCAAATAACATTTCGCTAAGCAATGAGTGGAACATCAAATGTCGAATAAACCCTGACTTTAAACAAATCGCCTTCATGCTGAATAAGGCATAATTAAAAAAAAAACAAAAAAACATAAAGATTGGGATTTTGGAGGCTTTTGTTTTTACGTATTACAAGAATGACTTTGAATGTAGCCTGGGAGTCAAAATACTCTGGCGTGTGTTGGCTGGGTTTCAATCTTTTGTGTCTGTTAATAGCTTTATTGAATTAGAACAGCTGACCGCATTAAAGGCAACTGAACATCCGAGACCAAAAATCAGCACAATGCCTGTCTGCTTTTGTTCTGTTTGTTTGGGTGTGTGCGATGTGTGCTTTCTTTGTGTGTGTGTGTGTGTGTGTGTGTGTGTGTGTGTGTGTGTGTGTGTGTTCTTTTCATAATCAATATAATCCTACCCTCATTACAAGTCTGCGTGGAATGTAAGGAACAGTATGTCTGCCCTCAGGTAATGCATCACTTGTTAATTCACACGTGAATCCTTGTGGGACTTGAGACTTGTCTTTTCCGAAGTGTTTATCCTTCCTGTTGCTTACACAGAACGACAATCATGTGCTTCAAACATTCCGATCCTTTCTAACACTTTCTGCAAAAGATCAGCTTTATTACAAGTTGAGGACACTGGTCTAAATCTGGTCTGCACTCTATCAGCTTCAGACACAGCCCGGATGTCACATGTTCCCCGTTCCCCTATTGTTTGTCTTTCCCGGGAAACGGGAAGTTCACCACCACGGCCAGGAACACTAAAGGGAAATGACAAGATTTTCATAGAGTCTGGGTCTTTAAAACAAAACAAAAAAAACACCACCATTCAAGACCAGAGGGTTTAATCAGCACCCACCATGTGTCACTCCGGCAAAACAAGCGCATGCATGTCTTCTGGTGCCCTACAGGTTTTGCCAAGTGCTGTGTGATTGGCAACCTGGCACATGATCATTTACCAAACAGCTTTGTAATGACCTACAGTAGGAACATTTGTGTTGCCATGTTCTCTATACAAATCTGCTACCAGGTCCCTTATCTTCTATTATTTACAAATAGCTGTATAAAAAAATAATTAAAGTGGAGGAAAAGTCAAGCTTTTGTCTTAATTGTCATCTTTCTCATGTAACTACACACTGTCCAGATTTCCATAAACTGAAGTTGTTTTAAAAACACTGAGCACTGCTATAAAACACATAGAACTGTGTATACTCACATTGCACGTCACAAAATCATAAAACGCGTGACAAAGGCAGTGGAGTTGTGTATATGTGCAAACGCTTGTCTCAAAGGTACACAACAGAAACACACTTTAAAAATGGAAAAAGTCTCTTCTTTGTGGCAAATAAAGCATAAAGGTGGGGATCTGAATGGCAGTGAGTGACAAAGCGAGCTCACCTCTCAGCTCTGTTCCAGTCCAGTGTCAGTTCCCGGTGTAGTCTTTCTAACAGAGCCTCTTCGCCCGGCTTTATACTACAGCTTCATGTCCAGTACACAAATAAAAGTCGGTACGCAGAAAGTCATTAATATTCAAATTGTAGCAAAAAAAACGCAGTGTGAATACACAATTTTTCCCAATCGCTTTGTTTTTTGTTTTCCCTGTATGTCAGGACGCGGGATCTTGTCGCTACGGTCGCGTCCCATTCACACAAAAGCGCCTCCTCTCCGCCCCTTTTACCTCTCAACACACACACACACACACACGCACACGCACACAGACCAGCCCACACTACAGCCCGTTCTCCTTGTAATGAGTAATTGACAACAACCTAGCTATCTAAACAAAATCTGAATAATTATGAATATAGTTCTGAATCGAGGTAAAGATTAATACAGAAAATATGTATAAAATATATTGGGGTTTGGGGGTTTAAATCCTACTTCTGTCCTATATGTATGGTGTTTGGATTTTTTTCATTACATAGATGACTGTGTGTGTGTGTGTGTGTGTGTGTGTGTGTGTGTGTGTGTGTGTGTGTGTGTGTGTGTGTGTGTGTGTTTAATTGTGCCCTGTTACAAATATTCACTCTGTCCTTCCCCTACCTTGTACCAGAAGCTCCCTGGTTAGGCCTCCAGGCGGCCCTGTGACCCAGTGCTGGATAAACAATATAGAAATCAATAGAATCATTCAATATTTAAGCTAATTAATGAATTAGCCTGGACAGTTCATTCGTTCATTTAAATTCTGGTTGTAGTTAAGAGCTTTTTGTGAACAAGTGAACACTTTGTGTAACATTTTTAATGAGATGCCAATGTATAACATTTCTCCATGTTAGTAGTTAGTAGTAGTTTTCAAATTGGAGGAGGAAAACGACCCAGACAAAGCCAATACAAACATAAGGAGAACATGTATAATTCAAGACACAGTCTGAGGTCAGGAAAAAAAAATTCAAAGCTTCTTGACAACTTGTAAACTTGTAATTTCACTTACAAAAAGGAATGTTTGAATGTTAACATTGATTTGACCCTTAACTATAAAATAGGATTGATAGGTTGCGTAGGAGAAAGGCATTTTTTTTGTAAAATGTCTGTGGAATCATACTAGTTATCTGATTTCAGTCTTAAGGACAGAATTTCATTATATATAGTGTTTTAAAAATGTACTATCAAATCAGCTGTCAGGTATTAACTTTAAACTCAATCATGTGGAACCACGTTCATGTCTGGAAATTTAGTACGTTTTTTTTTTCACTTTTAAAACCATGGTAATGTTTAATCGAAATTATATGGTTCATTACTATACAGTACTATGTAAATGTTTTAGGCAAGTGTGGAAAAAATGCTGTAAACAAAGAATGTTTTCAAAAATGGAAGTGTTAATTATTTACATTCATCAATGGACAAAATGCAGGTGAATGAACAAAAGAGAAATAGAAATCATAGCAATATTTGGTGTAAACACCCTTTGCCTTCAAAACAGCAGCAATTCTTCTAGGTACACTTGCACACAGTTTATGAAGGAACTCGGCTGGTAGGTTGTTCCATCTTGGAGAAGTAAACACAGATCTTCTGTGGATGTAGACGTTCTCATTTCCTTCTGTCTCTTCATGTAATCCCTCACACACTCCATGATGTTGAGATCAGGGCTCTGTGGGGTCGTGCATCATCACTTCCACTACTTCTAGTTCTTCAAAAGGTAGTAACACCAAATATTCATTTGATTTAGATTTTTTTCTTTTGTTCGCTCACTTTTCATTTTGTAAATTGACAAAAATAAACAATCATTATTTATATTTCTGAAAGCATTCTCCTAAAACAGCACTATTTCAATTTTGCACAGTGTATATACCGTACATCCTTCTATGAATGACAAGAAAAAATTCATACAATTTGGGTAGATTATTTAAGCAGTAAATACATGTCAGACAAGCAGACCAAACAACATGCATAAATTAATATGGAATAATTATACCTAATTAATATGGACTGAACAGTCATGGGGGTTCATGTTACCAGATTAGCCTTTTCATGTCAATTTGATGAGTTCTGATTCTAGTCATAGAAAATATCAGAAACAAGTAGGCAAGAACATTAAAATATTGTGAGTGTTTTATTATAACGATCTAATCTGCGATTTGAGACCATGATCACCAATGATGCTTCTCTTGTATTATTATAACAAATTAGATTACTGACATCGAGCGGAGCAAAAAGCAAAATCTCTAAATATTAGTAATTGAGCTGGCAAGGACGTGTCATGTTTGTGCACAACCTTATGATTGATTTTGGCCCTAATTCCAACAAGTGACCCAAAAATATTACTGACATTATTTTATTATATGTATTATACTTTCTCAATTTTCATTTAAATTCTGTTTATTTTCTATGAAAAAATGTATGAATAAAAGGGAAAAAAAGATTTATCAGAGCATATATTTGTCTAACATTAAAAAAAAAAAAAACATGTTAGAAATGTCCTGGTTACTTTACTGTGTGGCAGAAAGGAAAGGGGGTATCTGAAATGCAAATACATGTTTTTTTGAGCAAACCATCAAAGACAACCCAAAGGCAGAGATCAGACTCAGGAAAAGGGTTCAGTGATATATAAACATGCCGAACTCTGCAAAGTCAAGGCTAGAAAGAAGAAGGAAGAAGCTCAAACCCAGATATACAAAACATAGGGAAATAAGGCTCAGTAAAATTGCACCAAAAACAGGAGTGAGGCTTTGTTGCGAGTTCAGGAAAAGGTACTGAGTTGTCCAATTCGATTTTTCACAAATGGAGGTTGTATTATGAATGTAGAGGTTGTTGTGCAATTTATCCAATTTCCTCTTCTCCCCCTTTACTTTATACATTTCAATTCTGAGCTATATTCGGAGGGAGGCATGCAAATGTATGCTGATTGGCAGACAACATTATTCAGAGCAACTTACAATTATGTCATTTATACAACTGAGAAGATACAAGTAAAGGGCCTTGTTCAACATAGCTATTGTCTTACTTGCATAAATATGTCTGCGGAACATATGAGGGTTTCATAGGATTATTGGGGAAAATCGCAAATTATTGACGAGGAGTGTTTACAAAAATATTGAGGTATGAGGTTTCATGAAACAAAATGTACAGGACACTCTTGGGCCCTTGGGCACTCTGGTATCATGGCTGACCCTGCACTCCGATGCCAGCTACCTAAGATATACATGTGAAAAGTACACATGTCTTCCTCTCTAGCGCATAGATTACATTATCGGCTAAAAATGTTTAAGGTCAAGTAGCTTTGACTTGATCCAGCTCGGCGGTTTCACACAGAAGTATGCCTTAACATCAACAATCATTGGCAGACAACGTTAAATAATTACGATCTTCTGACTCACGAGCCACAGAAAAAAATTCCACCTCTCACTTGTAAGGAGGAACAATAAAACTGGAAAAGGATCTAAGAATTTTCAGATTGGGCTTTAAAAAATAAACAGTCTTAAACATTTGCAGGTAATTGCCTTTTATATGTAAGACAAGTTCTCTTTTGTCCGTGTGCCACGCCCTTTTGTTCTCCCTCGTGGAGAAGAATTTCAAAAAGCTACAGCTGCATTGCATGAGAGCTTATTTGCGTGTGGAGGTGTGTGACCAGGGTTTTGCTCTAAAAGGCAAAACCTGTGGGGTAGGCCATGCAGAAACATAGAAAGAGCGCAAGAGAGAGACAGAGAGAGGGAGGGAGGGAGGGATGGATGGATGGATGGATGGGGGAAGGAAGGGAGTGTCAGAGCTTTGGGACTCTATAGCATTTGAAACAATGGAAACATTTCTGAAATCATTAAATCGACTGTTGCAGGAAAAAGGAAGGAATTGCAAAAAAAAAGAAGAGGAAAAAAATACCATATTACAGATAAAGATGTGATTACAGAATGCATTTCCAATATGATAACAAGCTGCAAAGACAGGTACAACAAAAGACCTTTGTCTTAGTACAATACATACAACAAATGAATATCATTTGTGTTGGTGTGTGTGTGTGTGTGTGTGTATATGTGTTTGTGTGTGCATTTTTTAAAGCAGGAAAACAGAAGAAGAATAGCATAGTTTCAGCTTGTTAAATCAGAACCACACACCGTGGAAAAAAACATACCCATCGACATCACACACTTAAAACATGTCCATGTTTTTTAATTATTATTATTTTTGTACTAAAGACAGAAAGACAGTGAGCTGTGTTCACACTGAAAGTTACTGATCATAAATAAGTAAATATTATATGGCATGTTTGTATTTACTATCATATAGTAAGTGCAAGGTCTAATTCATGTCATTCATATATTTTTTCAGCTGCTCCTGTTAGTGGATCATCCTTCTCCATATCATCTACATCTGCTTCCTTCACACCAACTACCTTCATCTTCCCTCACCACATCCATAAACCTCCTCCTTGACCTTGCTTATTTCCTCCTGCTGGGCACAACCATCATCAATATTCTTCTACCCAGATACACCAAGTCCCAGACGTCCAAACCATCTCAATCTAGCCTTCCTCATCAAAACATCCAACATGTGTGGTCCCTCTAATAAACTCCCAATGGAAATCTCAACGTCATTAAATCATTTCTCTATACTAAGAAAATGAAAACGGATAATAAAAACGTGACACATTCCCAAAATAAAAATAAAACCAGTTGATATAAAGATTCCCCAATACAGTTTCCCTTTCCATCCCCCACTGCCTGAGACTTTGGGAAGACATCACATTATTCCTTATCCTCCCCCCTCTTGCTCCTCCTCTTTATCTCCATGTGTTCAGGGTGCTTCTCAGGGCCCCACCGAAAATCTCCTCTTGGCCTTATCTACCCTAGGGATTATCAAAGACTTGTCATTTCTCTGTCTACCATTTTTCTGCTGCTCTGTAATTTGCATCCATTTACATGTAAATGCTAATTTGGCAGGCCGGCGCTCTTTGTCAGGGATCGTGAACGAAGGTTGTTAATCATATTGAAATCAAGGATCATGAGATTTAGACTTGTTTATATAAACCGAAAAAGATTAGTACATTAAATGACAGCCTCACTGTGAGATGTAAAAATGAATACAGCATGAGCAACCAGCACATCAGCATATTTCAAAAGGCATGTTTCATTTTATATAATGCACTTCAAATGCTATTACAACAATGTAATGTAGAATATAATGTAACACTTTCCTGATTTGATGCATATAATATCTAGCAAATAGTTGATTATTGCCTGCCTTGTAACAAATGTTTATTTGGGTAAATTACCTGTCAGAAACAAACCCATCAGCTTTCTACACTTTACTGTCACCCAGCATTCTGAATTTATTATACACCATTTCAAATATCACAGCCTGAGGGCAATAATCCAGTCTGAGGAATATATTGTAGAAAAATGGATGTGTAGTAGATATTGGCATGACAAATGATCTGTCATTCCATGAATAATTGCCCTAAACTACACATTAATACATGTCTTATCAAAAAATCCATAAGATTGTTGTCATGGAGTGCGTTGAAATTCCATTAATTGAAAAGTTTTGAATAAAAAGTGAACAAAAAGCTGTAGGGTAATTTCTCATCTTAATCTATCTTATCTTTTGTTTAACTTGTTCAGGAAAAATGCATTTGGAATTCGAGTGCATTCTAGTTTAAAAAGAATTATACAATACTTTTGCATATTGTCATGATTAATTCCCATGTCGAGCAGTTGGTATCCATAAACAGATTTTTGGAATTTTTTAAGTAAAGTAATTTAGTGAGCAGCTGACTATGGTATGTTAAACATGGGCATAAAACACTACCACTTCTTCCGCATACACTTGGGTCGGGCTTGACCTATTACATACTGACCTCTAGTGGTGTTTCCAGTATAATATCTTGCGTCCACCTTGACCTTGACCAGGATAAAGAATGAATGTATTGATCAATGACAGTAGTCTACAGTGGTAAAGTTGGTAGTAACACGTTGTGAATCATTAGGCTACGTCATTAGACCACATAAAAATGTCAAAAAGAATCTATAATATTGATCTACACACTGAATTCAGGAAATGTTTCGATGTTTTTTCAATTTAGTTTTTTTTAAACCATGTTACAGAATTGATGTCAAATAACTTGATTAGTTGCAAAATGTTCTCCCTGCTGAATATTTTTTAAATGCCTTGCTTTGTTGCCAAGTACCAATATTTTTTGAGACAGGTATAAAATTAAAAATGTGCTCATTTTGTGTATAAAAGTGTAAAATTCTCAATTTTCTATTGTTTATAAAATATTGTTTTATGTCATTTGAAAGTCTTTTAGTTCTAATTTTATTAAATTTAAAAAAACTACTCATGAGGTTTAGTGGTTAGCACGTTCGCCTCACACCGCCAGGATCCAGGTTCGATTCCCGTCTCGGCCATGTGTGTGTGGAGTTTGCATGTTCTCCCCGTGCCTCAGGGGTTTTTTCTCCGGGTTCTCCGGTTTCCTCCCGGTCCAAAAACATGCAAGGTAGGTTGATTGGCACCTTGGAAAATTGTCCCTAGTGTATGAATGTGTGTGTGTGTGTGTGTGTGTGTGTGTGTCCTGCGATGGGTTGGCATTCCATCCAGAGTGTATCCTGCCTTAATGCCCATAGACGCCTGAGATAGGCACAGGCTCCCCGTGACCCGAGGGAAGATCGGATATAGCGGTAGAAGATGAATGAATGAATGAATAAAAAACTACTTTTCAGTATAATGAACATGTTGCCACTGTACGATTTTAAAATTAAATGTATTGTCTGAGGGGGCACCGTGGCTTAGGGGTTAGCATGTTCGCCTCACACCTCCAGAGTCGGGGTTCGATTCCTGCCTTTGCCATGTGTGTGTGGAGTTTGCATGTTTTCCCTATACCCCACCCCCCCTTGTTTCTTCTATAAACATGCACGGTAGGTTGATTGGCACCTTGGAAAATTGTCCCTAGTGTGCGTGCGTGAGTGTGTGTGATGGGTTGGCATTCCATACAGTCCTGTCTTGATGCCCGAAGAAATCTGAGATAGGCACAGGTTCCCCGTGATCCGAGAAAGAAGTTATATAAATAGTGATAGAAAATGAATGAATGAATGGATGTATTGTCTGCGGAAACAGGAAAAGTCAATACAATGCATTTGAAGTTCCATCATATTGATATGTGGTTCTTTGGCATCCTTAATGATTGAAAAAATTCTCCTTCCCTATGATGAGATAATAATATTTTGGGGACAAACTGGAACAACTGACCTCCTCACCAGATATCAGTTCTTGACCTTGCTTATAATGTTGTACCTAAATTAGCACAAATTCCCAGAAACAATTTACAAAAATATTAACGGTCTTCCCAGAAGAGTGGAGAAGTTTTTGAAAGTTTTTGAAACATATGCCTTGATAACAGTATCTAATTCACATCTAATAATAATAATTCGTATCTAATAATAGTATCTCTAATTCATTTGATAAATCATAAGTAACATAAAATCTAGAAAATGTTTACTATAGTAAATGTTTACTAAAATACTTTTATATTGTAATTAGTCCAACAGTCCCATAGTATGCAGGGTGTTAGCCAAAAGGAGGCAGCAAAACTTTGTATTTCTGAATCAATGCATACTATGTTGTCACATGCATAGAACATCTAATATTATGTATGAATGTATTTAAAATGCACAAATCTTACTTATCACCTCTGTTAATTTTGTATTTTCCTACATATAGAATTTATCAACATTTTTATGAGAGTGATAATTGACCTTGTAACTTTAATTTTCAAAAGTGTTTAACTCTTGTTTTTTCATCATTTATGTGTTTAGATTTTTCAACTTGTCCGTACAAGCATTTTCTTAGAATAGATATTAGATATTCTTAAATTAAAAGATTTTATTTAAAAAATGATCAGCACTGATCATATAATCATATATCATCATCATTCATTCATTCATTCATCTTCTACCGCTATATCCGATCTTCCCTCGGGTCACGGGGAGTCTGTGCCTATCTCATGCGTCTATGGGCATTAAGGCAGGATACACCCTGGATGGAATGCCAGCCCATCGCAGGGCACACACACACTCACATTCACACACACATTCATACACTAGGGACAATTTTCCAAGGTGCCAATCAACCTACGTGCATGTTTTTGGACCGGGAAGAAACCGGAGAACCCGGAATTACTTTTTAAATATAGATTTATCTAGTAATGTTTTAAAAACAAATACATGGTGGCATGTAATGTACTAGACATTGTCCAGGTTAGTAGAAGAAATGATTAAAACAAATAATACAGCTAACAATGTGCTGCAATGTGTTGCTCTATAAATATGATAAAATATGATTGAAATTTGGAGAATAAGAATAATAGAAACATGCATTTAATTTTACAATAAGAATGCATTTTCAGTGATCAAGTATTAATTATCAAGTGTCTCATATGTATCTGCAAAACACTAAACTTAATGCTAAACTTAGCTTAAAACTAAACATGTAATGCTAGGCTAATTTTAATACAATTGAACATCAAGTGTCATTGTGTCAGTTTTAAATCATTGTTATTATATAAGCACCCCAACAACAATGTTTTTATGAGCAGACAATCTGCTGTATGCAATTAACTTGTGTTTTTCTTGTTTTGTTGTCTGGTTAATTCCAGCGTTTAGCAGGATGTACATGTGATATATCAGTATTCATGCAGCGCTCATAGACAAAATAGATCCAGGCCAAAACAAATCCATATGTATGTTTTAATACAAACTGGATAATGCCACATAAGACTGCCGACCCTAAACATACAATCAGCATAAGATGTGTTTCTCTGTCTCTCTCTTCTTGTTTCTAACTTCTGGATGCTGTTCTCATCACTTTTAGAAACCACACCGTACTGCTGAGGATGGACAGAAGGTACGAAGACATGAAGCTGGCTTTGGAC
The DNA here is from genome assembly GCA_030449085.1 of Kryptopterus vitreolus. Classification (NCBI taxonomy): domain Eukaryota; kingdom Metazoa; phylum Chordata; class Actinopteri; order Siluriformes; family Siluridae; genus Kryptopterus; species Kryptopterus vitreolus. The sequence goes on along the minus strand of JACRUU010000016.1, from coordinate 125,752 downwards.
TGCAAAAAAGTTTATGATGATGAGTTTATTGATTGAACTTGATCACAAACAGACTTAATGATAAAACTATCACTGATTTCCGAGTTATTGTATATGGTATTATCAGTTTTCGTCACCCAATATATCAGAACCATTTCCAATTACATTACAAACACTTACTCTTGCATCCTCTGCCCGATTCCTGAGACCGATTCATGCAGAGGAGTTGCTTTTAGGAATGCCCGCATTAGCAGGATGAGCAGCTATGTTACAGCTAGTTAAAACCGGCTTGGTGCAGTCTTCAGCTCCTGCTAGCATTGCTTCAAGAAAGTCTATGGAGATGGGACTCTCGTCTTAGCTGATATAGAAAACATAGAAATGTGTTATATGCGTCCATGTGTAAAGGGAGAGAGTGAGAGTGATTAATGTGCAGAAGGCGGCGCAAGTAAAAAGATCTGGTGTGGGTTGTAATATACAATATACATAATTGTGCAAAGATTGTTCAGACATGTCAAGAAGATATAATAGCTCAAATAACATGACATACAAATGTACATATATGAGTTTGTATATGAAACAGTGAAATGTACAGTAGTGCACTGATAAATGTTATAGATGGTGTAAAGATTCATAGTTGAAAAAGCAGTGCAATGTAGACAGATGTTGTTTTGCCTTCTGCTTGGTTAAGGTTGCTGCTGCACAGACCTTCCTTGTTGCTTAGGACAATGCTCCTTCCACTTCTTTTGCAGCGTTCATTGCTCCCCCTTGTGGTGTTCAAAATGTGGTGCTGCTCCATCCATTTATCTATGCATGTCAATCCCCTTTCGCCCCTTTTGTCTCGTGGAGAACTCTGCTCCCCCCTCTGGCCTTGTGGAGTGTGTTGCTCCCCCCTCAGGCTCACCCTTGAACTTTGCTCAGTGAGCTTTATGACAATTCTCCCATTAACCCTCATAGAAAAGGGGATGAGACCTCAATCTGCCCAGGAATGGAGAGTGGACATTGTGTATCAAAAACCAAGAGTTAAACGGGAGCTCTGTCATTGTTTTGCCAAACGAGTATACTTTCTTCCAGACACTGTACCATTTGTTAGTCTCACCTTTCTCTGTAGCATTTGCCTTACATTGGATAAAACTATCATTTGGCAGATGCCATTATCCAAAATAACTTACAACTGAGCAACTGAGGATTAAGAGTCTTGCTCAAGGGCCCACTTGGGGCAGCGTGGTGGTGGTGGGGTTTGAACCTGCGATCTTCCGGTCCAGAGGCCAACACGTTAATCACTGACTACCACCTCCCATGTTGTCTTTTTAGTGGTTCAGTTGTTATCATACAGTTGTCATCAATGAAACGAGTCAAATTTAATGCAAATAAAGAGGATTTCTAGGATTTTCTTTGCATCCTCTTGTTTTCAACCAACTGCTCAAGCCATGGTCCATAAAAAAATCTATGAAATATGCAGTGTTCCACTTCTTGTAAGGAAAGACTATCATCAACAAATAGAGAACATATTGTACCACACTGACGTCATCAAAAACAGGTTTTCCCGACACCATTTATAAAATGATAAGGGAGGCTGCCAAAAGTCTTACGGCAACATTAAGGGAGCTGCAGAAATCTATATTAAATGCCAATTACACTCTTCATGTGACAACAAGCTCCCACATTCTTCACATGTCTGGGCTGTGGGGTAGGGTGGCTAGACGGAAACCCTTTCTCACAAAAACACCAGTTTAAATAATTCACGCCAAGCCATGTTGCAAAATGTGTTTTGTCCTGATGAGTCAAATTCTAATTGGTCTAATAATTCAATAATTCCAAAATATATATTTGGTTAAACAAATAACATGTCCAAGGTGTTTGATAGAGATCACATTATATATGAGAATTCTAAAAGTTGTGTCCCAAAAAAGCTTTTAAATGTATTGCCAAGTAATGATTCTATTTAATTATTTTTTTTATTGTGTAGCGCTTTTAACAATGAACATTTTCACATTGCCTCTAGTGGGCCCTTGAGCAAGGCCCTTAACTGTCAATTGCTCAGTTGTAAGTCGTGCTGGATAAGGGTGTCTGCCAAATTCTGTAAATGCAACAGAACAAAAAACTCACAGATCACATTATGGGCATTGAATTACTGATAGGATCATTTTTTCAGATGAGCAAAGTTGGAGGAGACATTTTTGCTTTCCATTTATAAGAAGAAAAGTTACAGTAAGGAAATGCTTAAAACACATAAATAATAAATAATTTTAAAGGTCTTCTGCTCCTCCGCTAGCTGATGTTGTTGTCTGATTAACACTTTCACGTCAGCATGTGACTGCTCTGTGTAGTCATGAAATTACTTACATTTTTTTGTTTAGTTTCTCACACTGGAGATGAATACTCAGATTTAATGCGTGGAAAACTTCAAGAAGCCTTTCTGGAGACAGGAATACCAAATTAAGCAAGTAGCTTCCAATGACTTACTTAATGTGGACACTGTGGAGGAACTTTTTGAACACACTGTATTTGTATTTTGATGTAATATGGCAATTAAAAAAAACACTCAATGGGCTTAGTTTTCACAGATACTTAGTTTTCTGTGCAATTTCAGCAATAAAATTCGAATGTTTCTAAAAAGAAAAAAAGAGAATATGAAGAGATGTGCCTTATTTCTCTCTCTTATATCATATTTCTCTTTAAAAAAGAATATCCTAATTACTCGATTAATCGATAGAATAATCATTAGAATACTCTATACTTTAAGGACTCTTTCTGCTGCATTTATTAGAACAATGAAACAATACAGCATTAAAGTAGCCTCTTCAAGATATAAAAACACTTGAGTTTTTCTGCATCATGTAATGACATCATATATCTAAGGTGAAAGAATGGCAGTAATCTGAAAGTTTACAACTAGCTGCATGTGGTCCTGGTAAAGATACTTCCGTCTTAACCAGAAGAAAGTTATCAAACATACACTGTATAATGTCATTTACGCACTCAACAGTATTGTTAAACTGACCTCTCATCTGGTTTTGATGAAAGATACAACCGTGTATCATCAACATAGCAACGAAACTAATACCATGTTTACGTATAATTTGACCCAGAGGCAGAAAATGTAGAGAGCCTAAGACCAATCCTTGTGGAACACCAAATATTACCTCAGAGGGTGTGGAGAATTCACCATTTCCACCATTTACCATCTACAAATTGATAATTCCCTGAACAGAGGCCTATAACAGATCATTTACTAGTTTAACCAGAACTGTATCTGTGCTATATTCAGACTTTTCAAAATTAGCGGGTTAATAACTGCAAGATTTAAGTACATAATCAGTGCTAATAGAAGTATTTCTTGAAGCGGTTTAACTACGTCTGGAATTATCTGTTTGAAGAGACTCATAGGCAAAAACTCATTAAGAAATCTAGAACATAAGTTGATGGTTTTGCTGAGGACATACATGAAATTAATTCATTCTTATGAATACCAGTAAAACTAATTACCTGTTTTAATTATAATGCCTTCTACAGGGTTATTTACACAATTATTTGAATTAATATTATTATTATGGATTTTTTTGTCTAACATTTTAAATTTTATTAGGTCATAAAATCATCACTATGGATGGTGTGCATGTTAGCGCTGTCCTGTAATTCTCTGTTCATTTTGCTGCGGTATGTTTGCTGCTTGCTATAAGGGTTGAAAAAGAGTCTCATCCTCAACTGTTCAGTTTACCCCAGTCATTGGGGCACAAGCAAAAACCAGTTCAACAAGGTTGCACAAGCCAGTGGATTAGTGCTGGGGGTTGCGTTAGGAAGGGAATCCAGCATCAAAACTTAGTGCCAAACCAAATATGCGGATCATCTATTGTGGTGACCCCAAATGGGATCAGAAAAAGAGATGGTTACGATGACCATTTTAGTTTTAAGGTGAGCTAGTTCATCTTGTCAGGCACTAGGGCTCAGATGTCTAATTAATGTTGAAAACTCCAGAAGATTATTGATAAAGCTTGCTGTAGTAGTTAACGTGAATGTACGTTTAATTTGGAGAGGGATTTACACTGTGATCATGATGTGCCAAACTTACGCACTTCATTCAACAAGATTGTCTGTGGTGTTATTAAATGAAAAGTATTTGAAGTATGCAACTTGGATAATATCATTTTACTTTTTTCATTTAAATTTCTCTAAATGTTTCTTATTTTATCTATTTCTTTTTTTTAAAATTTAATTTCACATTAGGTATGTTGCAATAAAATGTTATAACATGACATATCTTGGCTTAATTATTTACCTGCTATTATAAAATAGTGCATTGACTTCTATAGTCGTAGCATTATATATTAGGTATACAACGGCATTAATTCGAGCTGAATAGAACAGAGCGAGGTGATAAAACTAGCAGGAACCTTTTACGAAAGAGGCATATTTTTGGATTCCGTTAGAGCCTGGAGACAAATTTGTCATGTCCTATTCTTCCTTTTTTTCACCCGCTGTGGGCACCAAGGTGGCTACACACATAGACCTTCTTTGGCATTGGAAAGACTAGAATGACTGGAAACTTCCATGCATGAGCCATGTTTCTGTGTTTGTGCTGTACATCCTGATATAGAAAACTGTTTTTTTTTCTTTACTTAGCAATTTCCATATTCTCCAATACATTATTTTAAGAAACGTTGAAAGAAAAACGTTTCAAAACCAAAGGAGCCATACTCACTTCATCTTTAGTATTGGTTTCACTATTGTTACAGAAATTTATTAATACATAATTTATTATTGGTTTTCTGTCTATGGTAGGTATAAGGGGAATTATTTCTAGAGAATCAATTCTGGAAAATCTCGCCTGTGCACTATTTGCTATTACTTTGGTAGGAATATTATGAGGCTAGCAATTATTACAGCAAAAATAATACTGAATAACAAATTTTGACTAATCATGGAATTCTTTTGTCCAAGCACAACACTGATGTAGTTGAAATGAGATTATTACAATCCACTCTGTCTGCTAAAATTCATTCATCAAAGTTTTCTTCATTCATAATAATATAGTAACGTTTGCTAATGTGTCTGGAGTACTAATTTGGGATTTTGGGCTTTACTGAGTACAATAGTTTCTTTTATGAAAAATAGTCTGGCATATATTAATGTTTGAAGGGGTTTGTTACAAGTGGCCATTGTTTTAAGATCTTTAAGTGTTTAGATTGTTGCTAGGGAGCCTACATGGTCATTGTCCCAGTTTCTGACAATTAAAAGCAATTCTAGTTCTTCCACTAAAAAATCGGTGACCTAATATTGTTTCTCTACTTCCTCCTTAGTGCTAGATGTGTAACACTGTCCTTCCCTTTTCAGCTTCTTTAATGATATTTCCCTATTTTCTCACTTAGTATATTCAGGTTGCTGGACTGCTGAATAAATTAAGATCAGACCAATGGAATTAACTTGTTTCAGGAGAAACTGATGACCCAGTTCCTTTAATATCATTGATTTCTTAATGAGCTTGGGAGCACCGACACATCTTTGAGGTTAAGGTTAGTAACAAACATCTTTGGTGGCATAATCATCTGTGCTGTTCAATTCAACAGTAAATGCAGGAGCAGTTACAGTAGTAGAGAAGAAAGAAAGAGTAAGACTGCAGCCATCAGAGTGGTTGAGATGCATTATAAATCCTAACAACTCTGAAGATGGGAATAGATCAAGATTTTTTTTTACACTGTTTATTTACATTTGGAGGTAAATATACTGCATGCTGGCATTAAGAGTAAGGGCTAGATGGTTAAAATACAAGTAAACCCAATGAGGAATATATCAGCCCAGATATTTGGGTTGAAGTACATGTTGTGTGGCCTTTGTTGATCAACAATTAATTTACTATGATGATGGATTCAAACCAAGATAGTATTTGTAGGATTGTACCAACCCACATGTGAATTCTGTAGCCCGTGTCAGTCCTGGGGTAAAGAATATTGCTCTTTGCGACCAAACTGTGTTAAATCCATAAGGGGGATTATCTCTACTCAGAGAATTCCTCCTTTAATTCGCGCTGTGTTTCCAGACTTTTGGCGTTCAGCACGTTTAATCCTATTTTCTCCACTACACTGACGTATTTTTCATGGCTTTGATTTTCTGGTTGGTCAGAGTGGACTGCATAAACTAAATGTGAGAGAGACAACATGGACTTATTGCCCATACAGATGATTAATTCTTCAAGAAATTCTCCATTTAATAAACTCTGGTAAGATGCTTTTATTTATACAACTGCATAGTTATTAGAAGACTTTTACCATGTTTCCAGTGACAAATGAAAACGTTTGTGATAGTCTTGAGTGTCTGCCGTGTTGCAAATGTTTCTATTGATTAACTTTATGAGAATTAGCAAGAGCAGACATTTATCTTTTCAGTAGTGAGGGTCTTGTGTTGAAGGTCATGTCTGAGCTGTAATATTGACAAATATCAAATTTGCTAATTATTGTACTGTTTTCATGATTTCCACCAGAACATGCAAAACATATATACGTATATTATATATATATATATATATATATATATATATATATATATATATATATATATGTGTATATATATATTAATTTGCTATCATGTATTACACTTAAAGTACTATTTTTTTTTATGTGAAAATTCATGGTTATTGTTTTGCCTTTTGTATTTATAGTTTTTGTTTTTCATGATTTAGTGTTTGAGTAAAAAGGGTTTTCATAGTAAATGTGCAAATGTATGATCATCAGTACATTAGGTTTTTATTTCTTTTACTTCTGTGTCTTAACTAGCAGACTTGCATGTTTGTTAAGGGTTATGTGGCAGTTTCATCTTTAATTAGATAGATTAGCTGGTCCCTACAAAAATCTCAGCCATGAGGTACCAGGCATAACATGGTTAAGCATTTAGGTGAAAACATTAAGCCCCAATGGTCCAGACCAATAGCTGGTTGAGCCTTTAATTAGTACAATCACCTCTGACCTGGCTAGCAAAGAAGCAGCTCAAGATGACAAAGGCAGACATGGTTGTACTACCCATGTACATACATAATAAGCTAATTCAAGCAAGAATGTACATAATTCCACATGCTAGTCTCATAATAGAGCATATGTAGGAGAAAGAAAAACAGTCTCTCCTTTGAAATGGTGTCAGCCAGATCTGTAGGATTTAATGTCATGATTAACAATGTGAGAAAAATCTCAGTCTAGGACGTCAAGTTTAGTTTTTAATCCAACCCAAGTCAGATGTAATTTTAATAAAGCTTTTGGGCTTATTCTTTTTCTTTTTTGTGTGTTGTAAAGAATAAAGTCAAATATCAAAATTCTTACAAACATTAACATATTTGCTATGAAAAAATAGCAACCAAATCTGAATTATGCAGAGCTAATTTCCATTATCCTTGCTTCTCATATCTCTGCACCATAAGCCACTTTTCCCCCCAGGAAACTACCTAACATGATTTCACTATATTTATAATTAAAATTAAGCAATTTTACATTATCACAAGCTAAAGTTGTCAAGGGTCTAGTTTTTTGAATGAATAAATGACTAACAAAAACACAGTACATTGAGGCCTCTCAGACCTTCTAATTTTCCCTGAACTAGCCAACAACTATTGGTAGGTGTGTTGAAGAGGTACCAGCTATTAAAAAAAATATGAATTGATTATCAGCACTTGGAAATTTATTTAAAAAAAAACAACTATACAGTATACAATCAGAATGTAAATAATAAGGAAAAAGTAAGGTCATTTTGAGTTCAAAAATGGTTGGGAAAGACCTATTGTGTCCGTACACAGCTGGGAACTGAGGAGACCTGTTGCTAAGGTTTTGGGTGAGGAATGTTGTCTATGAAGTCATACTGTATGTGTCTGATACAGGATTCTACCTGCTCAGCAGTTCTGGATGTCCTTTGTTGAGTTTGTCAGTTCATGATGCACCAAATGTTTCAAATAGTGAAAGGTCTAGACTTCAGGCAGCCCAGTTCAGCACCCTACTATGCATTCATTCTATTGTAATAGATGCCATATGCGATTACCATTCTCTGGCTCAATTATGGTATGGAAGCATTTATTGTTCTAAAGCCTGTATATAAGAGTCAGCATTGACTGAAGCCTTTGCATATGTGCAAGCTGCCCATTCTACAGGCACTAATGCACTCCCATATCTTTAAAGATGTGGCTTCTCCAGCCTTCTTTAGTCTGTAGGATGTGATATCCAATGGTTTCCAAAAAGAAACTCAAATTTCAATTTGTCTGACCACAGAACAGTTTTCCAATTTGCCTCAGGAGATTTTAAATGAGCATTGTCCCAGAGGGTATGGCAGCATTTTCATTAAATGGTACATTTCCTTGATTGTGTTATCAATTCTTTGTGTTTTTTCTCAGTGTCCCAATTTTGGGGGATCTGGGATTTAATTTTTTGAGGAGTACAGCATAAAAAATCTTAAGCTTCAGTGCTCTTAGAGCATGGATGGTATACCAAGGTGAAAAGAATATTGCTGATATATTGGATATAGCTTGTTTTGGCTAGAGCATGTTAACACATGGTCAGGGCGGTCAAAAATGATTCCTCATATCTAAGAGTCATTCAACTTTTCCACAAACACAACAGATTAGGGAAATTCATTACAGGAGTAGTATTAATGACCTACTTCATGGTGTTAAAGGACTGCTAATCTTTTTGAATTAGAGCCGTCATAGAATTTTGTGAGACCTAAGACGTTCTTTTTTCATGGATCGATGGTTTAGCCACTGAGTATCAGCATGGACATTGGATTTGTAAATTCCTTGCTTATCATGTAGCCTTGAAAATTTGCTTGCAAAATTCTCCTGCCTTGCAAAAACGTATTTATTTAAGATTATGTGTTACATAGTCAGATATGTTTATTTTAAGGAAATATGTTTATTAATAATTTAACACCTCAACAATTGGGTGCACTGACCAATTCATAGAGCAGAATATCTATTATTGTTTATTATAATATTTAATCTAATCTCTGAAGAGGGTATTGAAGATGGCCTTCTTGTCGTCCTGTCCTGAAAATGCCCTGCTCAAATTAAACAATATATCTTGTCTCTGGTCTGGGCTGCTGCCTATAGATGATACAACCCTCATAAACTGGTAGACCTTAGCTAGTAATGGTGACAGGGAGGCAGATCCTCATATACAAAAAGATGAATGTAAAGATGAATGTTGGGGGTTCATTTGTTGGTTTGGGGGTGAATGTGGTGGATTTTTATCATATTATCTTCTTTTGCAGAGCTATAAGCTGTAGAGTTAACAAAAAGGGCATACATTGCATTGCACAAATATTCATTTCCCTTGAATATTTCCACATTTTGTCACATTAATAACCACAAACATACATACATTTTATTGAGATTTTGTGATAGACCAACACAAAATTGTGAAGTTCAAGGAAAATATAAATAAAAACCTGAAAAGTGTGGCATGCTTATACATTCAACATATGTAAGGTTTCAACATCTCATGGAGCACTGTTCAATCCATCATACGAAAATGGAAAGAGTATGACACAACTTCTAACCAACCAAGACATGGCCTTCCACCTAAACTGACAGGCCGGACAAGACGATCATTGATCCAAGAAACAGCCAGAAGGCCCATGATAACTCTGGGGGAGCTTCAGAGATTCACAGCTCAGGTTGGACAGTCTGTCCACATGACAACTATTAGTCATGCACTCCACCAATCTGGCTATTATGGAAGAGTGGTAAGAAGAAAGTCATTGTTGACAATAATGAACAAGAAGTCCCGTGCGCAGTTTGCCACAAGCCATGCAGGAGACACAACAAACGTGGATGAAGGTGCTTTGGTCAGATAAGACCAAAATTAAACCTTTTGGCCTACATGCAAAACTCTATGTGTATCAGAACCCTAACACAATTCACATCAGCCTGAATACACCATCCACATAGTGAAACGTGGTGGTGGCAGCATCATGCTATGAGGATGCTTTTTAACTTCAGTAGGGACAGGGAAGCTGGTTCAGAGTTGATGGGAAGATGGATGAAGCTAAATACTGGGCAATCCTGGAATAAAACCTGTTAGAGGCTGCAAAAGACTTGAGACTGGGTGCAGGTTCACCTTTTAGCAGGACAACAATACTCAACATACAGCCTATTAATGTGTTAGAATGACCCAGTCAAAGTGCAAACCTGAATCCTTTTGAGAATCTTTGTCAAGACTTGAAAATCACTGTTCACAGATGTTCTCCATCTGTTTTGCAAAGAAGATGTGCAAAGCTGGTGGAGACATACCCAGAAAAACTTGCAGCTATAATTGCAGTGAAAGGTTGTTCATCAATATAGTGACTTGGGAAAGGAGGGGGTGAATACATATGCACGCAACACTTTTCAGTTTATTGCTTATAAAAAATCTTTAACATCATGTATGATTTTTTTTGCACTTCACAATTAAGCTGTATTTTGTGAATTTTGTATATCATAAAATCCCAATAAAATGCTTTTAAGTTTGTAGGTATAATGCGACAACATGTTGAAATATTCCAGTGGTATCAATGCTTTTACAGCACACTGTACATAATAAATCTAAACAAAATAGCCACAAAATTGCCTCACTGCTAACCAGCTGACTTTTAAATGTCATCAGATGGGAGCTTCACATGCAGATGAGCCTCACGGTTGCCTGTTCAGCTTGTGGGTGGCCGAAGTGCCCTTTAAATTGCACTGCTTTAGGCCCAAACAACTCATGCTTTGTGTAGCAGCTTTGGGAGACAGAGGATAAGTTGCTTGATGCTCTATCAAATATCAGAACCTAGAAATAGGCTCTCTGTTCTCAGAAAAAAAAAAAAAGATATCAGAAGAATTTCTGAGAACCGTGGGGGAAATAATTTAGTTTGAAGGAAGATTTGATAGCCTACGAATATATTTGTTTTCCTGGATGGCCATTCCATGATGTTTAAAGATTAAACTAAAGTTTCAAAATAACTGTAGTGCAATGAAATCCCAAATAAGGTTTAATTTATACATTACTGAAGATGTTTATTTCTGTTAACTGAAATTTTACTTGAGTTTAGTTATTTTTAGAGTGAACTTTAACCCAATTTCATGGCCAGACACACTTTTGCGTACTTCATCCAACATTTATGATTAATTCATTGTCTGCTGGGGGAGAGTGACTAATTGCTTGGTCTTTCTCTCCTTGTCTTAGATAGAAATCACACATTCTGTTTTTGGTACTTGTGGTTTCTGTGACAAATCTGTCTCTGTCTTGACATCCCCATTTGGGTGCAACAAATATTTTCTGGCCGGACATCAATTATGTTCTGGCTGTCATATCATTCTTTATAGCTCAGATTGCTCAGCTGAACCCATGAACACTACAACTGTTATCATTTAAGCAACTGTAACTGGTTCATCTTCATGCTAGCCAGTTCATCTTAGCCCTTCTGGCGAGTCAGTGCTACATTTTTCTCAATGCCTTATTGCCATAGGCTGAAAGCACATTGCTTGAATCTTTGTTTTAAAAAGATCCTCTATTCATCCTTTTGCTTCTGCATCTGGCTATGAAGACATTTATCACCTTTTCACCAGAGGGAAAATGGGTTCTAAATTGCACTGAATACTTACCAACATCATTTTGAAAGAAGAATGATTTATTTAAATGCATCTCTCAAAAATGTAACACACAATGATATTTAATGATTTATCCTTCATGAAATATAAAATCCATCTGCTTGAAATTTCTGTTAAAGTCATTCAAGAACATGAGATGCTTCTCTTCCTGGAGGTTCGGTGAAACGAGCTGATCACTGACGTCATCAGCAATACTGCGTTAACTGCAGGTTTGCATGTTCCTTATACTTCTTCTTCTGATTGAGAACATTGCTTCTATTTAGAATGTAATCTCCTTGTCCCAAAGTCCTCAAGGCCAAAGGAAGATGCTGTAAACTTACCAACAAATAAGCGGAAACAAGGGAAGCATTCTTCTTTTTTTTTTTTTTAACCAAGGTTCATTTGGGCTGGAGGGAACTGTCTGTACCATACATCACCTCTTAGTTTGCGTTCATAAAGTCCGTCACAACACTATTCTCACGTCATACCTTACTCTCAGCGCAATTAAAGAACCAAAAAATAAATAAATCAAACATTACAAATAATCACTTCTGTATATTCCAAATCCTCACACATAATTAATAATTAATACACATAGAGAAAAATAATAAAAAAAAAGGTCTAAAAAGCTTTTAATGATTATAGCATCACTGGTCACGTGGATAAGCTTGCCCACATTCAATGCTAAATAATTCAAACAGTTAACAAGTTTTTTTAATACAGTACATAGATATGGGTTAATATCCCAACAAACTTTTTTCCTTTGGGTAAAGATGACTTATGTAAGTGAATATCCCTGTATTTTTCCCAATAGTTAATTGCAGCAAAAATGTTGGTGCAGGCTGTCAGAAGTGCAACTATCTTATTCCTGACTTAATATTTGTAGTTAGAATCATTCAATTAGCTTAACATTTCCCTCCTTTGACTTGACTCATTTATTTGCCCTTGTGTGTACAGTACCAGCCAAAAGTCTGGACACACAGTTTTTTCTTTATTTTACTAATTTTACCATTGCACATTAATAGTTGAAGCATACATTTTAACATTATGTAATATTCAATAATATTATGTAATAATCAAAAAGTGTCAAACAACCCAGAATATGTATTCTGTTATTCATTCTTCAAAATAGTTACATTTAGCTTTTATGATAGTCATAGTACTCTTTCATCAGATTCAAAAGGTAGTGACCTGGAATGTACCTGGTCAAGTGTTCATTTTTGACATTTATTGCCTTCTCAACAGAGGAAAAGTTGACTACACTACAACTACTGTAGCAAGTTATATTATGGCCAGAAACACCCAGTTAAATAAAAAAGAATATTTAAAAAAAGAATGGTATATATACTTCCATGTGCAGTGTCCCAAACCATCAAAAATGCTTTGGTGAAAATTAGGATTTATAAAAAATGCTTATCAGAGTTTAAGTGGTTCTAACTGCAATGGTTTTGGTTAGATGATGAACAGACAGTTGTGGTATTGTGATTCGACCTATGAAGCTGTCATTAAAGCAAATGGTATCTACTTTAAACAATATAAAATAGAAAAAGAAATTCTGTTTAATTAAACAAGTTATTTACTTATACTACTTATTACATTTAGAATTTTATTTGTAATCTGTAATACATTACATTTCCAAAGTAACCTTCAAAACACTGCAGATAATAATTATAACTAAAAAATGATTCATTTCAATAGACATTTGCACTGGTTACTAAAACATCTACTAAAAATCCTTGTGGTAGGAATTGAAGATTTATAAAATAAAACACACAGACAACTTGACATCATCATCATCAATGCAAACAAAAGTTCCTATAATCACAATGTGAAAATAAATGTAACAATTCAGAATAAATCACCTGATTGTAGCAATAAAAATATACTTTAGGATATCATTAAATGACATCAGGCTATGAAATGAAATCAGGTCATCATATGCTTACAAATCATGTAATCATGCACTCGAATTGAAAAGCAGGAAGTATTTAAGTAGCATTACAAAATCTAAGACTGGTAAATCGGGACTTGTGTGCACACTCTATCCCACACGTGTTGGATGTGAACATGCCTCTTGCCCAGAGCTCTCAGAGCAAGGATGTCTGAATTGCTTCTCTGTTTAGATGAAGGAACAACAGGTTAGCTTTGTTAACACACCCGAGTGATGTTTGTCCTATTCCGTGGAGAATTATTTTTTTTGTAAATAATTGCTCATAGCAAAATTAATTTTCAGTATCTTTTCTTACTCTATCTAAGTATTTCAATTATGGAACATCTTTTTCAAGTAGAGACAGGAAAAAATCTTGCCTCTAAGCAATTCTTGGGCATGGGTTTGAATTGAGTTTATTCACATTTCTTGCTTGATTATAATTTTATCAGACAGGATTTATGTTTAGACATGTTTCCAGCAGCCATGCAAAAGACCACATAAAGACAAATCACAAAATCACAGCCATTTACTGATAGAACTACTTGAGTTAGACTTACTGAGCAAAATACTTGATATGTAGATATTTTACACTCTTTATACAGTTTTACTTCATTTATACAGTTAGAGAAGTGCAGAAATAGGAGTGAAATTAAATTGAATACTGTTTTTGTTTTGTAGAAAAAAATGAGAATTTTGAAATCTATGTGAAACACATAGTTATACGTAGAACCATCAAACATAAACTGTAATAATTACCAAAAACAGAAACAGAACATAATTATGCTGCTGTTAATGATCACATGGTCAGTCACAGAACTGTTATAACACACATAGTATTGAAGACGGTGTGACAAAATTTTTTTGTCCACTCATATATTTTCATTGATATGGAAATATCAAACATCTGCTTTTTTATACAAGTAGTTTAGACAAATTGCAATAAACACATGAAGTGTGCCAGAAAAAAAATCCCACAAAGCGCATTATAATACAAAAACAAAGTATAAAGTCTAAAGGTTCAATAAAATCCTTTATAGAAATCAGGACTAAATAACTAAGGTTCTGAATATACATTTTACATGTCTACACTAATTGATGATATATATATATATATATATAGAATACCCTCTACTCATTATCATATATATATATATATATATATATATATATATATATATATCTATATATATATATATATATATATATATATATGTTGAAAACTGTATATTCAGAACCTTAGTAGTTTATTTAGTCCTGATTTTCATAAAGGAATTTATTGAATCTTTAAACTTTAGACTTTGTTTTTGGATTATAATGGCCATTTAAAATAAATAAATAAATAAATAAATAGATTATATTAATGAATTTACAAGAGATATATATATATATATATATATATATATATATATATATATATATATATATATATATATATATATATATATATATCTATATATATATACTTGAATGCTAGAATGTGAAATGTGAAAATTAAATATATGCTTCTTAAAGAATCTAACTATTTTAAAAATACTTTTGGAGTGTGTGTTTGTGTGTGTTGGGGGGGGGTTGGGAGGTGGTGTGTCTGAAATATGGTCATCATTGCAACATTTAGAATTTACTCTGCCTGCTTTTTTTCCTAGAACAAAACAGTAGCGCTAATTGTTTCTTGGATGTTTAGAACAAATAATGTTTTATGCAGGCAGAGTGGAACTAAAGATGAAACAGTAGTTAGCCCTAAGCCAGTTTCAGTTTAGAGTCGAGCAAATCAGTTAAAAAAGAGTCTTTTGTGAAATGCGAACTATGACGTCAAATGAGCTCTATAAAATCATAAAGTCATCGTTTAGAGAGACAACTCAGTAACAAGGCAAACACATTTTCTTCCTCTCTCTTGAATATTTTTTGTTACTGTTTTATGGCATTTCAAAAGAACCCTGATTTGCTCTTGACTTCTTTCATTTGGTCACGATAACCTGGCCGAGCTTGCAAACTGACTTTTTGTTGAGGGATCTGTTGTGATTTATTGTGCCTATATATATATATATATATATATATATATATATATATATATATATATATATAGCAATATGCTGGACATGCTTGAGTACAGTCATTACCACCAGGTGAGAAACAGTTTTATTGTTTTTGTAAATGTCGTCAATTTGGATTGAAGCGCATTCGACCCAAAAGCTCCTTGGTCAGATTTTGAATTTAAATCATATTCTGTAATAACACTTGTAATATAGCTGGTTATGTGATTTTTTTTGGCATGTCTGTTCTACATGCATGATGGAAGTTTGGATTATTCTCCATCCCGCAGGTACAGACTCATTTGGAGGGCCCTAATAAGTATCACCTTCACCTCAGCAGAGTCCAAGGCAGCAGGTGAAGCATTACCTGCCCAGCAGACTTGGGGCTAAGCTCAGCCCTCCATTAAACAGCCAGCATCCGGAGCACGGCATGCCCCCCGGCCCCGGAGCCAGTGCCCCCAATAGCCCTATGGCCCTGCTCACCCTCAGCAACAACTGCGAAAAAGAGGATATTGATTGATATATATTGATCTAGATATATATATGTAATATATATATATATATATAGTATATATATATATATATATTTATATATATATCTATATATATATATATATATATATATATATACATATATAGTGTATATATATATATATATATATATATCATAGTATATATGATTATATAGTATATATATATATATATATATATGTGTATATATATATATATCTATATATATATATATATATGCTATAATAGTGTATCTATATACATCTATATATATATGTATATAGCATATATATATAGATATATATATGTGTGTATATATATATATCTATATCTATATATAGATATATATATATATATATATTATATTATATATTTTTTTTTTTTTTTTTAACCTTTATTGTTTAATCATTATGACGCTCAACTGAAAAAAGAATTTGTGACAACAATTCTTATGTAGATCATTCAGTTAGAAAAATTATTGAAATGCAAATACACTTTACAAAGGTGATATTCATATATTATTTTTCATTGCTTTTGCTAGATGGATGATGTAATTGAAGACATTATCAGTTTGGAGTCAAGCTATAACGACGACATTCTTGGATTAATGGATGCTGGACTTCAAATGCCAAATGCGGTAAAATTCAGACAGAAATATTAAACTGATCTTTCATTTGCTTTGATCGTTTCTGCATTCCTGTATATTTATTTGCACATTTGATTCTTTTACCTTAGATACCAGTTTCAGCGAATCTCCTTGACATCTATAATAATCATTCTCTTCCTCCATCTGGAGTCAGCATTGGGAATTCCTGCTCATCTAATTTATCAAGCGTGAAAAGGGAATTCTCAGGTAGATTTGCTTCTATTATCTATGTAATATCTATATAATGATGCCCACAAAAACTTTTTATGTATATTTTGTCATAAATTCCCCTACCTGTCAGAGTAAGACATTCTTGAACGGATAGTTAAAGGTGTTTCAAATATTTTATTATCCAGATTGTGTGCAATTTTAATTGCAACACTAAATAAAATCTATATTGTACAAAATGAACCCAGCTCCTGACATGATGCACGTGGACCAACCTGGACCATGTGGCAAGTTTGACTCTTATCAGAGGCCTGAAGGCCTTCCAGTAGGTATGTGTCCCTCCACATCATAAAAAGAGTCTTAGATTAAGCACTGGTTTGTACATACTGCATCAATTGAAAGCAAACATTTGTGATAGTGTATGTGAAAAATGCATTTTCATTTTGTGAATTTTTAAATTGCACACAATTCGGATACCTGATTATGAAAACATAATATGCATATGCAGTGTGTGAGGGTGTGTGTATTTTTGGTTCATTTTATTTTAATATTAATTTATATAGATATATATTTATATATATGTATATATATATATATATATATATATATATATATATATATATATATATATATATATATATATATATTTATTTTTTTTTTTTCTCTTTTTTCAGAAGCAGAAGTCAGAGCTTTGGCAAAAGAGAGGCAAAAGAAGGACAACCACAACCTCAGTAAGAAGAATTCTAATATGGTTGAAACACAATTTGTTTAACTTATCAACTTCCTCCCTGTCTAACAAACCCTTTTCTGTGTTCTCGCCCTTTTTTCTAGTTGAACGAAGACGGCGCTTCAACATAAATGACAGAATTAAAGAACTTGGGATGTTAATTCCAAAATCTAATGATCCGTAAGTCGACTGTCTAGCTGTAATTGTCAAAAAAAAATCAACCAGTGGGCAAAATGTTTTTTCTTTGTGAACCGAAATAAAAGAAGAAAGCATTTTAGTAAAATTTCATTTGTATTGAATAGAGGAAAGAGTTATATTGTTTTTTGTTTTTTTATCCTAGAGATATGAGGTGGAATAAAGGAACTATTCTTAAAGCCTCAGTGGACTACATCAGAAAGCTACAACGAGAGCAGCAGAGAGCAAAAGAGCTGGAGAACAGGCAGAAAAGACTGGAGCACACCAACAGACACCTCCTGCTTCGAATTCAGGTACACCAAAATTTTAACAAAACAAGCTTTTATATTGATATGGTGTCTGTGTTAAAGCTTTAACAGGTCTGAAGCAGGTTGTAGTTTTGGATTTAGTAGAAATAATAATTGATATTTATTTTAATAAAAGCATGTATTGTTGGTAAAAAACACATTTGGCCTTCTTTTGCTCATTAATGTGAAACATATACTTCACAATTGCATAGCCCATTGATTGGGTGCATTGCTTCGGGTGTAAAGTGTGGATTCGAAGTTTACAGTAATGAGCATGTGCATATGTTTATGGGTCAGGAGCTGGAGATGCAGGCTCGTGCCCATGGTCTGGCTGTAGGTGGCTCCGCAGCGCTATGTGCCTCTGAACTGGTAACCTGCACCATCAAAGAAGAACCCATCAGCTACACAAGCTGTTCATCTGAGCTGTACACTCGTTCACACCTCCCAAGCCCAGATCATTCACGACCTACAACCCTGGACCTCAATAACGGCACGATTAGTTACAGTGACAGCACCACGGAGGAGGCTGAGGAAGAGCTCTATGCAAACCACAAAGAAACCACAACTAAACTAGATGCCCCTGAAAATCAGTAACCTGATGCTCTCCCTCTGGTTCGCGTACACATTTCACTGACAGCAGTTAATACAGCAACAAGAGCGGCGAGGAGCACAGCAGCACTGATGTTGAACTATGAAAAACTCGTTCTGACTGTTGTTTGGTATTGTCTGTCTACAATGTCTAAACTCTAATATGGCCAGGATTCTTAAGAATGGTAATAGTGTATTCACATATGTTTCTGTCACGCCTAAACATATGCAGGACTTGGAAAACAATTGGAATTTTTGCTATCTTTTGCTATCTAAATGCTATTTTTTATATTTGAAAATATTATAAAGAATTCTGTTACATCTAGTGTTTTGTTTCTCACAAGTCTGATGTTTGATATATATATATATATATATATATATATATATATATATATATATATATATATATATATTATTTATGGACAAAAGGTATATACAGTCTAAGATAAGAAAAAGAAACGTACCATGACTTCTTATTTAAGGCTGCTACTCTACTCGCATTAATCTCTATGTTCTGAGCAGTCTAATCTTTAATCTGTCATTTAGTCAAAAAATAACATTAGATCATGCTGAAGTTCATGCTTTTACTGTCATAATAAGTGGCAAGTATTTTTGTGTTCACCCTAATAATAATAATAATAATAATAATAATAATAATAATAATAACAACTCCATACAAAGATCTAGTTTTAAAATTCATCTTATATCCATCCTACAGTTAATAAGCACATTAATATATAGAACATTAATATATATCACCTTAATATATAGAGTGACAAATTATAAAAAAATATATAATAAATAGTTAATAAATAGATGACTTATTTTGGGGATTTTCTTTAAACGTCCTGTTGCTATTCGGTTTCTATTAAAAGAACATAGTTAACTTAAAATGGACAGGACAGAAATAATGCTTATTATTCAAATTTAGTTATTCAAATTGTCATTTTAAATTTACTGTTATATTTTTATTATAAATTATTATTTAGATTGTGTAACTTCTGATTGCTCCCATCATATACATGCTGCTTACAATAATATATATATATATATCTATATATATATATATATGTGGTGTGTGTGTGTGTGTGTGTGTGTGTGTGTGTGTGTGTGTGTGTGTGTGTGTGTGTGTGTGTGTGTGTGTGTGTTGTGGTGTGTGTGTGAGTGTGTGTGTGTGTGTGTCTGTATTAATTTTTTTGAAAATTTACTTGATATATGATTCCCACACAAGCACAACTGCCCCTTAAGGTTCGATTTGACATTTTTAGGTTTGTAAAATAGAATTTAGACTTTGAATGAAGTGCCTTAAATTTCAAGAAATATTTTCTTTTTTATATACATTTCATTTATATATTGACATAGATTTCAAAATAAAAGAAGTGTTGAAATAAAAACATCACTTACATCACGTACACGTAATACAAATTTCACCTTGCATTATTTGGAATTCTAAACAAAAAAAAGATTATGTCTACTAGACAACAACCAGACTTGAATATATCTACATTGTATATGGATATACAAAATTGTGTGTTTGTGTGTGTGAATATATTATATATATATATATATATATATATATATATATATATATATATATATGATATATGATATATATCTATATATACTATATATATATATATATATGATATGACTGGTTATTCATGTGTTTCTAGTTAACCTACTGAAGTCCAGGAATTCTACTAGTAGAGAAAAACTTGATAGTGTTTATTGTTAACTAAAATAGATTTTACACCAATGTAAAACCTAAGTAGGTCACAACATTCAAACACAAGAGTCGACACATAGTTCTATATGAGACTTAACACACGTGATTCATCCAACAACAGTAGCATTATGTCGAACAACATGTTTTTCTTGCCAAAGGACAGATAACTCTTTTTAACAAAAATCTTTCTGATTGTTACGTGTTTGTGGCAGGTCTGGGAACTTTTCACGGCCCACAACAGCTACAGTCCCAGGCCCCGCGTAAACCCTGGGTTCTGCACGTATTACAACGTCTTACAAGAGAGTTTCAGAACCAAAAGGAAAAAACAACCAACACACCAAGCTGTGGAAGGTGTATTTACTTTTTGTGTTTTGTGGCAGATAATTGAGTATTTACAATATTTAAAGTTACAAAACAAATACAGGGCTGAACTTGGGCAGTGCTAAAGGAAAGAAAAGAAGAAAAATTAAGGTTATCCCCGATCACACGATACAACACAACACAGTGCAGAGTTCCACAAATATCGACAACAAAGCTCAACAAAACCAAAACAGATAGCAAATAGGGAGAAAAATCAAACAGAGAGAATCAAGGAGAAGGAATGAGGAGAAAACTGCCACGTCCGTCTGTCCGCTTTTATGACAGTCGTTACTTCCGGACTTTGATTTTCCTGGGAGGAACCTACGTGACTTCGCTCCTCCCACCAGCGGTTTGAACATCGTCTAGTGTCACTCCCAGCAGCATCTTCTGTAACAAAAAAAATGATCAACATATCCTATACGTACCGTGGTCACGTAACAATGATCCCCCAATCCATGTGCACGGCTGGCATTAGGGACACCTGCACAATAACAAATAATAATTTACTTTTTTCAAGTGTAAACATCCAGTATATGATGGCATCAAAACATGATGTTTTGTTTATTGAACTAGAGTCATTAGAAGGAAGAAGCATTAGAGTGAGTTAAATGAAAAGTGAGACATACAACAAAGAGAAAAACAGCAAAAAAATAACAACAAAAAAACAAAAATGCTGACATTCAATTTTATGTGTAAAAGTAAAAATTATAGTACTGTAGTACTGTAGTAATTATAGTACTGGTCCATTGTTTTCAGTACCAGTTTGCATAAATGAAACCTAATGCACGTTTGTCACAACGCTTTTCTGTATTAAACCTGATGCACTTTTGTCACATCACTTTTAATCACATCAAAAGTAAAATATTACTTTTATTTTGATCAACAATGCAATTTTGATCTTCCCTCGGGTCACGGGTAGCCTATCTCGCCTATTCAGGCATCTAAAACAGGAAATGTCTAACCCCTCGCATGGAATGGCACACACACACACATTCACACACTAGGGACAATTTTTCCAAGGTGCCAATCAACCTACCATGCATGTTTTTGGACCGGGGAAACCGGAGAACCCATGCACGGGGAGAAAAACCCCTTGGAGGCACGGGATAACATGCAAACTCCACACACTGGCGGTGATGAGGCGGAACGGGAATCGAACCCGGATCCTGCGGTGTGAGGCGAACGTGCTAACCACTTCGCCACCGTGCCCCTATTTATATTATTTATTTATTTATTTATTTTTAATAGATATATACCTTATCTAGATACTGTGGCCTCACACTAGATATTCAAAAATAATTGTTTTAGAATACTTCGGAACGATAACATCTTCGGGTTTGACACGATTTTTCATTTCAGTCATGAGATAGGAGGTGGTTAGAATCAGGTTTACTCAGAGTACGGGAAACATTTGGTTACTTATACAAATGAATTATTAAGAATTCCATAGTTATATTATATTATATATATCTTCATAAAGAAAAAACTAAATGTAGAGACCGAATGTAATGAGCTCAATATGTAATGACAAAACATTACATTATAAAATATCAATATTCACCACTAGGTGGCATCAGTGAAACTTAATCCATGTCATGGAATTTTAGTTGGATGAAGTTATCTCAGCTCGTAGTTAAACAATGTAAAAGTAGCAGCAAGAAAGTTATGATTGATTCCATAATTGTAAGGTGACAGAGAACCAACATTTGTGTATGATAACATTTTGTGTTTGTGTTCTTTCCAAACACTTACACGGTGTTAATTAATGATGTGTGTTATCTGGACACAACAATGCAATTAATGTTCAATCATTTAAAAACAATTCTATTTACGCTACTTCTTTAATATTCCTTAATAACCTTAACATAAAAATACAAAAATATAACAGAGTATGCTAATCAATGTGCGTTTTTAGAAAGCTGAACTATTTCCTTATGAAATAATTTAAACGATGAAATGAAAGAATAGTTTAGTTAATACCACTCTTTAAACAAGCAAATACCCACTGCTTATGACAGCATGTCAATTAGTTGTTTTATCTTTCATTTGTTTGTTTTTTAATTTCTTAATATATAGCCTCCGCTAAAGTGTTAACAGAGTATGTTATTAGAGTTTATTTTTATTGCCAGAGACTTTAAAAGGTCTGTAAATAAAAATGTATGTTATTGTAATACCAAGACTTTCCACAAGATGGCAATCTTATAACACTTTACAAGTCGAGTTCTCTTATATTTGCTCTTAGACGGCGTCTGAAGGACTAAGAAATTACTAGAGATTATTACCCTGAACACGTGTTTGATATTCACAGTAAGTTTGTCTTCGAACTGAACATAATATATATTGATTGCAGACAATTAAATCAGTCTGTATATCAATACATATTTTAATGGGAATATATTTAGCTTCATATTCTGTGCTATGTTTGAGGAGTGAGACCAATTCTACACTGATATTAATCATAAATTGTTGGCAGTTTGTCTTATAGATTCTTTAAAAAGCTACATATGGAATAACTACAATTTGTTTAATAGGCAAATTAATTTCCTTGTGGGAATCTTTATATATATTTTATTATTAGTATTGTACGAAGTTTTTCTAAACATTTAAATGGCACGAGTTCTTCAACAAGAATATTTATATCAATAATAAATGAAACTTTTTAATGATTAAAAAAGACTGGGAAGTTAGGTTCTTTGACATACAATGATCCCAATATCAAGTAATATATTTTCCTGAAAGAAATAATGAACACAATGAATAAAAAAGATGCACTTATAAATAAATGTATTAGTTTGAGTGTGATTGAATTGTATGGTACTTTGTGTGTCTGTAAAAAAGGTGTCTGTAATGTGACACACTACCAGAAATAAATTTTGGTCTTATTTAAGTCCTTAAGCAGCCTAATGTATCTTGAAGCTTGAAGCTCGGAAGCAAAAAGATAATCGACACAGAATCTATGGACAATAATACAGTGAATATTTAATAGTACTAATAGATTTATTTGTTTCTGCACACCATCTGCACACTTGGGTTTGACCATAGTTTTTAATTGTAAGTGAACCTCCCATAACGTCCAGTGACTTCAGTGAGGAAACAAATATCTGGTGCACACAGTGCAAATAACTGTCTGAGAGAGAAAAAAATATATAGACTTGTATATGCAGTATATTGATGCAAACAATTCATTTGATTTTAATACATACAGATAAAAATCTGTCCAATTGTGTTTTGTCCTCTGTCATTAATCCAAGGACCTTTTATAGTTTGTAAACCTTCTCCATGTAATTGGCAGCTGCGAGGAGGATTTGGGTTCATAATCAATAGATAGTCCCTGTTAAAGAGTTATAAGGCTGTAAACTGCAGTCTGTTATGTAGCATGTAGTGAAAAATGCTTAACTAACATGGATTATTTTACAAACATTTTAAAATGCACGTTTTAATAATATACAATAATAATATGTCTATTTTGTTAAGATGTGTTGCAGTTCAAGCATCCAATGTACTTGTGTACCATATGCACATGAGTCCCAACTGTGGGACAATTTGTAGAACAAGAGCATGCTGTTACATGGAGAGCCACTGATGTAAGAAAGAGAGTGTGTGCTTGTGTGTGTGTGTGTGTGTGTGTGTGTGTGAGAGAGAGAGAGAGAGAGAGAGAGAGGGAGAGGAAAAAAAGGGGACAAAAGTGATCAATTACTCACATTACATGCAGTCCTTTAGGAATTTGCTTTATTGGCCTAGACATCTGTTATAATATTGTCATAATGTGTAATCAGATGGGACCTGTTGTAGCCAAGGCAGGGAAGAAAATGCAGCTATGAAAGTTCAATTAAAATGCACAGGGACAGCAGTTCTGTCCATCTGGCAAAAAAAGCGGACATTGTTTTGTTGTTCTTTTAATTCTTTATTTCCCCTTTTCTGTCTCTTGATAATAAAACGATGTGACCTGGTTGCGTGTTTATACCCCTCTCTTCACTGAAAATAAAACAGGTGACACCTGTGTCGTTGGGCTTGTGGGCCAAATGCATCATCTGGCCTACCAGCGCAAGCGAAAAATTGCAACATGCAACGGCACCGTCCAGTCAGGTGTTTGTTCTCGCTAGCCAGTTCAGAGCGCCTGTCATTTCGTAGGAATATGAAGCAGTAGACTCGTCATGATCTACACAGCTGTGCATGACAGATCACAGGAAAAAGTCTTGATATGGAGCTTGTTTTCTTATACACACAAAGAGCGAGTAAATTGCTGGATGGCTCTTAAAAAGGGCTTAAGACGCGTCTCACTCGCTCCCACACACAGACGCATTAATTTCCTCAGTTTGCACACAGCCAGGTCTCCTGCTCACTAAGAAAACACCAGTGTGGATTTATTTCAGACATTAAACAATACCATTACGCAAACTAGCTGCTTCTATCAGTGAGGATTAGCGCATGCTGGCTTTTTTCTGAGGGATGATAAGAGGGGTTTCGAAATTTGACACCGTAAGTCTGATGTCCTCTCTCGCCGGCCTGCGTGATAATGCCCTTTGGCCAGACTGCACGCGTTTCTCGCCTTAAAGCATACCGGGGTCCAGAGAGCTTTATTCCGTCTCCGCAGGACTAGTGCACAGCTGCACCATATTTATCATCCCGCTCCCAATCCCGCCAAATTGGCAGCGAGATCACTGGGTGATGAGGTTAACTACTAAAGTTGAATGTAACTTGGAGCCTCCCGCTCTATGATTAATCGGGCGATGGAGAATGAGGGCCCTCTTGACGGCGTCGCACGCGGCGTTGAGCATCTGCGACGGTCAAGGCAAAACAAATGGTGTGTTGCCTTTGTTCCCAAAGACGGTGCATAACTGAACATCCAGAGTAATTAATTTTACATCGCCTCATCTGCAGGGTCTCGAAAGCTAATGAAAGTGTTTTCCAGCCGCACCGGAGTTCACATACTGAGTTATGAGGGGAAGTAATTGGCCGCCTGAAATGAATGTCCTGCAGGAGGCGTTTTTTTTTTTTTAAACCGATTTCTAGTATCCTTAGAAAATGAACAATCAATGTTTCGAACCAGGAAGAGCTCATACTCGAGAACAGCTGGTGTGCAGTACACATCTGCAGCTCGTACAAAAGGATTGACCAAATCAACTGTTTCTCACCGAGATCATTGTGTGCCCTCTCCCCTCATTGGATGAATTATACATTTCTCACCGCTTAGATAAAGCAAATAATATCCTTAAAGATCCATCTCACCCTGGTCACTCTGTGTTTGAGCTGTTACCTGAAATATCAAATTATCAGAACAAATAGACTGAACAACAGTTTTTTTTATCCAATCGCAGTACAAGGATTAAATGCAAAGTGAAATTCTCTGGGAGAATTATTATTGTATTCTGCAATATCCTTGTATCTCAAATCTACTGCTGTCATTTTAAGCGCAATTTGGACAAAGTGCAATAATATGCAAACTTTTTTGTAACTTGTGTGATTTGTGTATGTTCTTCCCACATGTTCCAATGACAATAAAGATATTCTTTTCTATTCTAGTATGGTTATATATAGAGTATATATATTTTTATTATCCTGTATTTGCATCATACTATATACAGTTGCACCAGTCAGCGGCAATTTTTTTGTATATGATACACAAGGATTTTATATCATGATATAAATCTGTTTACACCAGGCCAAAAAATATTTTTTTCTCCAAGGGATGCAATTGAGAATGAAGCACTAATTTATGTGTGAAACTGCAATCCTGCTTAATTGGATGGCGTCTGGAGGGATGAATCAAGCAAACTGTTTCTTTAATTGTTATATTCAATTAGGGATCCAAATTAGTCTCCTTGGCAGAAGTGTCAGCACAACAATGGCAGTGTTGTTTATATCTATTTGTTGCTGTTCTGAGGAAAGGGAAGAAAAGAGCAAAATGGAATATGTGCATGCCAGTGCATCTCCAAGCCCCTGTAATTCCCATAGCAAATCCATTACACAGACACTCTCTCTCTCTCTCTCTCTTCTGTCTGTCTCTCCTTCTCTTGCACTCGCAAGTCATTTTTATTTATCACAAGCCTGTTTGCTAATTTTATTTCGCGAGGAAGTAATCGTTCCCTTCCCCCTGTGTGGGCTCTCTCAATGGGCCTCTGATTCCTGTGAAGTGACAGTGGGTAAATATGCATAAAAAATAAAAAAAGACGGGGAGGGGGAGACACACAATTAGCACGAACGAGGTTGACTGCCTCCTGATTTCATTGGCAACTTCGGCCGCTGCAGTGATAAGCCGCATTATCTAGAAAATTGGCCGAGGGAAAACAGCAAGCCCTCTGATTGCCAGCAATGGTTTGCAGATAAAGTGGTGGCGAAGAGAAATATAATTGAAGTTGAAATATGTTAACGAAAGGTGTCACATACAGTGGGGAAGCAGTCATTCAGCATCAGAGGGAGAAGCATGTATTTTTGTTCAGGTTTAATGGAAGGGATTTATTTTCCAGACAACTGTTAACTGTATTTGTAACAAAGAAATGCTCTTTATGTTGTGTATGTTCTTAGTTTAACTAACCAGTGTTCTTTTCTATTATTACAAGCCTTTCTATGAACAGAGACAAACCAAAAAAATACTTATAATATTTTTTTTTAGTATAATCAGATCTGATTGACATTAAATGGAATTTCCATTGAGATGAAATGCCAAGAGCAGAGAAACTAGGCATCACAGTTGTCAGCATCGATAGTGAATGACATCCAGTTGATTTAATGCTACAATAAAAAAATACTTGGTAAGAATGCGCCAAAAATGTTTTTTAAACAGAACTAGGACACCTGAAGTCAAGCCACTGAGTGGGGCAGTGATGCCTCGTCTGTAGAGTCATAACCACAATGCCAACTGAATAAATGACAAACGTCCCACTTCAAAACATGCCTGATGCTCTCGTCCTAAAGCACCCGTAGGGTAATTGGTCTTTCTTTTGCGTCCATTTGACTGATGCCAGTGACTCAAAGACAGTACTGTCACTCAATGCCTCTGATGTCAGACGCGTGTGCTTGTTTTTCTTCATTCCCTTCTCTCGCTCACACACACACACACACACACACACACACACACACACACACACACACACACACACACACACACACTTTCAAGGGAGCGGTTGACACGACTCTTATACATTCGTAGAGTCTGGAGCTTCTGGTGCAGTGCTGGCTGTCAGGCATCGCAGCCGGACTGCTGGCTTAAGTGACAGACCTGCAAGCGACGGTGGTCTACTTGGCATCTGAAGCCTTCCGAAGACATGACAGGGCATAACTTAGTCATAGAGGATGGGCAAAGTATGAAGAGAAACCCTGCTGTTCGCTGCATAAGATCAGAAAAAAAGAAACGCAAAGCCTTGGTATTCTCCACAGATTGTAACACATTCTCTTTGTATCCATTTCCAGATGATAAAGCTGAGGAGATATATAAAGTGCTGTTCTATTCAAACCGGACTTACTGCAACTGAATCGTAGGTTGCGTTTGAGAAAAAAAGAGGTTTTAAATCAACAGCACTGCAATGCAAGAGACAAATTATTCATCATGTGCATTTATCATTCACTGTGAAGTTTTGGAAATTCCTGTTGGAAATTGGACCCAAAAATGAAGCACTCTGTACACTTATGGTTAAAACTGGTCTATATACACATCAGAAAAAAAAGAAAAAGCTCATATACCTCCTAAAGTCAGCGCACATGATAAAAAAAATCATCTTCGGAATGTGTCCTCTCTGTGTCCTTCATACACCTCATCTTATTATGTTTCTTTGTTGCTGTCTTGTATGGCACTCTGAAATCCTCTCCAAGTCCTTTCTGCTCTGTTTATATGAAGGGGAAAAAAAACATTAATTGGAAGAAGAAAAAAATGCTGTCAGAGAGCTTGACCCTGGTCACTGCCATTATTCTGAAGGAGGGGACAATTAGTGTCATTAGTAATGCAATAGGCTGGTGGGCATGTGTGATATTTCAGGTCACATATTTACATAATGAGAATGGGAAATTAGGAGACTGGTGATGAAAAGGTCTATTATTTTGTTATATTCAGAATTTATGACGAAACACCCAGACAGATGTCTATCAAACAGCGGGACAATGAGCCATATTTTGTGCTCATTTTCTAAGAAATGTTCAGTGATAAAATATGTAGTAGTAGCAGTAGTAAAAAATAAAAGTGTTATATTATAAATGCTATTGGAGGCAAAAAGATGTTTATCCACCAAGTGGCAGTGTGCAGCTAGTTTTCCTTGTTTGTTTGGGTTTGCACGTGCATTGTTTATTCTCTATAAATATAGAATGTAGTATGCTAATATGCATCATGATTTTTACATCTTTTGTTTGAGTAATGTGTTCTTTGTCTATATGGGAGAATACATATTTTAAGAAAACTGCACCTAATATTTGTGCAATATAATGCTCAGTTCCTGCTCTTTTTTTCTACATTCATTTCGAATATCTACATTTCGAGATAAAAGCCAACAGCCATGCTGAAAAGTAAACAAGGTGTGTAGTTCAAGATAGACCAAGTGTTGTTTGAGAGAAACTCATTAGATGTATAGTATCAATGCAGTGTGTGTGCGTGTGTGTCTGTGTGTGTGTGTTTTAAAGCTGATTTTAAGCCATTTCCATCTCGAACATGTCAAAACCCTAACATGCCAAACCAGGACTTTAAAAGAAAACTCTTTAAAGTTCAGGCTGGCAGAGGAATAAGTGGTCATAAATGCATTATTAATGACTCTTTGTGCTGCAATTACGGACAGAAGCAACTGCCTCACTCACTGACATAAACGGACCTTCAGCACTAATAGTGCTTGTGTGTCGGCTTTTTTCTCTCTTTTACTCTTTCTCACTGTTCTTCTCTCACAAACACACACACACACACACACACACACACACACACACACACACACACACACGCACAAACAAATGTTCAGGTACAAGGAACAAGCAATTGACATTTGAAGGACCTTGACTCAAACTTGGTTCTAATAATATGCGTGTTTAAATGAACCATTATTGATAAGCCCATGTTGGAAGATTCAGTGTCTGTCTCTGTTCCAATTCAATTATTAAATCTTCATCATTATCATCCATTTATTTCAACTCCATTTTTCAGACCCAGAAAAAAATGAACTGCGTGCTACAATGTATCTATGAAGATGCTACATCTGGAACATTTACATGGATATTACTTACATTAGATTTTTTTGTGTTTGTGGCAGAATGAGTGTGTCTCTGAAGCACGTGCATTGTTTATTCCCTGTTTGTAATCTCATGGCTTATTGATGCAAGAAATCTCATGTGGCTTACACAGATCGGCTCACCTGCTGACAGGCAGCAATTCACACCCCGGCACTGGGTGCAGAAACTGGCGTGTTTACCATAAATAATAAAAAGGATGACATTTTGTCAACTTGTGTGAGATTTCAGCATAATATTCAAACAGAGGCGGTAAACCGGGTGCTTAGGTGTGCATTATTGATTCGCACCCCTGTTCGCACTATGTCTCATGTCTGTATTTTCTGTGATTATGAAACTGTTTGGCATTACACTTCATGAATTACAAATATATAATTTTATTACTGATGTACACCTCACCTAATGCTGTGTTTTTTTTCTGCTGACCAACTGTTCACGCCACAATAAAGCTGCTTTGTTCGATGCTTTAAAAAGCCAAATTTGTTTTTACATCTCTTAGAAGTTGCACTATGTGTATTTTTCCTTCCATTATTAATCAATCTATAAATGTGCTGTGTTTGTCATTCTTTCGGTTGAAAAAAAAAAAAGCGAATCTTTTTTTCCCTTGTTTTATTGCTGTGGATTTTCAGCACAAAAAGAAATGTTTTGGACATGGTGTATATTCAATTCACCACATGTGCATTCATTTGCTGTAGAAATAGTTCAGATATTGCATAACTCATGTTGATTAATGAGGTGGTGTGATTGCCTAACTGTCTGTTGGTATACTTGTTTTTTTAACTGCGACACATTTGCTCCTTGGGGGAGTATTCTGTTGGGAACAGGAAGCATGTTTTGTGCCATTTTGATAAATTAAAAAAGTTGTCTTGCGTGGCACCAAAGTGTTTTGTTCCTTCAAAACAGAGAGTACTAAGGGTCTAGGGAATATACAAAGCCACCACACAACAAGGCAGATTTATATGAGGGATAGTAGACAATGTGCTTAGTGGTTACATCTAATGTATAGTGATAAAGCCCCAAAGTGGCATTACATATCAGCAGAAGTAGGCTAACTGATTATGCAGAACCTCTAGGATTAGGCCTCGTTTCCTTATTACAAGCACAGTCCAGAAATGTTATAGCATACAAAATTATGCTTTTGATAACAATTGTAGATACTGAGACTTCTTAAAGGAGCTTGCAATTAAATAGTATTTAAAAAAAGTTATATATTTTTTTGTGTTTACAGAAACGCATCAAGCTGTATAACAATGCCCAAACGTGTGTATTTTTTATCCTTTACTAAAACCTCTCTCTTTGTGAGGCCATCCTTAGTGTGTGTATGTGTAAAATTATAAATATTTTTATTTCGGAATTAAAATTTTTATTTTATTCAAATCAAACAAAATCTTAAAAAAAAGATTAAGTTAGATGAAGATCTTTCAAGCTAATCAAGAGATTATGTTTTGTTGTGTGTGTGTGTGTGTGTGTGTGTGTGTGTGTGTGGCTTCGTTCTGAAAACTGGTAAGATCAAAACCGATTAGCTCAATTAGCCTTGTTTTTTGGTCATTGGATCATTCATTCATCTTCTAAAAAACCACTCTTCTATAAAACCATTGAACCCCTTTTCATTGGCTCACTTCTCAATCATCTAAAATTCATTCTGGTTCATCTATACTCGATTCACAACTCTTCTCTTTACTCGCTACCCCCCGCTTTAACTGATCTTTCCTCGGGTCGCTGGGAACCTGTGCGTCTTCGGGCATCAAGGCAAGACACACCCTATAGGGCGCACACTTACACTCACATTCACACTCACATTCACATGCACTAGGGACAATTTTTCCAAGGTGGTAATCAACCTACCATGCATGTTTTTGGAGGATGGGGGGGGGGGTGTGTTTGAGGGACGGGGATTACATTTGAGGGAGAACGGGGAGAACATGCAAACTCCACACACACACACACACATGGCGAAGGCGGGAATCAAACCTCCAACCCTGGAGGTGTGAGGCGAATGGGCTCACCACTATGCCACTGTGCTCCTACTGGATAATTAAATATGTTTTATTCTTGTTCCATAAGAATTCCATATATTTATTAGCCTAAATAATACAATGAGATAATAGACAATACAAGTGAAAAATCTATCAGCAGGTGTATCCAACATTTTGACTGCTATAATGTAACGCAAACAATATTATTTATTACATCAGTAACAGCTTCTTACAGATCTGCATGGTTGACAGACCCTTGACTCTTAATGTCTGAAGGAATCCTCATTAACATTCTTCAGTTATCCCACAAGCTACACGTGTCTTGAGAGACCATTTCAAATGCAGATCTGGAAATGAAACATTTCTACTTAGGCTATAACATGGATGTTGAATAGACTACAAAGGACAACAATAAGAGTGATATTCACTTATGTAATAAATAAATAAATTTATATTAACAGCCATGCTTTTACTGTAGATTGGTTTACATGCAATCAATAACAATAATACACCATGTTCTGTGGCACCATAAACAAATAAGTACTCTGAGGTTTCCAGTGCTATAACAATACTGATCTATATAGATGTAGGTGCTTCTGAGGAACAGCGTGACAGATCCTCAATAAAAATCATGGCAGATGGCCTGTTTTAGATGCCATGACCTTGGTTATCCCCAACATTTATATATCACATTTATAGACTTGGATCTATCCTTAAGCAGGAGTTAAAAAAAGAAATGTGTTGTGTTCAGGTTTAAAAAAAAAACATGCAGTATGCCATTTAAAAAAACAAACCTTATATAACAACACAATATAAATTCGCAGTTTGCATACTCGTTCCTTTCATGAATTATATTTGACACGTTTTTAATGGTTTTACTGATTATCACTAAGATATTACAAAAAAAACTCCTTTGAAGACCAGAGTTTGAGCTAAATAGATTTTGATTTACCGGGGTGGAGAGGTGGCTATGAGGAGTTATAGCAGCCTCATCAGCAGAGGCCATGGAGTGTGGGATCGATATTCTCCTAATGCAGCGCTTTCATTATTCCTCCTGACCCAGGGACAAACACTAAAAGCAGCCGGGCTAATCCGATGGCTCCGGGACCCTTAAGGGGATGCCTCAGTCACTTTTCTCCAGTACATGCCTCAAACTCTCAGGACCTTTACTAGCAAGCGTTAAGAGGGACACATTAACACCTCGCCTTTTGTAAAGCGCGTCCAGCATTTTTATGTGCCTAACAGGAACACAATAAATTGCTCCTCATTACGCAGTAATTAACTCCACCCCAAACCCCCCCCGTATCGCCCTCGTCAGGCCTATCCATTCTCCTTCTCCTGCTGCGTGCCTCTTTAATTTCCTCACCTCTGCGGGGGGTAGGGGCACAGAGATACGGTAACATGCTCCATCATTTCCTTACACCATATGCGCCTTTCGCCGATCCAGTCCACATATACTCTAATAAGATCGCATTCGGAAAAGGGTGGGAGTCTTGTGACGAAAGACGATCAAGTTGAACTTTTAACCCTGATTTGATCTGTTTAAAATGTTGTCTAGAAAGTAGACATGAGTTTAATCCTAGTTAATCCCTTTAGACCTTGAAATCCCTTAAGGTTTTTTCCCATAACTTGCAGTATTAATTGTTAAAATTAGGTTATTAATTGGACACAGGAGAGAAACACCTGTCAAGAGAAAGCAATGGCTTTTGGTGACTGAAACATATGTCTAATGCAAGCCCACAAGGCAGCTACATAGCTATATCCCGGCTATGTAGCTGCCTTGTGGGCTTGCATGAGACATTTTATTCATTTTATTATTTATATATATGATATATATATATATATATATATATATATATATATATATATATATATATATATATATATATATATATATAGAGAGAGAGAGAGAGAGAGAGAGAGAGAGAGAGAGAGATAGATAGATAGATAGATAGATAGATAGATAGATTATTACTGTAGCTAACACACACTCTCTTTCTCAATCTCTCTTTCTCTAAAAGGGCCCACACAGTATAAATGATAATCTTGGAGAATAATGTTCTTGATTTAAGGCAGCTTAGTGTAATCTCTGGTTTTATATCTGTATGATCAAATATTTGGTTACTGAAAATTCTCTATAGTCCTATAAGATAACTCATTACAATGATCTGAACTACTGTATATTGTAACAATATGCAACAGCACACACACATACCAGTCAAGGTTAATCCTGTCAGTTTCTTTATTAATTCTTCATATGCATTCTGTGCTTTAATTAGATATAGCATCTGATAACACGCAAATCATCACAAGTGTTCTTGATTATACCGGCTTTTGAATGTTTTTTTTTTTAAAGTTGGCCGGATGTGACCCTTCATGAATGGAACATTAAAACATTTACCTCCTCCAATCACTCTATTGTGCACTTCAGAATATTATAAAAACAAAAGCAGTTCAACTGCTACTTATGCCTTGACTATAAGTGCATCAACAGCATCAACAACCAAAATTACTGAGTAAGTGTAGTACAGCTTAACCACGAAAAGCTCATTAGAACCACATGTCAAGAACACATTAAGCATCGGGAGTGTATTTCCACACATAACATGGCTTTGGAGAGATAGAAATGCTTAAAATAATACTATAAATGCACAATGTTAATATTACATTGAGTCTTACAGCACAGGAGACCTATGCAGGATTTTAAAAAAAAAAAAAAAAAAAAAAAAAAAAACAAACAAAAACAAAATAAAAAAAAAAACAGTGTGCACTTCAGAGGAAAGCCTTGTCCTATGAAGTTCATTAATGAGATGAACATCTGGTAACAATAGAAACGCCAAGTTATGTGTAAAAAAACAAAAACAAAACAAAACATGTAAACAAATTATATTGCTTTTTCCTGACAAAATCAAGCAAAATGATTCTGTATTTTGTACTATTTTACAATAATGAACGCATGGTTCATTCACCTTTTCAAACTGTAATGCGCCCCAGCAAATCCCAGAGACGCACTTAAAGAATGAATGTTGTTCTATATAATGAAATAATGACATACATTTGAGCGAATGATAGGAAAACTCACACCGTGTGCAAAACCATTCGAAAATCTAAACAGCCAGTGCGACTCCCAAAGCTATCAGGAAATTTGACAAGCATCCAAAAAGTTTAAGACATACAGATGTTTTTGGTTTAACCAAGCATCTGTTTGCACAAGCATGACTGGTGTGGAAAAAACCACAGTGGGACACAATAAGTAATTTTATGGCACCATAATAAGCTGGGATTTTATAATTACTTACACAAAAAGCAAATTGGACATGACCCGAGACCTCTTTTTGAAACAGACTAAGCATGTAATGTTGAACATGCATCAGTAAGGCTATGCAGCATTCACATTCAATTATTTAAGAGGAGAGCATCGAAATAACTTCGGTGCCAATTATTTCTCTTTAGAGTTCAAATTGAGCTTAGAAACAATTTCATGCAATACATCGGTTTACACACCAGGCAATGAGCTGGATTCTGTCAAAGAAATATTCTTTTTTTTTTTTTTTGATAAATGCTTTTACACATCGGAAATGAGGTTTTAACTGAGAAAAACAGCAGGGAAACTTGGCCAGTTATCTTTTTTTCCTGAAGGGATATGCTGATAGAGTGCCATGTAACAGTTTTGGAAAAGTCAAACAGTGCTATGGTATCAGAACAAATTGTAAAGTTACTGGTGAATTTCAAAATGTAAACACGAACTTATGTTTTGATTCTATAGTCATATTCAGAACAAGGTGTACATGAAAGCTCCAGGGAACCCAATGAGTTGTATTAGGGTAATTAAAAATTGCTGTAGAATCTCTTTGCATTTACCTCCTCTACAACCACGGCTTCAAGATATATTCCAACATGGTATACCAAGTTCGGTTTGGAAGATCTTGAGTGCACCACTAAGAATTAGAAGAATTGAAACCTCCCTCATTTGTACTCTTGTGACTGTGTTCCATGTGTACCATCATTTTGGAATCAGCAGAGACATTTGGAAAGGGACTTTCAATAAACACATATGGGCATGACAGCCCAAGTGTCCACATGCTTTCCCATTACACGCATGGCAGAAATCATCAACTAACTTACCAATGTGCCCTCAAGTGAGTGGTATTCCTGAACAGAGAACAAAGATGGATGAAATGAAATGTTTCCTACAGAATCTCATGCTACATGCTCAAGGGTAACGTGATTTCAACCTCTCCATGACATTCACCATGCACACGAGCTTGTGTCTGAATCTCGCATCATTTCTCCGGATTTCACGCGCATTCGTCTACTTTTGTGTTTCTTTGTGTGCGCGCCAAACCTTGCCATTACATAAAGGTAATTCTACAGACAAACTGCATTCAACGTTGATCCAAAGTTTATATACTTATTCATTTGACACTCTTATTACACGATATACGCAGTGATAACTGACAACTCGGCGTTACCCATTTGTTTTGGCTCTGGAGTTTCTATAGCCCAGTTTATCGTCTTTGGCTGGAATGTTAGCGATAACAAATCTCTGAAATCTCCATGGCTAACTCGAGACAATCGGCGGTATCTTGGCAGGCGTCGAGCAAGCCACAGTCAATGTCGCAGTACCAGTTCCAGTCGCTGCTTTGGGCTGGCTCTAATGGAGCAAACAAATAGCTGCAGGCTGGGCAGATTTGATTAGCGGCACGTTTACACGTGTCAGGCAGCGTGAGGCACAGATCATAGAACTGGCAGAAGAGACAGCTGAGTATGATCCCCGCACAGGCATCTGATCAGCAGAGAAGAAGTAATCAAGGGAGTATCAGGCAATAAGAAAGGAAGTCATTCCTTATTCATAGCTATCACAGAGTGGAAAACATAAGCTGTCTCAAGGCATCTTAATGGAGTGTACTAACTGTTGTCTTGCAGTTTATCAGTTTAGTCAGCAAGATTATTTCAGAGTGAGCTCAGATATACTAATTGCATGCATGGCGATCTTAAACAGGTGGTCTGAACACTGATGAGGCTGTCTGAAGAAAAATATAAAATGCAGAAATATTTGGCCTACAAGATCAATCTGTCTATCTATCTAGCTATCTAGTCCAACTTTGATGATCCATACTGTGGCAAACACAATGAGGCCCTTGAAATTGTACAGCTAAAGAAAGTATTTAATGACTTGTGACAAGAATGCTAAGTACATCATCACACATGTAATAAAAACTAAAAGCTTAATAGAAGCATCGAGGCTTCTAAAGAGACACTCAGTGTCCCTTAATGGTATCTCTCAGCACCTCTTGTTTATAACATTTAAAAGTACCCTTTAGCACCCCCCCTACGGCATTTCCTAACACATGCATAATTTAATGAATCACATTTCCCTCACTAAGAGAGAGGGAACTCTGGGAGTTATTTGAAGACCTAATCAATTACCATCCATCTCTATTGATGATCTTTTCTTTCTTTTAAGTCAAAAGGTCGTTTCTACTGTCTTTTTCACGCCACAAGGTCAGAGAAACAGAATATATCAAATATAATCATTTGAGGTGCAATGGCATTTGAATTGGCATGGGTAAATTTGGATTAATACAAAAACATTTAGTATTAACAACAGTTTAGATTACTTCCTCACAATTAGAGCAAACACTGATGGGCCATTATATCCACGAAGAAGGAAAATACAATCTGCAGAAACTTTATACTTAGTGACTTGATCATCAACTGTGCTGTCTAAATGAATCACAAACATAACTTTTAACAAGAAGCTGTTTGTAGATTTTATGACCTAAAACAGTAGTTACTTAAAGTAAAAATTGCTTTAAAAAAATACTGACAAAAATTACTGGCAATTGTAAAACAAGTACAGCCTCTTTATATATATATATATATATATATATATATATATATATATATATATATATATATAATTTAATAACAAAAATGACATTTGTTGTTATTGTAGTGATATACCTTCAGCATCCTGAGTATCAGACAAGGAGGATGTTGATGAGGTGCTACATCTATTCACAGGGGAGAGAGCATACGACGATGCAGCAGATGCTGCAGCTGCTTTGGCATCTTCTGAATCCATCTCTGCTATGGGACTAAGTCTCTGCGAGGTTCTGCCTGGAGCTGTGTTAGTCACAGTCTTACCTGTTGAATCTGAAGAAACAATCTGGTATGAGTATAAAGCAAATAACTTCTTTCAAATAAGACCAAAATTAGACATTATAATGTACAGGCTGTGTTGCTCCAAACTCTAAAACAGCAAATGGAAGCCAAAATTAGTTCATTATTCAAAATTCTCCTTCATTATTTTTTCCCCTGTATGAAGCAAACAATATGAATACCCTGATAGAATGTGTAAGTTCTAATATTGTTTTGTTGTTTATTTACTGCCATTTCAGTGTATGACCCTGTGAAAGAACATTTGGATACAGTTTTTTTAGGATGTTAATAAATTCATATATTAATCCTCACTTATTTCCAATTTATTTTCATGTATCCACCATGTTAAAAAGCTTTGATGGCAGAAATCATGCTCAAATAGTGTTTAGATGTACAACATCCGTATACGTCAATAAAAATGAATGAAATATATGAAACTTGAGCTAAAAGACAGAAGTACTCGTGATAATACTTTAGTAATTAATCTGCTGTGTAGTGAAGCAGAAGTGACCAATGAACATACATTGAAATCAATATGAAGTCATATTTCTAATGGTGTCTTGAATTACAGTTTGGCATTCAGTTTGCCTAGAAATAGATGAACTATAAATAGAGCCAATTTCAAAGAGAAGTTAAATTAATAACGCGTAGTGGACTCAAAGTAGAATGCATATATTTTTCAAGCAATGAATCTATAGTGCATTACATGTACATTAAATTAAAGGAGTTCAGAAAGTTTTTCATCCTAAGACAAGTATTTGCCGCCAGCATTTGTCCTCAAGCTTAGATGCTCATAAGCTTGGCCAAATCCATAGCTGAAATATGCTCCTACTCAACAACGGGCCTCCGAGCCCAAAACCCCTTCAATAATGAATCTGCTTTTCACAGACAGAATGGAATGCAAACTATTAATGAATTATGGCCCTGACTGAGCATGCCTGTTTATTTTTCTCCCACCTATCCTGAATAAATAATTCAACTGGGTTTTTCTCTCTTTTATTTAACATTTAATGGGATATCATTGATTAATATTGCAGACGTATTTTTCCGTAAAGATATCTGCATTTGTTAGTTCTTACGAAAACTCATGGTGGATTGCATGTCTTTATTCCAACCTAGTGGAGATTATTCTGAATTCAAAATTCTGAAATTCTGATAAAATTCATGTCTGATCACCTGGTCATCATCAGTTTACCTCACCATAAACAATTTTTATTAGGTTTATAGACCTTAAATCATTGTGTTGCCAAAGTATTACATTTGTTACTACAATTAGTACTAAAATTTGTACTAAAATAAGTACATTCTAAGTACATGCTTCATCTCACACAAATAAGGGATACCTTATTAATGCTTGTAAGTAAGAATTGCCAAATTTTATTGAAATTTTGTATTTAAATTTTAGGATAATCTACAACCCTGCAACCCCCTCATCTCTATTTCTCCCTGTCTCTTTCCCTCATAAAATTCATTCATACTGTAGCTGCTGTCTTGTGGGAATTCCTACAAAGTGCTACTGTGAGACGTCACAACCTTTCATAAGATCTTTTTCTTACACGCTAACTCCATTCCCGCTTCCATAACAAACGTTTTATGAAATTGAACCAATGAACACACCATTGAATGACCGTCTCTACAAGCTGTTTATAACAAAACTGTTGTAATGTATGTTATCAATCTTTTGATGATGTACATATCTATATTTAATAATCATATCTATATTTATATTTACATTCATATATTGATTTTTAAAATTTTTTATGTGGTTTATATATTTTTTGTACATCTGTAATTTAGCTTGTCCAATCATTCAATCAATCAGTCAGTCAATCAATCAAACAATCAATTAGTCAATATGTCTATTGGTTTGTCTTCCTATCTACTTGTTTGCCTTCTTATGTATATGTATATGTATATTTGCAATGAGAGCTTGCAAAGCTTACTTAGTAAACTTCTGCAATATTCACTTGTGTAAATTGTCCTTTAAACAGCACTTAAGAAAAGATGCAGTTCTCTATCAATATAAAGATGTAATCTAGTTCTTAATAATAAAAAAAAATGCTAAAAAGCTTACTACAACTTACCATCTTGAACCAAGCTGCTTTTCTCCTTAGCTCTATTCATGTCACATTCTAGCACCTCATCAATTCTGACAGTTGTTCCAGCCATCTGTACCACCATGACAATAAAAAAATAAATGACACAGGACAGAAATCTCTGGCGACAAATGAAGGCAATAGTTTGACATGGCAAAAAGCATGACATACAATAATGCCAGCTGTCTTATAAACAAGGAATATAAATACCAATCAGATCAGTAGGAATCTACTGAAACAAAAAGCAAATCTGTGCATGCATGCTTTCACAAACTTATTAAAGGTGTACCATGCACTGTTCATATACAATTTTGTAGGTTATTTAAACCATATTCCGGATTTTAAATCAGAGGGCGTGGAGAATCCTGAGTAAGCACTGGACTTTAGTTATATTTCATCATATTGCTGTAACGTTACATAACACTTCATCAACACGTCATTCTATATCTCTCCCTGGAATATTAGGCAAATATTTATTACTGTGAATTTACAGAGAAGAACCTAAAATCAGCTTTATTTAAAGGGAAAAAAAAGAAATTGCATTAATTATCCTGGATTGTATTAGAATGGTTCAGAACTTACCGTGCGGATGTTCAGAGGATCTATAAGAAATCAGTCCCGGGATAACCGGCTTCACACACTTCATGGCACCCAGCCTTACTGTCAGCGCAATGTTACTGCATTACCTATCAAAAACAGCGTTTGTAAAGCTGTAGGATGGATAAATAATAAAGTTCAACAAACACTTAAACAAAGATTCAACTGATTTATTAAAAGAATCGCGTTTCTGTGCTCAAATTACTGACGAGAGATTCACGAATGAATCAATCCCTTTGAACGACTCATTTGAACGACTCATTTATCAAGCGAATCGATTCGCGAGGAGAAACGGATCAAAAGCTTGTTGACACACCCACACACACACAAACACACAACACACACACACACACACACACACACACACACACACACACACACACACACACACACACACACACACACACACACACACACACACACACACACACACACACACACACACACACACACACACACACACACACACACACACACACACACACACACACACACACAACACACACACACACACACACACACACACACACACACACACACACACAGAGATTACTTTCTATAGTTATTACTTTTCTTTGTGTGTATGTGCATAAATAAATTATATTGCAGC
This sequence comes from Kryptopterus vitreolus, assembly GCA_030449085.1. Classification (NCBI taxonomy): domain Eukaryota; kingdom Metazoa; phylum Chordata; class Actinopteri; order Siluriformes; family Siluridae; genus Kryptopterus; species Kryptopterus vitreolus. The sequence continues at coordinate 84,389 of JACRUU010000016.1, read as the reverse complement.
CTGCTACTAATACTAATTTTATTTTTATTTTCTCAGAAATCTAGTTTCCAAAATTTGATATACACACACAGATGTTAATAAAACTTCAAACGTGCCATCTTATTGTTTATGTTTTTCCAAGTTTATTTTCTTTATACAATAAATAATATAATTAAATAGACATTCACTTGCTAAAAAACTGTTCTTTAAATGTTAGAATGAAAAATATTCAAATATTTATTACATATGGAATAGGAATACTGTGATAAAGACATCTTCAGAAGAAATATTTGTAGGATTGTAAAATAGTTTATGTTTTTATTTCGGGCAACATTTAAAAAAAATCTTAACAAATATTGACTTTGACTCCTTCCTACCATTTTAAACTGCCGGCCTAGATAGATAAATATACTCCTTTAATCTTTTTTATTGTAGATGTAGCGGGATGAATAATAGCAATACTAAGGGGAATACCATAAAACCATTGGCACCTTGGAAAATTGTCCCCAATGTGTGAATGTGTGTGTGAATGTGAGTATGTGTGCACGGAGATGGGTTGGCACCCCATACAGGGTATGTATGTATGTATATATATATATATATATATATATATATATATATATATATATATATATATATATAAATAAGTATCATTATTATTATTATTATTATTATTATTAATAATAATAATAATAATAAACATAAATAAATATATACATACATTCTCCCCATACATACATATATATCCATAATTTTAAATATTAAAATAGTGACAACTTATACATTTACAAAATGTAAGAACTACAGTATGTTTTGTAGTGATGAGAGGACAATTATAATGAAGAAGAAATTCTGCATCTTCATATACAATACAGATCCTTAATGGAAAACCTTTTAAATTATTCCCAGAAATCCTCTCGGCTTTACTCTAAAGGTCTATAGGTCTTAGATTTTTCTCAGCTACTTAATGGCAAATGTAAAAGTATGCATTTTATGGACTGGATACGTATAGGGACAAATGAGAAGAATCACAGAGAACTGAAGGGCATGAAAGTTCTGAAAATGAATGAAAATTCTTGTCGGATTTTCCCTGTCATACAAACAGCTAACAGTAAATACATTTTCAACATTGACTGTATTACTGATGGAACATTTGGGCCATGATTCCCAAGTAGGAAAAGTAGCTAAGGAATGACAGTTCAATTCATAAAAATTCAATATTAAATAAATAAATAAAATAAATAATATAACGTAAAATAATGTAAATATACATATATATATATAAATAACGTATATAATGTAGAAACATTACAAGACAAGTTGTTAAGGACGTAGTAGGTGCGACAGTAACAGAAACAGTTAGAAGTTTTAATAGTTCTTGCATTAAGTTAAGTGTAATGAAGAAGTTTAATGTTCTGTCAAAAGTATTGTATTTCTGTGTTCAGAGCATGAAAAATGTTCTTGATTCTTCTTAAGTGTACTAAATGAATTCCGCAATTAGTAATGTTAATGTTGAGAGGGAGTATATTTTATTCTCATTTATTTTGTGGTTGATTTAAATGTAACTATGCACACAGTCAGTGCCAAATTGGAGTCATATTTACCTGTTCACAAAACAAATGTACTCATATAAACAGTAACTGCATGCAAGGAATTTAAAAACATCACCAGCAGTGATAGATTATGCTAAAGTGTATTCAAATTGGTCTCAGTTTACAAGCCTGCCAATGTCCTCTAATTAGTCTGCACATTAGTGTTACATTTTAAAGGATCCCCCACTGTGTTTGCATATGCTTAGAGAACAAGAGGCTGCTTAATTGAAAAATTAAGATGTGTGCCGGTGTGTGTGTGTGTGTGTGTGTGTGTGTGTGTGTGTGTGTGTGTTGAAAGAGAGAGAGAGAGAGAGAGAGAGATAGAAAGCAGGCCAAAGATACCTTGTACGGTGGGAAGTGCTGGGTAAATATGAGCGTTAGAGGCATCATAAGAGCATTATGGGGTTTTATTCAATAGAAGATCTATTGGATTATGGCTGTTAGGTCAAACCGGGTTTGCTTAGAATTACATTAGTGGGAAGGTTTTGAGAGCATTTTAGAGCAAATGTGAGGCCTTGGCTATAAAGGAACACAAAGCACCATGCAATTGGTATCAGCAAAGCTTACTTCAAATATTGTTGCTTTACATATTTGTCTATAAACATCAGTATGTATAGAATAAATGGGTCACATCAACTTCTTGAATTGGGTCATTCTTGGTTTTGTATATATTTTTAAAACCACTTATGGGAAGTATTTCAGATTTTATTGTAGCCTTCATAATGTCAGTTTGTACTGTAGTGACTACACAAGTATTGTAAATGACTTCAAATGACATAACAGTGCACACAGATCATGGGAACAAATGATATTCTGGTCAGGACTTAAGTTAAACAACAATTTATTAAACAGTTTAGAAATATCCAAAGATAATTTACTTTACTCAACAAGAATAATGGCACCAGAAGAAAATGAATGTCACACCCCCAGGTTAAATTCAGATAATTCAGATAAACACCTTTGTTCACCATAGCTAAGACAAACACAGAAAACAAGAAAATGTAATTCCAAACTGCAAATAGCTCTCAAAGTAGAGAAACTGTACATGGCCAACATATCAATTGTTGAATCTATACGTTTTTGCATAAGAAAGGGGAATATGAATGGTTTGTCAGATTCAGGGAGGCTCAGGAAAATGTAAGATTTATTAAAGAAACAAACGAGACAAAGAGTGTAAGCAATAACAGCATTGTAAACAAAAGAAACACAAAAAGACGTAAGAAAAACAGAGGAGAAACAACAAAAGCCTGACAATTAAACATAGAAACACCAGAACATAGTAAGCACAAATCTGAAGACCTGCTGTGTCCAGTATGAGCGTTTGACACATACGTCCACAAAGCAGAAGTGTAGCAAAAATCAGAGCAGCAGTCAAACAGTGTGTTCTTCCTTCTGCGCCCTTCACTGCTGCCATACTGTCCACACACATGTCCTGCACCACCCTCACATACTTCTCTGCTACACCTGACTTCCTCATACAATGCCACAAGTTTTCTCTTGGAATCCTGTCATAAACTTTTTCTAGATCCACAAACAAGTCAAGTCAAGTCACCTATATTTATATAGAGCTTTTAACAATAGAGATTGTGTCAAAGCAGCTGTACAATAATAATAATTATAATAATAATAATAATAATAATAATAATAATAATAATTAACAACAAACACACATAACAAGCACAAATTTCAAGTCCTTTTGACCTTCTCTACACTTATCCAAAAACATCCTTAAATCAAATATCACATTCATAGTGTATGAACCATACTGTTGCTCACAGATGGTTACATCTTGCCTAATCCTAGTTTCCGCTACTCTTTCCCATAACTTCATGGTGTGAATGATAAACTTTATTGCCCTGTAGTTACTGCACAATGATTATTATGATTATTATGATTATTATTATAATTATTATTAGTGGCTTAGTGGTTAGCACTAACTCCAGGGTTGGGGGTTCGATTCCTGCCTCTGCCATGTGTGTGGAGTGTACATTCTCCCCATACCTCAGGGTTTTTTTCTCCGGGTTCTCCGGTTTCCCCCAGTCCAAAAACATGCACAGTAGGTTGATTGGCACCTTGGGAAATTGTCAAAAGTGTATGAATGTGTGTGTGTGTGTGTGTGTGTGTGTGTGTGTAAGGTTGTCCTGTCCTTGTCCTGCCTTGATGCCCCAAGACACCCTGAGATAGGCACAGGTTCCCCAATACCTGAGGGAGGATTGGATTAAGCTTTAAGCGGTAGAAGATGAATGAGTATTATTATTATTATTATTATTATTATTATTATTATTATTATTATTATATTATGTTGTTATTATTATTATTATTATTATTATTATTGATAATAATAATAATATTAATAATAAGAAGAATAATAAGAATAAACTGAATGAATAAAAAAAAAATTGAAGTAATTTTATGTTCTTCATTTCTTCCCCCTAACTGTACCAAAATAAAACACATAAAACACAGGTATGTGCCAACCAGTGAATGTTACACCCCTACTGTACATACATACGTACACAAATCCATACAAACATAGGTGGTATATAAAAGTCTACACATGATTAATGTTACAGAGAACGTAGCACAATGTTACAATAGTCTTTCACCTTAATACATAGAATGAGACGCTTCATTTGTGTTTCCTTGATATCACATTACAAATCTAGATGAATATTAATTATTCTGCAATTAGGTTCTTCTAACTTTAAATTATTTATGATTTAACCCATTTCTTTGGCCTGCAGTAATGAAATAATGTCATGTGTAACAACCAAATTGACTCATTCATTTGCAGAAAAAAATTCAGCAGCACTGAAGTTGCTCTTGTCTTAGACAATATGTATAATAGCATTGCAATAATTTTATTATATATATATATAGTCATGTGAAAATCAAAGTACATCCCCTTTTAATTATTTGGTTTTATAAATCAGAAAAGAAAATCATCAGGTCTTTAGCAGGTCTTAAAATTAGGCAAATACAACCTCACATGAAGCAACACCTGGCATATTACACTGGTTCATTATGTATATTTATATCAAAAATCAAACAAAAATGGGAAAACTGTGTGAAATACTAAGTGTACTATACATTATGAATCGATAGCCTACAGATCCAGCAGCAGTAATCTGTAGTAATTGACATTATCAGTCTCTGATATTGTTATGGTAGAATTATGGCTCACTGTATTTTACAATGTTGCTTCATTGAGGTTTGTTTGAATTTGTTTATGCATATCTCTTTTAAGGTCCTGTCACAGCATTTAATTTAGGTTGAGGTCTGTACTAGTGGTGAAGGGGCTGACCATGGTGTCTTTTCACAGCTACATGGTTCTGTGCCATTAAACTCTAATGAAAGTTATTACTAATGAAAGAAATTTTAGGAACCTTGCTAAATGTTCAGACTTTTTGTCAGATTTGTAGATGCAGATGCAAGTGCCTTGTTTTAATACAAGTTACTGAGATGCAGATATAACTTGCTTTAGCAATCAAACAGCAAAACACCTTCTTTACAATTTTGCTTCACTTCATTGATGTTTGTTGTTTGATTCTGTTTTTTTTCCTGTGGTATGACCTAATTTACTTGACCAAAAGTCTTTTTTTTACAGATGCAACTTTGCAAACCTAATCATTATGCCACATCTCATTTATAGATAAAGACGTTTTCCTGCCACCGCTTCCATATAAGCTTAAACTTATTCTGTCTATTTATAAAATTTTCCTCCCTCATGTGCACATGTGTTTTTGCCTCTTTCCATAGTAGTTAGATCCTCTTGAAGCAGACATTCAATTTTATCAATATCACCTATCAAAAACAAACAGAAATTATTCTTTGATAAGACAGATTTCAGACAGGTTTCAGACAAAGATAATCAATCATGGGGTGCTGGCTAAATTTACCTGGGAAATACAGGGATGAACTTCGTTCTTTTGAGATAACGTTATATTTTGTAAAGGACCAAATTCAACTTTTTCTAAAACGATTTCCCCTTGTATTAAGTTTGACAGGCAACAGTAAGTCTGAATGAACAGTATTCAAGTATTCAATCAAAGAGGCAGTTCCTGTCATGGCAGCAAAGATAGGATGCAGTGTGTAATGCTTTGACCCTGATAACTCTTTAAATAAATGAAATAAAGATGATGGAAAAAGAAGAATTGAAAAAAAAATAGCAAGGAGGCAGAGCAAGCTTATCATCCATAGTGGCTCTCATTCATGGTTACGTAGTCCTTCTACACCATCACCAAATAGTACATATTAGGCATAAAGCATTCGGTCTTTTAAAGGGAACACTGCACAATAATGTAATACACGCAAATAACCAATATAACAATATAGTCACGAGAAGCTCTTAAATATTGATTCAAACAAAAGATAAAATACTTCTTTAATGTTGCATAAATATTTTTTCAAAAGAAGTATGGTGGCATGAAACTGACATGAAACATGTATGTTTTATAGCTCTGAAATGTGGCACTTATGTTCTGTTTATAAGGTTTATAAGGCAACATAAAGTCTCTATTTCTACAGAAATGCAGATACCAAAGAAAAGATAACATTTCAGTGAAAACTGATATAAAATATTTCCAATTATGACTACAGGTAAATTACCTCAAAGTGTATAAAAAGCTAGGAAATATTAAAAAGTAGGACTCTGATTTAGCAGGAGCTTAATAGTATATGAATAGTGTCTCTAGGGGATTCTTTATATAGCAAAGGAAGAGAAGGTTTCCTGAAGGCAATTTTCCCACCTGGGACTTTACCGAGATAATCCAAGGGGAGGGGGCTCAAAAAATCCTGGAAGTTATTCAAGTGGGTAAAATGACTAAATAGATTTTTTTTCTATTAACTGTGATTTTCTTTTGCTCATTTCTCACCTTATATTGCTTTCAGGCAGTCCATTTGACTATATTTCTTTATTTAATTAGCTGTCAATGTCGGGATGATTAGCCTTGATGAATATTTCTGAAGTCTTGATCTTCCTGACAATGGCAACGCTATTTTGGCAGTGGGGAAAAAAGAGAAATAGCAGGATGTCAAGACCTCATGATGATTTTTTATATATATATTTGATGTCTTTGACAGACTTTTTTTTATTGCCATGTTCTTTAAAAATTGCCAATAAACTTAAGTGCTACCTACATTATTGATTCTTTTTGTATTTTTATTTACCTTAATGTGTCAAAAAAGAGGCGTTCAACATGAACATATAAGGCTGTAACAGAATTTAAAAATCTTAAATGGCACATTTGTTCCTTAGACACAAGGAAAAAGGGTGCTTAAAGTGACTAATTGCAAGTGACCTTAAGTGAGAAAAAGGCTTTTACCGCGTGTGCAATTATGATATGACATCAGATATTCTCAGTAAAGAATGGTCTTGTTGTTATTGTGTAAGACAGATTATGATTGGGTTTAAGCTAAAGCACTTTACAAGCCATGTCTTTAATAGTGCTCAGTAAAAGAAACACTCCATAGTGGAGTCAGGTGGATAATAAAGCCCTTTGATTCATATATACCTAATGAGTCAAGGGTAACACAATGTTACTCGCATATTTGCCTGTGTTGGCCATGATTTCTTTTGTCTTAGATATTTTTCTGAGCTTTTCATTGCATCATTGCAAGAGGCTCATCTATACAGTACAGTTTATATATATATATATAACTTTAATTTAATTAACATAATCACTATAATAAATACATATAGTAAGTAAGTAATTTTCATATTATAAAAATCCAGAAGACAGCAAATGCATCACTTTTTCCAATAAGACGTATCAGTTCCATACAATGGGGTTTTGAACAGTTACTGAGTTATGAGATAAAACATATTGTGAACCTAGACAAATGATAATTTTGACTCAAATGCTAAATTTGAGTCAAAATCCATTCAATTCAATTCAGTTCATTTTTATTTGTAATTGCGCATTTTTAACAATGGACATTGTCTCAAAACGGCTCTACACTGATAATGCAGTACAAATTAGAAAGATTGTTCTTTATGAATGTAAGTTTGTCTCTTATGACCAAGCTGGTGTCAACTGTGGCAAAGAAAAACTTCCTGAGATGGAATAACAAAGAAACCGGTGCATTTAGGCTGGAAGAGTGTCAATATTTTGTTCTTTGATTTGGTCTAGCGCTTTCACTCAGAACTTTCACAGAGTGCATGAATGCATGAATCCTCAAACTCCAGGGAATCTATACTAAACTACATTGATGATTGTTTAGTGTTGTCGCAATCGTAGGTGGAGGTGAATCGACATCAATATTTGGTATTACGACTGAAGAATGCAAAGTGCTTTCTCCATTACAGAGGACCATTTAATTAGGCATAGTGTGGGATTCTGCCACTATACAGGCATACCTATCAACCACTCGGATCAGTGTTATCCTTTTGGCAGCCATTTAGCCATTCACTGTAAAGCAGTTTCACAAACTGAGGCATCTCATAGCAGTGGTGTCCACCATCATGCCCTTCAAGTCTTCTACACATGAGACCACTATAGTGGTGGCTCAGAAGGAGCCCGTCTCAGAGAAGGTAACCCCTCAATGGCTAAGCTAACCATGGTTTGCAGACCTGGTGGTCCTGTTCAAGCACTTGCCTTGGGAGATTCTCTTCAGTTGGATCTTCTCTTTCAATGGAGGGGCCCTCTTCTCCACCCTCAATAATTCATGACATGTTTTCTATGCAGCATCCAAAGGTTGAGGCCCCTGATGTGATGTAGTGTATCTGTATGTGACTTGGCCGTAGTCCCTGAAGAAGCCTCAGTTCAAGCCATTATATCAGGTCTTCCTTCTGGCCATCTAATCCCTTAAATGTGGATCTTCAGGCCCTGTTGGTGGCCCCGTCATGTATATAAAATTCTTGCAGATTTTTGACCAGTAATTTTTTCCCCATGCAGTTTTAAACTATTAGTTTTTTCTTTAGAGTGTAATTATTATATTAAATTCTTTTTTTCATTCCTTTCTACCAACACACCTTACATTTTTAAAAGTTAAAAACATTGTTCAGCTTCTCACCAACAATTAAAATCTAGTCTATAATAATTTATTTTAGATATAATTTGATAAATTAATCTATATATGTATCAGATGTAGCCATTTCCATTAACCTTTAGGTCCCTGGGATCTGATTGTCAAGCAATTTTCTTCTAACTTCAAATCACCTGCTGAACAATCATTCTAAAGATGTTTCAAGGCCCTGTGGACATTGTGGAAGGTCTTAAACTGATTATGCAGAGAGATAATTGCTATGTAGATTTTAAAAAGCCTGAAAATGTGTTTGACCAAATTCAAAAGTTCTTAACTACTGGATTGTGCCAAAAGATATATTTTGCTGACTATGCAACCAAAAAAGAGTTTGAGGACCAAATTATTCTTTATATGTGCTCGGTAAAGTAAAAACCATCCCTGCATTTATTATATGAACTAATAGCATTTCTAGTTCTTTCACGAATAATGAATAAGGTGAGCAAATTAACTAATATTTCTTCTGATGCATTTTTCCTTATTCAGCAAATGTGTTCCATAGATAACTGGAAGGGGAGGATGTAGTGTTCAGTAAACCTGTATTTCTTGCATTTTTTCTGCATCTAGACTGTGTGATGAACCAATTAGGATATATTTAGTTGTTTTGGGCTTAAATGTTTGTGTGGTGTTGATGATGGTGTTATATATTTGTAAATGAATGACAGAGAAAGGGGACTTTCTATCCTGGATTTTCACTGAATGACCAAACCTACTTTTCACAAAAAATATATCATTACCTCAGAAGCTAAGCATTTCCCATTGTATAATTTTCTCATAAATGGAAAAAGGTTAAGTGTGGAATTGTACATAAGCTCGACTATTACATTAGTTCCCAGAACAAAAGATGAAAGAAGGCCAACACAGTAGGAGAGGATGGAAGGGTCACGGCGTTAGCATCGTCATCATCTTAAACCTTTCTCGTCCTTGGGTCATGGACAATGCCATCATATAAGCTTGTATTGGAGTGAAAAGAGGCTCAAGAGAAATGGGCTGCTCTTCTACAAACCTTGTCAGGGCCCAGAGTTGCAAGATAAGAAAAAAAAAATATTAGTTATATAATTGATTGTGGTCATAATCTCATAAAATATGTGTCAAAAAATTATCTGCCTTTCGATTAACACATAACATGAGTGTCAAATCCGTAATAAAACCCTGATCAATAAAACAATAACCACGTTGTTAAAAGCAGCCAGTGAAAGGTGTTTCAGGGGTGAGCAACCCTTTTAATATAATCGGATTTCATCATTCACTATGTCACGTAAATCACGACAATGTTTGTGTATACAATTATAATAAGATAATAAATTCCGGCAATAGATGGCTTACAGACGCTCTCTTTGACCCCATCTGTCAAGCATTGTCGCAGACCCAGAAAATGCACGTCTAACAATCTGTTGATTACACTCTGTCATGAGGCGAAATAGAGGCTAAGCTGGCAAAATAACTCTTCCACAACACATTATTTTAACCAATTGCAATGTTTCAATCGATAAAACTCCAGCAGTAATGACCACAATTAATGAGACTGTTTAAATCTTTATTTGAAAAAGTGATCATATCTATTTGTGGCTTAATGAAGGGTTTGTTACTTCATCGCCCAGCCATGCACTCCACATTTTCTGTTATTAATTGGCTTTTTGTCTTTGAAAATGACCGAGCTCATTGATTGTGAAGTCTAATCAGTGCTAGGCACTTCAGAAATCTGCAATTCGCCAACATTGGAAAAAGATTGTTGCTTTTTGGTCCTTAATAATGTTTTTTTGCTTTAATACTGAAAAAAAAGCAGTAATACGTCTTTTGTTTTTTTTTACGCCCTATGTATCAATAACTCTAAACTCATTCATACCTTTTTCCTTTACAGCATCCCCAACTGTACAGCAGAAAAAGGACCTGCTACATTTTCCCTTTGACCCTTATGGAAGAAAATCTATATTCTGTGACACTGGGGCACCATTACAAAGCAGAGTCTACATCCGGACATTACAAAAACAGTATGCACAGAAAACGCAAAAGAAAAGAATGTAAGGGGTCCGGCATTTTCTTTATTTAGCTACAATCTAATCATAAAAAATTATTAAACTGTCCAAGGATTCTCCTGTGACCAAAGACATATAGAGAAGTCTCAGAACAAGCACTTTTTTCAGACCATCTAACACCGCTTTGTCCAGTGTAAATATTGATTAAGGTGAAAATATTGACTCTGAGAGTTAAGAATAATAGCTAATATTGATCACAGAAGATTTAACAACAAAGTCCCGCTGCACTGAATACTTACTGTATGTTGAATTCTATGTATAGGAGTTACTATATTTATACCATATTTGCATTATTTATCATGCTTTCATAGAACTATTATCAATAGAAATTTCATTAGAAATTTCATTTTTACTTCATTTGAACTAATGAAGATTTACAAGCACATTTTAACAGTACAAAAGAAAATGGGTTACTGTAAGTATTCAAAGCTGGGAGGTTTAATTGGCAAAGACAAAGTAAAGAAGTGAAAAAAAAATCTAAACTAACCGAAAAATAATCTTATAGAACAATTTCTAATTGTTAATTGTCTCAGATCCTCGTTATTTAAACCGTGTCCTAATAGTACAGTGGATTTGGATGACACATGCATGGAGAATGAGGCATACTGTAACAGATAAACAAATAATTAGTGTTTTTATTAGTGTATCTATGTACATTTGACTAGGACCATCCACTGATGTCTTAATGGCCATTATGCTTATGTGTTTGTAAATATATAAACTAGCATACATGTACTAGCATGTTTAAACTCAGAAACATGACAAATGTTTTAGATTGTATTAAATATAAAAGGTTGATATAAATATAACGTAATATAAACTGGCTTAATATAAACAACAAGAATGGCCTAGAGCAGCAATTTCAATGAACAGTTTTGCTCTCAAGTCTCAAATCGATGAAGCTCTACAATGATGGAATTATAATGAATGGACCTTTGGTGTCATGTGGTTTGGTTTGTCCTAAAAAGAATTTTAAACAAAATTTTAATCAGTATTTTTTTTCTCATTATATTAAGGATACACAAAATTTTTGCTATATGATGTATCTATAGATGTGTGTGTGTGTGTGTGTGTGTGTGTGTGTGTGTGTGTGTGTGTGTGTGTGTGTGTGTGTGTGTGTGTGCAACTTTTTATATTTTAAGCATATATTTGTACCATGTACTATATTAAAAACTATATAATATATAAAAAAATATATTTTAACCTGCTGTGTGCTTGTACTGTATATATTGCCGTATATTCATGATAAATTCCAGAATATTATAGTTATACATAGTTGAATTCAATGATTTGAATCAATCAGATAAACAATTAAATATTTAAACTCAAATTTACATTGTAGTTTTATAATCTGTGTATCATGTATATGTAGTAGATTGAGTAATTAGTTTGCTTGTTTTCTCATATAAGCAGTGTCTATCGAAAGCATTTTGTTTTGTGCACTTATGATAAAGTAAAAAATCACATATCTTTTCGTAGACACTGAAATGATATCCATATTGCCTCTGTATCCATCCATATAACTGAAACTCCTCTGTCTATTTAAATGAAATGTCCTTTTGTTTCAGGACATATTCATTTGACTGGATTAATTGTATCACATTTTAAGTGGAATATTTGGTAACAATTATGGTAATTGTACCTGGAGGTGGGAATTTGATATGGATGGTTAATTAACTGCACTGATGCCCCATCAATGAAACCACATCAGCATTTAATTTGTGCCAGTGCAAGGATTTAAAATTTACGTTATTCAAAGCATGAATTCACTAAGCGATTTGTTGGTTTTCCCAAATCAAATCAAAATATGATTTGGCATGTTCTAACAGTCATTTCTGTTCTAGTAAAATATTTTGCTAAATAATTGTCATCATCATGTAACCGCATTCCAGCATTAACCAGTAGCAATTAATATGAAGCATTTATTCACTTGAAGCTCATCTATACTCTATGTTTGTACATGGTCATATTGACATTCATTTGCTGGGGCTTTTCGATGTGCTCATGAAGTGGATTACGATCCTGCAGTTTCTGCACCCACCAGTCACACGCTGCTCTCTAACACAGTCATTGGTCAATAATTTAATGATTGAGGTCTATTGTCCAATTAAACACATTATCAGTAGAGGACTTCACTCCTGTAAAACCAAAGCAATGCAAAATTAAAAGTGTTTACATTATGTGCACTGAAGCTCACATTTTTCAGTTCTCATGCTAGGTGACTTTAACCCCCCCAAACAGACACCTAAATTATATTTAACAAGTCTTTTTGGTGAGCAGTGAGGTATGTGATGATGGTGTGATGAAGTCTTGCAGCATAGGTTTCCATATATATCTTATATATTTGCAGTTTATGTATATGAACTAGAAGAAATTCAAGTCAAGTAAAGATTTTCTGCACAGTTATGCATGTAAGTGCTGTAAAGATTGCATACTTCAGTATAAAATGAGAGCTTAATTAGGGCTTCTAATTTGGATGAGTAGCTGCAATGGCAGTCATTCTAGGGGACTGTAACAACATCTTTTTGAGGGCCTTTTTGAGTTAAGAGAAAACATTAACATGCTGTGTTACTGTAGAATGACTTTTACAAACATTTCAGGACAAGCGACAAAAAAACAACTACATATATTAAAAACTAAAACTAATAACTATACAGCTATAATGATAAAGTTTAAAATGATAAATTAATATAATATAATATTATTATTATTATTATTATATTATTATTATTATATTATTATTATTATCATTATTATGCATATACATATATTCTACATATATACATACAATTTAGATTTGTTTTCTTTTTCCGATATGGCATGCAACTGAGAAAAATGAATAGATAACGGCAAAACACATGCACCTGCTTTATTATCACATTTGCCTTTACACTTCTGCATATCTCATTTAAGATACCTGTGCAGAATACCATTAATATTCTTATTGCAATTTAGGAAGCAAATGAATAACGTTACTGAGACAGAATCTGTATTAAATATTTACAGAAATAATTAATGGTTCTGGTTGTTGTATGATGTAGTGTATGGGATGTGTAGGAATCCATTTCTTCAATCATCTTGAAATCTAAATTATTTATATGTAATACATTATAATACATAAAAATGTTTTATATAGTTATATATATATATATATATATATATATATATATATATATATATATATATATATATATATATACACACACAAACACACACTGTTTGTGTGTGTGTGTGTGTGTGTGTGTGTGTGTGTATGTGTATGTGTTTTTAGACAGTGCAATAAAGAAACTAATTTTAATTTGATGTTAATACAATGATGTAATATTTTCATCTCGTTTAATCCTTCAAGATCAGTGAGTTTAATATATAATTATGAGGTTATACTAAAAACATTTCTGCTGGGCTTCTCTCTACTTCCATTAATCAAAAACTAAACAATATCATTTGTGATCTAAACCTTTGATGACACATAACATCTCCGTGTTCTCTATTATCAGCCTTTATATGGAAGCCACGGAGGCAGGCAAATATCATAAAGTCCTCTACCCATTAAAACTTTTTAAATAAAATAATCCATTTCAAAGCTGAGTGGGCCAAGGATTTTCTTTAACCTCCTTTCTGCAACCAAGACCTGGGGGTGAATTCATAAAAACGCAGGCTGTCGGACAATTTGTCTTTTGACAGGAGGGACTGCTGGAGCCACTGGAGGCTGGTCATCTGTGAGTGGCAGTGCCCAGGCCTGGGGCGGTACCTGTGGGGCGGGCAGTGAGTGTAGACAGGGTTATTTGGCTGGCACTTGCCTAGGTTTGGGCTGCTGTGGTGGACAGCGCTCCAGAGAGCAAGAGATCGGGCTGCCATCTGGCCCTGAAGAGGGAATTGGTTTGGTATGTCAGATCAGAGCAGCAAGGGCCGCTGGTGAACAGATGTTCCAGGTTGAGTGCTTTCTGCACACAGAGTCTGGAGGGACCACGTGTCCATCAGCAGCTAGAGAGCAGCATAGGACTGACCTTGAATGAGGATAATGTGCCAATGACTGTTTGCTTATGTTAAAAAAATACATCTTTGCACAGACTCTCAGAGGGTTTCTAAACACGATTGGTGCTATGTTTGAGACGTGAGTTGGTGTGACATTGACATCTTAAAATTAGAGTTTTACTCATCTTCAATATTGCATATTTTTGAGAACTTTTGTTGGAGACTCCATATTGATTAATTGCCAACAGTTGTTTACTTGGCATATTGTGATCAAGCAATTCAACAAAAGCCTTTATTTGTTCTGCGTTCAGCTTAAAACATGTTTTCCATTGACATTTGGTACATTGCATCGATATGTAGCTCAGAAACAGGGGATACGATGGGTAACAATCCTTTCTTCCATATCAGTCGAGAATGCTCTAATCAATAAATTTAATCAGCCAATTATATGTCATTAATTTCACACCCTGCAGGTATAATAACCTCCAAGAAGACTACATGCTATGGGAAATTTATCTATTGGAAAATGTCAAGGCAGACAATTAAGTTCTCAAGTGGGATGTAAAAATCGACAACACATCCAAAGAAGGACATAAGACAGAGCCCATGAAATCCAAGGACTAATCATCTGGCAAGTACAGCTATCCTTCAGGACTGATCCAGCATGAATAGGATCTTTTTTTAGATTTTTTTTAGTATTTTTTTACAGAGCAAAAGAATTAAGAGCTGTCTTTAATAGCTGATATCGTCACTGAAATGGACAAAACTTTAGATTATGCTTTTATCTTTTTATCTATACTTATGAGAAAACCAGACAAGCTTCATAATCTTTCCCGGGGTTGGGTACTATCTTGGTCATATTGGTTTTATCACAATCCTACCCCACCGATATCTTATTGAGAAACAAAAATAAAATTAAATGTAATAAAATAAATCGCTTCCTTTAATTTTTTTATTTATTCAACAAATTAGCTCCTGATTCTTACTGACCATATATCAATTTACCTCAGTAAAAAGTACTTGGTGCTCCAAAAATATTTAGTATGTTTTATGTATTATTTATTCTTCATAGAAATACTATCAAAGACTGACTTTATCATCACTTTATATAAAAAATTATAACATCTACAAATTTCTGGTGTATTCCAGAGAATTGTGTTTGAAAGAATGTATTTAACTAAAACACTTTATAGAGTTTACTTGAAAGAATGTATTGCTTTAGGCATGCTCTACATGCCTAAATCATAATTTGGTATTATAGCTGTGTTAAAAATGAGTCAAGGATGAAGTACATTCAATTAAAAGGAACACAGTAATTAAATATACATTTATTGAGAAAATATTACTAAATGTGTAAACAGAGTTCATAAATACACCTAGTTAGTATACACCCTCATGATGCATCACAGGAGAAGTACGAGGGTATCACAAAATAATATTTATCATAAGTATGGGTTTAATGAGATAATATCCTGAATAGAATATAATAGCTTTTATTTGTCACATATACAATACAGCACAGTGAAATTCTTTCTTCACATATCTGAGCTAGTTTTTGGAAGCTGGTGTCAGAGCGCAGGCTCGGCCATGATATGGCGACTGGAGCACATAGGGTTAAAGGCCTTGCTCAAGGACCCAAGAGTGGCAGCTTGGTGATACCGGATCTCAAACCCGGGACCTTCCGATCAGAAGCCCAGCGCCTTACACTACTGGGTATACTCTTCATTTTCATTCTTTTGCACTGTAAATGTAATATCCTGCTGCCCCCTGTGGTTTTAAGCAGGAGCAAAAAGTTTTTTCTAAACATATAATACACTTACAATACACAATATTCCTACATGTAGAATAATTTTACACTAATATCAGCAGCTATTTCTAAATAGAATCAGTTTATGCCCCACAGGTAACCTGGTATTAATAGAGTTTACACTGCAGTTCTCTGTCTTACTGGTTATGTGACATCACATAGTGTACAATTACAAAAAATAAAAAAATGCTGTAATTAGCTACAGTAATTAGCTACATAATGCCAAATCGCATACACAGTACATATAATATTGCTTCTAAGACAATGTGAATTCAGTCCTATCTGAAGTCTTTAGAAATTTTTTTTAATTGTTTATTTGAACCGAAGTATAAGTCCCTAATAACATCTCCAATCCAATACTGTGCATTATTTAATACATACAGTAAGTATATAAACTCTAATTCACATAGTTGAACAATTGTTTAACACACATATATTAGATTAAAATTGCTATAATACAATGAGCCTACTGTTTATATTTAAATATGTTAATGTTATGTTTTTAATATGAAAATTCCATATTTTAGGCAAATTTACAATAGCTGGCGTATTCTAGAGCGTTAAAGTCAGGGTACAGATTTAGCAAAACTTGCGGCAGTGCAGGAAAATTTTCATTGCTTTTTCTGTCTACTCTTTATTCATTTGTCATACTTTGTGTCAGCTTCACTCGAGCTTCAGCTTTGAAAAATGACACCGAATCCCTTACATATTTTAAGCTATTAAATAAGTGGACCCTCCAGAGTTCTGACTGTAGTAGCCCTTGTGAGCAGGAGGTTATTGACCCCCCTCCCCCTTTTTTTTAATAATGGCCACACCCTTTATCTCATGTTAAAGTGAATTCGGTGATTCCATTGTTGCATTTGGGTCTGAAATACTATTGAAATCAGACATTTGGGACAGAGTATCTAATTGTAGTAGCACACATTTGATTAGCTGCACCATCTATTTAAAAAAAACGAAAACGAACATCTGCTTGGGCATACATTATTTTTTAATAACCGAACAGAGATCACCAGGCAAAATACAGTTAAGCAGATGTCGTTCTTAAAATGGCAGATGGAACAATGAGTGGAGGATTGGAGATTTTAAATAGCGCCACTAAAAGGTCAGATCAATTAAGGAACCCGTCGTTTACTCCCATAAGACAATTAGTTCCTGTGGAAAAAGTTTCTGGAGGGCACAAAAAAATTTTGCACGCCTAAAAATACAACACACACACACCACACACACACACACACACACACACACACACACACACCGAGGGTTGGTATAAAAAAAATCTGCATAAATCAATAGTTGCACATTTTTATGGGACCTTTATTAATGTGAGAAAGGGAAGGAAAAGGGAACTGTCTACAACAACTTCCAATTTTTCAATCAATGATATATACCATTTTAAAAGGCTGTACTTTAGCCTAAATTGAGCATAAACGGACTTCAGCAGACATTTCAGATTCCTACACGGCTATGAATTCTTAATACAATCTGATCTTTACAGGAAGAGAACTTTGTAGAATTTGTACATGACAGCTTCAGACATAATTCTAAGAAACAGAGCACGACATAATTCTTTCAAACAGATTAAATCAGTATACCATGTCACAAATCATCATTTCCCTCCTAGCCTAGATTTTAAACCCAGAACGTCCCTCAGGGCTTCTCTTATTGTATTTTTTTTTTTAAGGAAACAAAAGAATCCTTTTTCTCCAGTGCTTCGTACAGCTATCACAGTCTGGTAGAACTAAAGCCTTAATGTTTCAGTTTCACAAACACAGCTACGTCATAAAAGCCTGGCTAATTAAGCTAATGAGGTTAATTTGGTTATGTTAGATCACACAAAACATAGATCTAGAAGGAGAACGTGGTCTCCGGGACAAACTGAGAATTGTTGTATTGGGTGTATCTGCCAGCAATGAAACCACAAGAGGGCAACATTTGCACTGCTTGTGTCTCGGCGCTGTCCCTGGGCCCTGTCATTTCCATTTGGGTTGTAAATTTGCATGCGAGGATTAAAAAACAGTTTAGTTTGTTCATGTACATTTAAAACATGCAAACGATGTGTTCCCGAAACAAAGATAAAGCTGCTTCCTTCTGTGTGTGTGTGTGTGTGTGTGTGTGTGTGTGTGTGTGTGTGTCATATGTGTGTGTGTGTGTGTGTGTCTTATACTGAAACTGCCTCTGTGTGCATATCTGTGTAATTATAATCTCGATACTACATGTTTTTCCCACAAACAAATACCTTTATCTTTTAACAGACAGAAGTTTGTAGATTTATAAAGGATGTCATGCATCACGCTGTTAAGTTTGTTTGGCCATTTGGCCATGTTTCTGCGAGAATTTTTATTCTATTTACTCTAAACACTTTCATTATTTAGAGTCAAACATCTGTAGTTTTGTTCAGCTGACTTCTGCAGTAAACACATTTCCAATCTTCAAACAGATTAATTGACAAAAACATAAACACAAGGAAGACAACTCATTGCCGTCTCTACACTGAGCCGCAGTTTCTGGTTTTTTTTTTTGACATTTAATTGATCAAAAGCCAACAAACTGTTACTAAGCAACCATCTCAAACCTATTTCCATATTGTTAAGCTACACACTCATTTGTGTTAGATTTTGCGTAGTAAAAAGGGGGGATTAAAAACCAACAGTGAAAATTTAAATGCATGGATTATTAATCTTTTTTTCATTTATTCCAAAAAATCTATATATAATCTTTATCTATAAACCTAAATTTTTTTTTTCTAGTATTTCTAATGTGAAATTATTTGAATGGTGCAACAAACTTGTATCAGTGGTACTGAGTGTGAAAAGGAAATGAACAATCAATGTCTATATGAGTTTTGTTGCGTATCTGTTATGAGGCCTTAAACCCGCTGATCACGAACATGCATGAGAAATGCTGCAGCAATTTACTCATTTGGATGAGCATAATGTTTTACACCATCCAACTTTTAATAAAATCCTTTCCTACAGTCATCACATCTGTACTCAGGCTTAGACACGAGTGGGTGAGAGAAAATTTCTTCTGCATGTGCTAACCCTTTTAAAGCTTATCAGCTTGTGCTTCTGATACATGAACACTGCTTTTCTCTTATATGTACAATAGATATAAAGCGTCTACACACCACTGTTAATATGATATAGTGACTGACAAGAGTCACATGACATGCACATAGAAACTATATTATAATAAAAAAAAGTGTACAATACTCTTGTGTAAGTGTACACATCCCTTAACGAACGCTTCAAAGAAAAACAACCTTTTGCTTGTAGTACAGCCCAGAATTATACCATTGTAACACAAGTTTGATAGAGCAAATTTGATTAAACTCCATGCAACAGATATATGAAATAGTCTTGGAATCTATTCACATGTGTTTCACAGGATTCACATCTGGGTCTTTCCAAAATGTTGGTCTTCTAAAGTGATTGTTGTGTTTTTAGTTAGATTAATATTCAACTGTCAAACAGAGGACTTTGGGTTTTGTTCTTAAACAGATTAGCATTTGTGGCTAGTCATGAGTCTTTCTCGCTATGCTAGGGCCACCCGAGACAAGACAAAAGAAGCAGTCCCACAATATGATGCTGTTACCTCCATGCGTCATCATAGCTATGCTCTTTTTTTAAAGATATTTAAGAATTTTAGGGAATATTATCACATGATTTGGGGGTGGACTTGCTCAGACCAAACATATAAAGAATAGAATACATTGTAGTGATGTAGGGACTTTACAGTACTTGCCAGACTTTCCTGCACTTCCTTCAATTTTGCTGTACGTCTTTTTGGCAGCCTCTCTGATATGATTTTCCTTTTGACCATTTGTCACTATTGGAGGGATGTTCTGTTCTTGAAGATGCCAACATCGTGTCCTATTTTCTCCACGTGATTGTTGATGACAGCCTTTATGGTGTTCTTTGGTGCAGCAAATGTATTGGGTATTGTATTGTAAGCTCTTTGTACATCATCAGCAATCACATGATGGCAATAGTACCAAGAAAAGTCTGCATTCACAGCTGATCTTTATTTGCTGGGTGTCAGAATCACGTCAGTGAGGCCACGTATGAAAAACACTTTTGAGCATGAATTTGAATATGATTTATTCCAAGCGCATGCACCTACTCCATTATAAAATGTTTCACTTTTTTCCTTTTATTCCCTACCATTTTTTATTAAAATGATTTTTCTTTTGCTTGAAAGTGATCTGATTTCTCTTCATTTCCTCTTTACATAACAACAATGTGCAATTTTAACACTTGTGTCAACATTTTATATCCTGTAGCTCATGTAGCACCAGGTAGCACATGATCTAGTGTTGGAATTAATTAGATCATTTGTATGGAGTGCAGAGCGGCAGGCCAGACTCAGAGTGGTTCAGAGTCCTGCTGTTTTCATTGTCCTTGAGGAAGTCTCTTCCAGATGTTTGGGAGGATTGGAGCATGACCCATGACCTGAGCCTAATTATCACTTGAATGACAACATGCTGTAGATCAATAGTTCTCAGGTACAGTTGGAAGGTAAGTGAACAAAGATTCACCTTGTGTAGCAATGGGAGAGACACGTGCTAATGTAATTAACAGAAAATATCCATATGACAGAAAATACGTTCACACACACACACACACTAATAGATATACATTTATATTCGCATATGTATAATAGTTTCTCTAAATAAACATTTCTAGTGTTCAAAGTATCACTTGTCATGTGGGATGGCAGCAAAAATTAGACAGAAACCACCCATTGTATAATAAAAAAAATCCAATAAAACTGTCATTGACATATAAATATTATTACATAATTTATAAGATTAATGTCTGTATACTGTCAGGGACAATAGTATGCAATCTTTGCAAGACTCATTCAGGTTTTTTTAAGCACGAACTGGACTAGGATGATCTCATACAATGTCAGGTAGTGTGTGTTCATCACACTCTTGCACTTGAAAAGAAAGAAAGAAAGAAAGAAAAACCTGAGAGAATAGCAGTATGGCTCAAGTGTCGTTCGTCGTCTGTGCAAATCCCAAATCATAAACCCATGGCTGATGATTTCACAGAGTAAGATAAAGAGATGAGGGAGCGAGAAAGAAAGCGAGAGAGAGAGAGAGAGAGAGAGAGAGAGAGAAGGATATAAAATTCAAGCAATTGTTATAATGAAACGCAGGCTCCTGTTGGCCATTACCTCTGCGATGAAATGATCTATATGACAGAATAGCCCTTAAACGAGCAGAGAGGAGTGTTTATGTGTGGATGGGTGTTGGGGCATAGTGTGTGTGTGTGTGTGTGTGTGTGTGTGTGTGTGTGTGTGTGTGTTTGAGAGAGAGAGAGAGAGAGAGAGAGAGAAAGAGAGAGAGATAGAGATTGAGTAATACAATGTATTTCTTAAGCGAGACTGTGCCTGTATTGGCCATCATTAAACTGGCTGAATGAGGCCCATTGGCCAGATAATTAAGATATCCACGAGTGCATAAGCAATATTACACCATCACTAACATTAGGCTTTGTTTTTTCCACTACCATTATTTCATCATTGAAATATTAATGTGACTTCTAATATGTAATATAAGATTACAGAGATTTGAAGATTTAAAAATAAGGAAACAACTCCATAAGGAAACAAAAGGAAAAGTGCATATGAATTCATCCCCCTTTACTCTGCTACCCCTAAATAAAATCCAGTGCAATCAACTACCTTCAGAAATCACCTAATTAGTAATTATTAATTAGAGTGCACTTAAATCCCTGTATAATTAAAGCTGTTCTGTGAAGGAATCTCAGAGGTTTGCAAGAGTACATTATTGAGCAAACTGCATAATGAAGACTAAAGAACACACCAGACAGGTCAGGAATAAAGTTGTGGAGGAGTTCAAAACAGAGCTAGGCTTCTAAAGACATATGCCAAGGTTTCAAGATCTTAGCACTGTTCAATCCATCAACCAAATATGGAAAGGGTATGGCACAACTGCTAACCTATCAAAACATCCACCTAAACTGATAGTCTGTAAAGAGGAACACTGAGATCCACAGCTCAAGTGGATCTAAATTATGAAAAGATCTAAATTATGACAGATTATTATTCTGTAGCGAGTTTATAGCATATCTATGGTTAGCTTTTAACTGCTATTTTATCTGGCCTTTAGTCAAACATTCTGAGTTTGAAAAGGTTTTAGTGGATAGTAGTGGTGCAAAGGAAGCAGGAAAATGGACTCAATTTAGCTAAAAGAGGACCACACGACAACTATCCACAGGACAGCTGTTAGTCGTGCACTCTGTCAATTTTTCTGTTATGGAAAAGTGGCAAGGAAAATGCCATTGTTGACAAAAAAAAAGAATAAGAAGTCATGTTTGCAGTTTGCCACAAGTCATGTAGTATACACAACAAGCATGTGAAATAAGGTGCTATGGTCACATGAGACCAACATTGTATTTTTTGCCCTATATGCAAAACACTTTGTGTAACAGTAAACCTAATAATGCACATCAGCCTGAAGACTGTGAAACATGGTGGTGGGGATGCTGTGGGGATGCTTTTCTTAAGAAGGGACAGGGAAGCTAAATACAGGTGTTAGAATGACCCAGTCCAAGTCCAAAACTTAATCATATTAAGAATTTTTGGCAAGACGTTCTCCATCCAATAAGATTCAGAGAAAATCTCTCTAGATGTACAAAGCTGGTAGAAACATAGCTAACCATATACTTGCAGCTGCTACTGCAGTGAAGATTCTTCGACAAGGTATTGACTTGGTCCGGCGGGGGGTGGTGGGGCCACACTTTTCAGATTTTTAATTTTAGAAAGATGATTCATATTATGTATGATTTTTCTTGCACTTCACAGTTGTAGTATGTGATACTTTGTGTTGGTCTCTCACATAAAATACATTTAAGTTTGTAGCTATTTCATGACAAAATGTGGAAATATTCAAGGGGTATGAATAATTCTGCAATGGACTGTACTGTACTTTAGTACTGGTATGTCTTTGGTTTTTGTATATACAGTATACAGTGCAGTATTAAAAAAAGCTCCCTATTGAAAGAACTAAAACTGTTTTGTCATTCCTGTGTCATCATAAAGTTTAGAGAACTTTGAAATGAATACTATTTATATTACCTTATATAAATCACCAAGTGTTATATATGAACTTACATTAATTTGATACTTTTTTAAATTATATACCAACAGACACATCATCAATTTATAATGCATTAACTAAAATGCTGTCAGTAGCAAATGCTATTTGTCTCTTAAGGGTGCAAATTGTGTGGCTAGCAGCCACAGCCCTTTCTAACACTCCATTAACTGGACACATTAAGAAGCAGCCTGCTTACCTATGCATAATCACACACAATTTAAAATTAGAGTACATAAAAGTAATATTGCAGTTGATCCTTCAAGGACTGCAGAAAGAGTCTTGTAGGTTTGGTGCAGATGTGTGTGCAGATGTATGTCTGTATAACGTAATATGTACATATGCAAACCATTGTAAATATGTTGGATAAGAAGAATTGTTTGTCTTTAACTATATCATGGAGGATCTGAAGCAAATCTTGGGATTATTCAGATACAGGACACCAGTGAAACACTGACTTACTCGTTCACATGCATGGGAAGACTAGCATGACTGGCAAATAATTGTATGAATGTGTGTGTGTGTGTGTGTGTGTGTGTGTGTGTGTGTGTGTGTGTGTGTATGTATGTATGTATGTATGTATGTATGTATGTATGTAGGTATGTATGTATGTATGTATGTATGTATATGCGTGAGTACTGTTGTCTTGTATTTTAACAAGCCTGAGTATTTAGTGTTGTGTGCATTTATGGCATATTTTGGACGTTACGTGCAAAATAGATAAAATTTTGCATGTTACGTGCAAAATTAGATAAAATGAATTTACCCTTTATCTAATCCTATACCATAATACTGTTTTATCACACATTTAACCCCTTACATATTATAATATAGTATATGGGTTACACAAAAGGTTCTTATTGTCAGCTTGTTATAAACACTGATCAGTTTAATCATTTTCTCAATTCTCACCATGAGGAACATTTTAACTGATTAAAAGATGACACAAAATGTAGTTCAGGGATATTTATAGAATGTAGCACTAGATGTGTGTTTTATTGCCCTTTTGGGGTGCTGTCTGAAACAGGAGATTACTGCTTGCGCTCAGCCATCTTTATATCATTGATGATCATGCAAGAAGACACTACAGCGGCAGGACATGTGCAGCGTTTTAAATGATGAAAGATTATTGTTCTGTAGGGAGTTTCCAGTATGTCTCTGGCTAGCTTTAAATTACTATTTCGTATGCCCTTTAGTCAAACATGAACCATGCTGAGTTTGAAAAGGTTTCAGGGGGTAGTAGTGGTGTAAAGGGTAGGAACTAGGTAAAATGGACTCAATGCAAAATGCCATTTAGCTAAAAGATGCAAATACAGCTGTCATTAGTTAAACCAACGCATCAAAGGTTCTGTTATAGGTTATTAAATGGTGTGGCAATGACAATGTACATTTTTACACAATACTTTTATTTTTAGTCAGTTTTTTTTTTGTCTCTCTTAGCAGGACACTGTACATCAAAGTCAGGTCAGCCACCGAGAGACTCTATTGCCTTTGTACACCATCTAAAAGCAAGTAAGAGAGAGAGAGAGAGAGAGAGAGAGAGAGAGGGAGAGAGAGAGAAAGCGCGCATGCTGCCCTTCTTAGCCAATCGTCGTCTGAGGCATAAACTCTCAAAATGCAAGGTTTGAACAGTCCAAATCCATG
The DNA here is from genome assembly GCA_030449085.1 of Kryptopterus vitreolus. Taxonomy (NCBI): domain Eukaryota; kingdom Metazoa; phylum Chordata; class Actinopteri; order Siluriformes; family Siluridae; genus Kryptopterus; species Kryptopterus vitreolus. The sequence continues at coordinate 59,204 of JACRUU010000016.1, read as the reverse complement.
AGTGAATATGTACTATAGATAAGTGCATGAATAACAAAAATGATTTACATAATTGTACATAGGCTATGTGTTTCTGTTGTTTGAAACCACTGCATACTTGCATATGCAAGCTTTATGAAAATTATACAGTCAATAGAATGGGCATTGTAAATGCGAGTCCTTTGAATTAAAACGAAAAAGGGAGAGGGGGATGGAAAAAACAATGGAGTCAAACAAAAATAATGTTAATGATGTTTTTCGGCCTGAGGGGAAACGGAGGCTGGTGTGCCTCAGGAGATGGACTTAGAGCAGTGAAGTAGGATATGCTGGTAAATAACTCACATATGTGATGGGTTAGAGTAAGGTGTAATCGAATCATATGTGTACTTGGGCAGTTGTCTGTCTCGTTCACATATTTTATCCTTCACTTCCTGTATTATATATACACTTCCTGTATTATGTATTATATATTTTGCATTACAATTGCATAAATGGGTATGTTCAGAGCCTGCTGAGGGTATGAACTTCCTCATGACGTGTTGCCTGTGTACCAAACTGGGTTTGATGATCAAAGATATTTATTGATTTTCTTTAAAAGTCAAAAATGTAAATAAATAAATAAATAAAAAATCCTGGTGATCCTTGTCTGATTTTTGTGCTTCATCTGTTCTTGGTTTTTGTGAAAATGGTTGACGTCCTGCTAATTCTTCCATTTTTTTTGTTAAATGCCTGGGAAAAGTTTATTTTTGAAAGAAAGAAAAGTAAAAATGGGAAAAGTATGAAGAAACAGGGAAAGAATCTGAATGATGAGAAAAGGGTGGAGGAGAAAGACGAATGGCTGAGAATTGTATTCACCTCCTCTCCTTCACCTCTGCCAGTGTGTGGTGCTTCTGTCTTGTCTCCGTATGTGGGGGGGTGATGCAGAGAGAGAGCAAAAGCAAGGAAAACGCTCAGACCCTGCAGGAGTCCCGCCCCCTGTCCGCCATCCATCGGCCCTGCAACCAATGGCGCAGCGCGGGAGAGCGCCCGCGATTAAAGAAAGCAAGAAAACACAGAGGAACAGCGATATGCCACTCAGCCAGCCGAAGAGCAAAGCCCTGGCCATATTTCCATGATTAATGACCTCCTCAAAGGGAGAGCTGCTTTGTACACCATCGTGTTCTATTTATGTTACTCAGCCCAGCAGCATTTAGTTGGTGTCACATAAAAATGATCCAAACCTTATTATCCCTGCTTCTTGTCCTCTTTCTATTATACATCTTTCTTTTGTTTACTTGGTATTCACACTGACACTGGCAATACCAACACTGGGAGCAAAAATGTTTCAAATTTATTGTTCATATTATTTTTTTTTCCTGCAGAATGTCTAAGTGAAAAATAATAGAAGCAAGAAAGTGTTGAAGACAGAATATTAGTGTTTTAAGGGACAGAAAAACTAGAAGTGAAAATTTTCAACTCTCCTGTAGTGTACGCATTAAAGACAATAGCAGGTCAGTACAATATATATAGACAATAGATATTTCCTCAGTTATTTTTTGATGGTGGTAAAGAGCACAGACTGTTGTGTTCTGAGGAATTACACAAAATCCCCCCTGTTGATGTAAACGTTCATTTGAAGACATAAGCACAGTAGGTGTTGATGATGGAGCAAATAGAGAACACACTCATCACTCATCTATGTGAGAAAGAAAATTACCTGAATAAGAGTCAGTTAGTCACCAGGCAAAAAAAAAAACAAAAGCTACCTAAGTAACCTCTTTTTATAGACATCTAATTGACACAATGAATCTTAAAAATGTTTTATTGCTGGCAGGGCATTTAGGAAAAATATAAAGTAACTAACTAAGTGTTACTCTGAAGTGAACTACATACTCTAAATACAGACTAGAGATGCTAAGTGCCATTGGGGTTTAAGGAAATTCCCAGCTTTGTTAGATAGCTAGTTAGACCAGGTTTATTCCTACATGCTTCCAAGCTACATACTTACCATTATATCAGAGGAATAGTGAGGTACACAGACTTGCACATCATTCTTAGCAGTACCTATAGGCTGGAACAGCACTTATATATTATTTATCAAAACATGCACTCACTGTTGAACTTCAAGGTGTCATCCACTGTTAAATACAGACCTTTCATAATGTAAAAAGATCTAGCTAGCTACAGTACTGTAATTCATTCTGCTAGTTAATGTCTTTATGTTCAGAGCTCTATAACAGGCTACGCTGTCTCATGTAAAGCTCCTCTTCATGGAGCAGGCACGGGGATATTGTCATGCTGAAAGAGGTTTATATTATAACATTAATAATGCATTAACGCAAAGTCCACTAATTTTATTAACACGCTATTAATATTATATTAACATATATTACCTAAACATATTACCGAATTATACTGAAAGCAACCAGCACATACCATATTTAACATTTAAAACAAGCACTAAAACTTAACATTCAAATTAACAAGAAATAAATATTGAAAGAATAAATGCGATATAATTATATGTATATATAATATGTGTTTATATCATATATATTATTATTTTGATATTATATTATATGTATATGTTTATATATATATATATATATATATATATATAATCTGTTGCAGATAGTTAGATTATTAGAAATATAAAAAAGTATTAATTTATGGTATGTTGAAAATGTGAAATATATCATGAGTTAACGTGGCAAATGTGCGATTAATTGTGATTTTATATATATTATATATATATATATATATATATATATATATATATATATATATATATATATATATATATATATATATATATATATATATATATATATAAGTACTGTCCTGCAGTACTTGAAAATTGTATTGTACATGAAAACTGGACACTTAGTTCTAATGCTAGGTTTAAAGTACTTCTAAAGTATCTACTAAAATTAATTCAAAAACAAATTCATGTAGTGGATGCAGACAGAAAAGACTAGTTTATGGAACATGCACTCGGATATTTTAGAGTACATGTTTTCTAATCACACAATTTTTGGTAGAGTATCTGTTTGTTATTGATGAAAGCAAATAGCATGACCTGCTTTATGATTGAGTATCCAAACACCATTTCCCAGTTTTTCAAAGCCAACACACACACACACACACACACATGAAGACACACACACACACACACACAAAAAAAAAAAAACACACACACACACACACACACACACACACATGACAGCACACACACACACACACACACACACACACACATACAGGCTATCCTCACACACATACACACACACACACACACACACACACACACACACATACATACATACACACACACACACAGATTATTCATATTGTATGAGAACAAATTTTTGCTGACAACTTGAGTGATAGTTTGTATGAGGGCTGGATGTTTTCTACAAGAGAAGCCTGTCAGAGTGGCACAAATTGCTATTAATAAAAATTTAACAATATGGGCTAAATGAAGTTTTTCTGTTAACATGACAGAGAGGAGAGAAAATAGTGTCTGCGGCTTTTTGGGAATAGGGCCATAATGTTTTCCTTTTTCGATGAGGTGGGAAAAAAAACGAAAGCTGATGGAAAGAGAGTAAAAGTGTTCAGTGTGTGTGTGTGTGTGTGTGTGTGTGTGTGTGTGTGTGTGTGCGTCTGTGTGTGAATATCATTTCTCTTATGCTCCCCTACTTTCTCTAACATATACGGTGACAGTGGTTTATTAAACACTTCATTGTGTGACCCACTAGTTGTTTATTTTTCCAGTCCAAACATATCGTGAATATCCACCGGGTCTTGTACATTTTCCCTTGTTTTTCCCTCATTGGCAAAAACTAAAACCAAAAACTAAAGTCGTTTTTTCCCTTGTTTTTCTTTACACTTTTCACTATTTTCATCCATGTCATGGTCACATGTGTTCCAGCTTTTGCTCCATTAAGGACCACAGCTGTGAGTCTCATCTTACAGCAAAAAGAAAACAAAATGAACAACAACCTAAAACAGTGTAACCTTGGAGTTTTCCCCTTGCATGTTTTATCAGCCTCTCTCCTGTGCTGAGGTAATTAACCGCACAAGTGTTTAAAGGTGGGATTACACTTGTCTAATTGTGGGGTGTGTTGTCATGGTGAGTATCGGCCAATCAGCCAGCAAACACCCGTACTTGGCAGTGTTTGGATAAAGCAAAGGCCTGCGCAGATGTCAAGCTCAGATTTATGATGGTGAAACAGATTACACTTGGCAGGAGAATCAATGCTGTGGCCACCCTGGACCAAGCTTATTTTGATAAACAGCTTGGCTAATCTAACCTGCCTCGAATGATGGCCTTTTCACTGTTTATTCAGCAATGAAATGATGGAGGTGGAGGCGTAGTAGGTATATTTGCCCCATATATACATTTCATACACTTTTCCCCGTGTTTATTTAGCAAGTTGTTTTTGTTGTTCAAATTTTTAGTGAGCTGTTTCTTTTATAGCTGAACATAAAAGGGTATGTTTTTGTGTTTGGCATTACTGAAAATTCCAAAGGTTTTAGAACTCTGAAGCATGAGCATTGAACTCAAGAGCTCACAAAACTCTTCTACCAAACAGCACATTTTTGGTGGCAAAGCCATGAAAAACCTTTGGTTTATAGCTTCAGCTTTGCATTCCAGTGGAGCTGGAGACTACGGGGGCAGTAATGACATGTAAGAGCCCTGCCTGGTCTGCGCACACATACAGTAAATGCATATTTACTTTAATTGAACTTCTCACAGATCCACTTTCCTGCCCTCTGCACTTACTCAATTAACTGCGAGACAAGCTGAAAACATTGCAGCAAGTCAATAAACCCATTTGGCCCCCCTTAGGGTGCCGCTTTTTTCGAATTGTTGGGATCCACAATAAGCCTCTCCAAACAAGCTTTATTACATATCAAGATATGCCTCTAAGATATGCAAGACACAAGCATGGGGTCTGTGAATGCACTTGTAATCCAACACTTCATTAGCTTGCTTAACTTATCCTGCTACCAAGTCAGACACGAAACAGTAAATCAAAATGAATTACAGACTTCTGAGTGACCAGACGAATTATTTTCACCGCCTCTGCTCTGATTATCAAACTGATGACATGGGTTGTTCAAAGAAAAGTCATCAACATAAAATATGAAATATAAATATGATTGAACAAAGCAGTATATGTTTATTTTTCTTGCATCAAATCCCACAATTCATGTAAAAGTTACAATATGTCCATTTTACATTTACAGCATTTGGCACACGCCCTTACCCAGAGTGACTTACAACTGAGCAGTTGAGGGATTAAGGGCCTTGCTCAAAAGGGCCCACTAGTGGCAGCTTGGTGGTGCTTGTATTTGAACCTGTGACTATGTGGTCCAGAGCCACAATTCCTTTACCCCCCCCCTTTATATTTTTTGCCAATTGCCAATATGTTTACATAATCATCCCACATTTCAATCTCACTAATATCTTGGACCCTGTGACTTTTGTCAAGTGTGGAACTGTTACATGACGTTACAATGTGATATATGATATGATATGATATGATATAATATATAATACATAGAAGATTGCACTATTCCAAGTCTCAACGTTTATATGTATAAATATGTATGTATATATATATATATATATATATATATATATATATATATATATATATATATATATATATATATATAATATGTATAATATATACAATGGTGGGTGGTTGACCCTCAACACAGAAAGCAAAGAAGAAATATGACATATTAAAATATTAAAATGACAGATTAAAAAGACACAGGTGGCAGCAATCTACAATGACATGGGGAACCAAGAGAGCTTCTTGTGATCAAAACACTTGTATTCAACAGTATCTCTCTGTAAATAAAATATGTTTCTTTCATCATGATTATACTAATATAACTGCAGTATACAAATGACAGTTTTCCTTATAAAATGATACGGTGAAATATAAATAAACTAAAGAATTTCTATGAGGATAAAGATTTATATGAGCTGATCTGAGATCAGGTGTTTAGGAGGACATGTTCCTGTAATCTAATGCACAAATATACTATCATGGTTTAAGATTAGCAAACCTTTATGGTATATTTGTAGTGCCACCAAGTCCATAGTTTGCATTTATTCATTTAAGATATCCAAACAGACAACTGGGTTTTATACCAAAAAAAAATTTTTACAACAGCCTCTCAGGTGACCACACCATCCTCTCATCCTTCTCATTCTCATCTTGTGTGCTCACTTCATCCATGCATCTTATTTGTTCTTTTTTCTCCACCAAACAAGAGAAGAATTACTGGGTTCCACCTCAAAGGCTTGAAAATATTACCTTTATTTCCATTATAAAGTACTTTGGCTATGACTGGCATCTTTGAACACAGCAGGGACCCAGAGCCCAGCACACTCGCCCATCATTATATGCCTCCACCTCAGACGAGCAGCTATGATGCCTAAAAAAGAGAACACTGAATGGTGTGCATCCTGTATCGACCTGTTTGCTGAATATCACAGTAGATTCTTTTCTGATGTATTTATAATGGCCTTATTAAAAGCTCTTTTGATGTGAAGAATGCAGCAGTGACACATGAACTTGTTTCCTAGTTTGCATCCACTGAATAGACTAATTAGGCCTGTTTTCACTATACGTGTAAGAGGCAGTGTAGTAGTAGTGTTGGGGTTAGAGGGATTCAGCGTGCTCCTGCTTGCTTCTTTTAATTTCATTTGAAATTGTATTTTTGGGTTGTTTTGTTTTGTTTTGTTTTTTTCTCCCTTTTTTTGGGCTGGTGTTTGTGTCCATTATTGATTTCCAGCTCCTCAACATTCAATCCTACATTAAATATTCCATTTGATATACAAGCATCATTTGAATACAATGTATAATTTCACTCTGAATGAGTAATTAAACTCTATCATTTGATGATTGTTGATTTATTTAGGGGGAAAATGCTGAAATATCTTAGAAATGCATGCAAATTAGGTCAAATTTTCAACCTTGAGGAATTAACCGGCTCAAGGATTTAGGATCTAGTCCTTGAGGAAATTTGAATACACATTTCATTCTTATGCAATTTTGCCTTTACAGCCACAGTAAATGAAAGCAACCAGAGAAAAGATTGTTTTATTGTTCATATTCTCAAAATAAGAAAAATGACAGATATAGTGTGAGGTCATCTGCATGCTACTTTCCTTATTTTTTCTTAGTGTTGTGGTTAAAACAGTAGTTACGTGGATAGGCCTCAGTGTGTACAGGGTTCAAATTTAAGGACTTCCGACTAGTAATTGCTTGCAAGCAATCCACAAGCAAATGTTTTCAGAAATTACTTTAGATAAATTCTAAAACAGAACGTGGAAATGCAGCTGTGGCTACAAAAGTGGACTCCAACTCAGATTACAAATATACATAAGCACTCACTCTTTCTTGAACAAAAGGTAAATATTAAAGTACATGATCACAAAAAAATTTAATTCAGCAAAATTAGTTTGCAATTGAAATCACTGTGTACTGATGAATTCAGGTTAAATTCTATTTGAATGGCTCGTTTAATATTAAAATGTCCTGTTAAGGTTTCTATTTTTCAATCTCTTGGAGTTATTCCTTGCCACAGTCGCCACCAGCTCACTCATAAGGGACAAACTTACACTTATACAGGACAAGATTTTACATTCTTACTTCACTAACTGTGAAAAGCTGCTTTGGATGTCGTCTCAAAGCAGCTTTTTACAGTTAGTCATCCTCATCTGGGTGACACAGAATGTCCATTGAATCATTCATTCATCTTTAGTGATCGTTGTATCCATGTGCAAATCCTGTTCTCTTGTTGACACTTAAAATTTGCGGCAAACAAAGTTTATTCATCTCCACTTGGTTTGTAAATCGGTTTCACTTCACTGTTGAATTTCATTTTGGTTCATGATATAACTTGTGAAATCCGTCAGTGACGAGTAGTAATGGTATAACAATAGTGTACTTGTGTGTGCATGTGTGTTTTTTATCATCGGTTCATTCTGCTTAAGGGATACATTACAGCAAAGAAACAATATTATGTATAATCAGCATCTTGCCGTTAAACGTCTGGAGACTATTCACGCTCGTCTCGAGCTGGCTCTTTAAGTGCATTTTAAATGCTTGCTGACATATAGTGTGCTTAGTGACTTAATCATTTGGAGAAAGCTATTTTGTTTCATTAATTCTGATTTATTGTTGTTGATCCTAATGGCAACAAATGCAACATTTCCTCCATTTTAACATGCTGTGAACAGAAAGAATAAAAATATGATCTTGTTGCATATAGTTAGAGCTATTTTAAGGAAGAGTTATAGCCGTATTGAAGAACCAAGAAAAATGTAAAACATTTGAGGTTAACTAACCAAATTTAACATGAACACGATCTGAAACATAATTACAGTATGATGTCATCAAAATCATCATGATTTATTTAACGAGTGGAGCAACGTTGCCAACCAGGTGTCCAGTCTGAGATTTCTCATAGGACAATTTCTAAGAGCATTGACTTTCTGATTTTTAATCTGTGAATTAATTAAAATGCTGCATTGTTTCCCTGCATCATCCAATTTTTTTGGTTAGTATTTTCTACTTCTATTAAAATATTAACTGTCTACATTTTACCATAGTATAAATTCTCTAAAAGATAAAATCTTTTATAGGTTTCCCCAATGTAAACCAAAACTTGGCAGTTATTGTCACCTATTACTTAAGAGCCTTTACTGGATTTAGGGTTGGCCTGGGTATATTCTATTCAGCAATATCAGACAGGGGCAAGTAAAGACAAACAAGTGTTTGATTAAATACTGCAGGCAGGTTCAGACAACAATAGCTGGCTTTGTTGGCTTTTACATTTGATTAAAAAAATAAATTTTGTGCAGACAACTTAAACGGCAGGTACATGGTGGCTTAGTGGTTAACACGTTCGCCTCACACCTCCAGGGTTGGAAGTTCGATTCCTGCCTCTGCCATGTGGGGTTTTCTCCGGTCCAAAAACATGCACGGTAGGTTGATTAGCACCTTGGAAAATTGTCCCTAGTGTGTGAATGTGAGTGTGTGTGTGTGTGTGTGTGTGTGTGTGTGTGTGTGCGTGCCCTGCGATGGGTTGGAATTCCATACAGGGTGTGTCCTACCTTGATGCTTGAAGACGCCTGAGATAGGCACAGTCTCCCCACGACCCGAGAGAGAAATCGTATAAAACACTGCCTATCATTAACATGGTGTTTGCCCCACATTTATTTTGTAACAACATTAATTCTATTGATATGTGGGGTTTCTCCATTCATAACTGCTTTAAACGGCTAATTTAAACGGTCATATTCTATAATATGTTTAGCTTTGACACTATAATTAAAAGGCAAAAAAGACTAGAGACTTAACAGAGGCTTTTAAAAGAGGCTTTGGACATCAAAGATTTTATATTACCACATGTAACTATGAAATAGAGCTTTAGTTTGTACATTAGAATTAATATGTAAAGCAAGTGACTCGGTTTATTGTATTCTTTTAAGAGGTCGGATGACTAGTAATCTGCAGTGGACAAACTGCAATGGTTTATAATGTAGCAGAGACTTTAAGAATGGCATTGAAGCGACTGTTGAACCGAACCAGCATGAGAAAGATAATTATGTTACTCGAATACAGGGCTGGATCTACTGGGTCAGAGTGTCTGATGCTGAAAATCCTGAAACATTGAGCACCTCAAGAAATGTTATATAAGTATGCAGGTGCATTAGGTGGTTGTGTGTGTGTGTGTGTGTGTGTGTGTGTGTGTGTGTGTGTGTGTGTGTGTGTGTGTGTGTGTGTGTGTGTGTGTGTGTGTGTGTGTGTTTTGTGTGTTTGTGTGTTTATGTGCTCATGTAATTTGTAATAATCAGAACTGCAGGTCTATTTAATTGCTACAGATACACGTGCATTTGAAATGTTTGACAGCATTCTTCAACTCATTTTAATAGGCTTTCTTGCATCTGATTCCATGTTTTGTTGAAGCATTTCAGCAATTAACTTACATTTGTGCAGTTTTTATTCACAACAGCAAGCAACAAAAACATCATAGAGTACCATCTGCAAAAACAACAACCATTGTTTTAATAATTCATTCTCTCAGTTGGATGTGGTTTTTACATTAAAATATCCTCTCTATAAGTTAAAATGTGTTCTTTGCTAAAACAGGAGAGAAAACAATAGTTTCAGTTGAAATTTGTACAGCACATTTTTCCATGTATTGTGTTGCTGGTCATTCAAACTAATAAGAGCCTCAGGACTAACAAGGCTGGAGTGTTTTATTTTGTTTTCTTTGTTTTCTTTTTTTAATTAAGAATGCAAACTGCCTTGGTCATAATGAAGAGGGGCTTCATTATGACCAAGTAGACTGTACTCATATATGAAGCAAATATCACATGATGGAGCCGGGTTCAATTCAGAAAGTGATGATGTTACATGGTTTTCTTTTACTCCTGTGTAGAAATGCACATTTAAGCTTATTTTCATTCAAGAACATGACATGACTTGAAGAGGGACTATTTCTCTTGGCAATCACTGAACTTCAGATTGTACCCCGCAGTAAACCCTTATGTCACTCTCTTTTTATTGCTTTTTTTAAAAAGCTTGTACGTTGTTAAAAGTAAGATGCTCAAAAGGGACTTTATTATTAGCACACAAAGACATTCGTTTGTTCATAGTTGTTCATATTCAACTAAACTTGGGCTCTGACCAAAAACATTATTTTGCTTGGCAGGCCACCGCCCTGTCTGCTACTGGCTTCACCCATAATATTCTTAAACTAGAAACTATTTTGTATCCTAACACATGGACTTATCAAACTAGACAATTTATAATCCATGCTTTGCTCCTCACCCAAGCAAGCATGGATAACTGGTTCAAATTAAAATGTGTTTAAAAATTAAAGATATCTTCAAGTCTTGAAAACCGTCTCTGACATATTTTCTTGCACAGTCGATATTTCTATAAATCAAAAACATAATTACCCCTTTTGCAGAAAGTTTAAGAAAATGTTACAGGCAGAGGTTATTTAAATATGGACATGAATATCAAGGAACAATTTGATAAATCTGGAAATGGCAACAAAGGGTTTGGGTATATTATTTGCTTCACAGAACATTATCACAGGCATTACCTCCAAACTCGTTTCAGAGACCAATGAACAACAAATACAAATTACTTGTGAGAGTGTCGAGCTTTCCTTACATAAAGTAACTTTTTTAGTTTTATGACTTCTATGTAAATAAGTCGGAATAATTAACTGATCTTATTGTGTGTAAATACACATCAAAAAAAGGTTATTGGGGACTATTTGTGAACACTTTATATAGCTATATATAGCTGCTGTGGTTCTGCCATAACCAGGTCACAAATACAAATTAAGGTATTAATATGTACCAGAGGTAAATAACATACAGATATGGTTCCAGTTGTCAAATCATCCATCTCTGTAGCATTTAATCCTCAAACCAGGGTACAATCAACTGTGTTTCCAATCAGTTAAAGGATGCCAAATACAGGAAATGTATGAAATTACACAGTACAGTACTGAATGAGACACGGATGTGACATGATGTCATTCATCGTTCATTCATCTTCTACCGCTATATCCGATCTTCCCTCGGGTCACGGGGAGCCTGTGCCTATCTCAGGTGTCTATGGGCATTAAGGCAGGATACACCCTGGATGGAATGCCAACCCATCGCAGGGCATACACACACACACACACACATTCATACACTATGGACAATTTTTCCAAGGTGCCAATCAACCTACCGTGCATGTTTTGGGACCGGGAGGAAACCAGAGAACCCGGAGAAAAACCCCCTGAGGCACGGGGAGAACATGCAAACTCCACACACACATGTCCGAGACGGGAATCGAACCCGGAATCTGGTGGTGTGAGGAGAACGTGCTAACCACTAGGCCACCATGCCCCAATACATGATGTCTGAAATGTTTATTCTGTGAAAATGTGCAGAAGCATATAAAAGTAATGTCTTTATGTTAATAAATAAAGATCATGGAATTGCATTTTGGCATGTTTAATGTTTTATGGACGACAAATGTGCAACCTATTGATAAAGGTGCGTTATAGTACCATAGAACTGAGGTCCAATCTAGTCACCAAAGGGACGTATATGTCTTCAAAAGATACATGAGTCCCAAAATGAAAAAATGTCAGAGACGGTTTTCAAGACTTGAAGATATCTTCAATTTTTAAACACATTTTAATATTAAACATTTTGCAACTTTTATGATATTGGACCAGATAATAGGATACTGGACCCCTAAGATTACTTTTTATTGCACATTCTTTTCTGAATGTATATAAAATACATATGTACATACATACAAACATACATGATTTTTATTAGATTAAACATCAGTATACAATGTCCTGTTTGGTGTCATCCAGATTAATTTCCATTTAATTTCAAATCCTTCTCTGCAAAAAATGATATAATAAAAATGTCAATAAAGCATGCAGTAGAGGGCGAATGGTGTTTTTGAGAGTTTGGAGATAGGCAGGATGAGGAGTGTGCAGACTTTGCAGTTCACTAGAGTAGAAAGATATGAGACATCTCCTTGTCTCTCTACATCAGCCTGTTTTACCTTATGTGTGGACAGCATCCGAAAGCCAGATGAAGTTTATTCTGGGCTGTGGTTATTGAATGGTAAACAATTTTGATATAAACTGGAAGTAAAGATGAGAACATTTTATGCATAGAGGAATCTACAACTTGTTAGTAATAATAATAACAACAAAAACAATAAGAGGAATAATTTTGCCCTATATAAGCTTTAACATGTTAATGACATGTTCCAAATGGACCACAAAACACAGATATACCAGTTCAAAAGTTTATACATTCCAAGATCCATCCATAAATGCAAAAGGTGAAAACATTCATTTTCAAAGGTGAAAACACAAGACAACATGATACATTAAGAGCCAGGGGGTGCGTTTGTACAGAATGATCTGTGTAAACTTGTTAAGTGGGTTATTTATGTAAATTCTGTTATACTGTGGACTGTATGTGAACATCTGCTATGTGCAATAACTTATTGAAGTAAGCAAACACACACACACACACGTGCACACACACACACACACACATACACACATACATAGTGCACTCTGTGAAAGAATCCATACTGATATAGATTTTTATAGATCTGTATGCTTCCCCAGCTGAAAAATTCAACTTAGTTAGTTATGAGTTGCCAAAGTACAGGTACAGTAGTTGTGAGAAATAATTTACCTTATTACTTGTTTACATCAAATCATAGTGTTTGGACATTCATGTTGGACATTCTTTTACAACAAGGGTTGATATTTTTTTCTTATTTAACTGATGACTATATGATACTTAATGTGTAAAGTGTATAATAGCAATACAGAAAAGTTTGGGTTCTGTGGACTGGTTTATGTAACTTACATGTGAGGTTACCATGCAGAAAAATAACCCAAATTTAAGAAGTCCAAATTAAACTGCATTTCCAATCAGTAATTTTCTTTTTAAGACACATCAAAATTAACCCAGTATTTCTGCAAAATGCATTCATACGCATTCATCAAACAAAAACAGTAGTTAATTATGGCCTTAAGCCATATAAGCTTTGATGCCTCTTACTTGCCCTCCTTCATTCTTCTCCTGAAGGTGTATTGTTGTAAATGGCTTAAGCTTAACTTGCCCTGTGCCTCTTCAGGAATTTTTATGCTACAACAAAACAGAATTATGATGATATGTATTAATTCATTAAACTCCCAGATATACAACACCTAACTGGTTCTAATAACAATGCCAATGCCATTGTTCATAAAACAACCTGTTGCCCTGATTTATTATCCTCTATTTATAGTTATTAGTTGGGTTAATCCAATTTTACTACAGGGTGTTCTCCCTTCCAGGGGGGGCGTGGAAAGCCTCACACCGCCAGGATCCGGGTTCGATTCCCGTCTCGGCCATGTGTGTGTGTGGAGTTTACATGTTCTCCCCGTGCCTCAGGGGGTTTTTCTCTGGGTTCTCCGGTTTCCCCCCGGTCCAAAAACTTCCACGGTAGGTTGATTGGCACCTTGGAAAATTGTCCCTAGTGTATGAATGTGTGTGTGAATGTGAGTGTGTGCGTGTGTGCCCTGCGATGGGTTGGCATTCCATCCAGGGTGTATCCTGCCTTAATGCCCATAGACGCCTGAGATAGGCATAGGCTCCCCTGAGGGAAGATCGGATATAGCGGTAAAAGATGAACGAATGAACAGTTTTACTACATATTTGTTTCTTTTTTTATTAAAAAGCAAAGCTATTTTGATCAATCCATCCATCCATCCATCTTATACCGTTTATCGGGGACCGGGTCGCGGGGGGCAACAGCCTAAGCAGAGATGCCCAGACTTCCCTCTCTCCTCTAGCTCCCCTGGGTACATTCCTAGGACAGTCGAGAGACATAGTCCCTCCAACATGTTCTGGGTCTTCCCCATGGCCTCTTGCCAGTGGGACATGCCCGAAACACGCCCCCCTGGAAGGGAGAACATGGTCCACAACCTCCCTCAGGATCTGGTTGAAGCTCTGCCGGAGGTGGGAGTTAAAGATATCTCTGACAGGGAGTTCTGCTATGCATTCCCAGCACACCCTCACAATACGTTTGGGTCTGCCGAGTCTGTCCAGCTTCCTTCCCCACCATCGAATCCAACTCACCACAAGGTGGTGATCGGTTGACAGCTCCGCCCCTCTCTTTACCCGAGTGTCCAAAACACACGGACGGAGGTCAGATGAAACAACCACAAAATCTCCCGTCTAGGGTGTCCTGGTACCATGTGTACTGTTGGACACCCTTGTGTTTGAACATGGTGTTCGTTATGGACAAACTATGACTAGCACAGAAGTCCAATAACAGAGCACCACTCGGGTTCATATCGGGGGGGGCGTTCCTCCCAATCACCCCCCTCCAGGTATCACTGTCATTGCCATAGATGGGAATTGAAGTCCCCCAGTAGAACAACGGAGTCTCCAGTCAGAGCGTTTATTAGCACCCCTCCCAGAGACACCCATAAGCCCATAGGCACAAACAACAGTGAGAGACTTTTCCCCAACCCGAAGGCGCAGGGAAACGACCCTCTCGTTCACCGGGGTAAACTCCAACACATGCCGGACTGAGCTTGGGGGGCTAGGCCCACGCCAACCCTCCGTCTCTCACCGCCGGGCAACTCCAGAATAATGGAGAGGTTAGCCTCTCTCGAGGAGTATGGTTCCAGAGCCCAGACTGTGAGTGAAGGTGAGCCCGACTATCTCTAGCCAGTATCTCTCAAACCCCTCCACCACGATAAGGTGGCGGTTCAAGGATGGGAGCTATTTTGATATATTTTTTTTATTCCAGATGTGTTATCAAGACCTTCTTCCCATTTATTTTTAAAGCTTGCAAATCCTCTTCTCCTTGGAGCATTCATATCTCAAGTTATTTTCCTCATATACACTCAAGTAAAGGTAAAGAGTCTGATTTCATGCATTGAGCTGTTAGTAAAGTTGTAAACTGTGTCATGTTATTAAACTGTGTGTTATTCATTCTTTTTGGCCTTCTATTATGAACTTGATCTGATAAACTGATGTTATAGATGTTGTACAACAATGTATGTTTATGTGTTACATTACTGATGCAATAATTGCACCATTTAGAATACTTTCATGTAACATACTAAGACCTGAATCCATTCTGTTTAATAATCACAGGTGTGCAGATTTTGACAGAACTGCAATACATCCTTTTCAGTAAATGTTATACTTCAGTTATACTCACCGCTACAGACACAAATATAAACATGCAACCACACACACACACACACACACACACACACACACACACACACACACACACACACACACACACAGTCTGTAATTGTTTTAACTGATGCTCTTTAAAGCTGCACCCTCACCCATGTAACAGGCTCCTGGTCTCCTGTCCACAATCATGTGTTTCCCATCACCAGCAAGTTTGTGGTTCCGTTCCTAATTTCACTGGACTGGAAAAAGCGAGCTAATAAGTTATGATCCGTAGAACAGGCTTTGATGCAAGACCTTTCGCAAATAACTCACCCCACCTCAGTGGCATATGGTTTGCATTCATTTCTTAATTTATTAGCTATAAATGTCTGTTAGATATTAAACTGGCCCAACATACGTATAGCCAGACCTGGAAAACAGAATGCCTTAGAGAGTACTTTGTGGTGTGGTTTGATGATTGTATTTCCTTATTTATTTATTTATTTATTCTTTTTTTTAGTTATTTTATTCACTCAGCAGAAATTGCCGGAGACAACACTGAAAACAAACTGGTAAAGAAAAAAAAATATTTTAGATACCAATGTTGGATACTAGGCATGTTTACTCAGGTGAATATATTTACAGCATTTTGCAGACAAATTGACTGTTAAGAGCCTTGCTCAAGGGCCCACTAGTGTCAGCTTGGTGGTGGGGCGGATTTGAACCTGCAATTGTCCAGTTGAGAGGACAACAGCTTTAATATCTATGCCTTCCATTCTGTGTTTTATTTATAACACTTCTTATTAAGTATTGAAGAGGACATTATAACTCTTTTCCGGTATCCACTGATAGATTGATAGGAAACCCGTTTTTCATTTACTGTAGATTTAGAGCATTTCGAAGACACTATTTTCCAGAGCGATATATGACAGTGCTCTGGTTCACTGGTATATATATATATATATATATATATATATATATATATATATATATATATATATATATATATATATATATATAATAGGACTAACAGGGATTATGATGAACCAAAGACAGGTACAAAAACAGTGTCTAACAATCAGCTATATTTTGTAGGTAATGTGAATGATTAAGGCAAAACCATAAAACAAGATGGGGCCAGACATGACAACTAAAGTATCCAGTCATTTATATTACAATACATTGCTTTTACAATTGATGTGTTATTGCAATATTTCACATTTTGAAATTTAAGAAATATGCTTTGTAACAGGTAAAATAACAATCATAATGCTGTTAGGTAAGTTGAGATTGACACAATCAATTACATGGTCAGTAATTGTTTAAGTATTTCTGAGGCAGGGATGTTATTCGGCTGTCATATTACTTTGATGGTGGATTGGCACAAGTTTTACATACATAAATACTACAATACAAAAATGTTCTCCTTGAAACAAGTAAGATTCTGTTATATCTAGTTTAAATGTACTAAATTCAAGCAAAAAATTCTGCCAATGTGGCAAGAAAAAATGACTTGATAAGAATTCGTGAAACTAGCATTCATATCTAGTCGATAATAAATTCTACTATATCCTATAACCAGACAAAAAACAGCTTTTTTTTACCCTTTTTGTAAACATTAGTGGCAGATTGATTGTGGGTTTTGAACTTGAAGTTTTGCTCAAAAGGAGTTAATGCTTACTTGATTAGACGAAACAAGTACATTTTGTTTTATTTTAAGATTTATAATCTAATGCAACAGGGACACGGTGGCTTAGTGGTTAACACGTTCGCCTCACACCGCCAGGGTCCGGGTTCGATTCCCGTCTCGGCCATGTGTGTGTGGAGTTTACATGTTCTCCCCGTGCCTCAGGGTTTTTTTTCTCCGGGTTCTCCGGTTTCCTCCCGGTCCAAAAACATGCACGGTAGGTTGATTGGCACCTTGGAAAATTGTCCCTAGTGTATAAATGTGTGTGTGTGTGTGTGTGTGTGTGTGTGTGTGTGTGTGTGAGTGTGTGTGTCCTGCAATGGGTTGGCATTCCATCCAGGGTGTATCCTGCCTTAATGCCCATAGACACCTGAGATAGGCACAGGCTCCCGTGAGGGAAGATCGGATATAGCGGTAGAAAATGAATGAATGAATAATCTAATGCACCCAGTGATTTTTACTTTTTATCTTTCAATGGCTAAAAAAACACATTCAGTGGGGAAAAAAACTTTTATTTTCTTTCTTAGATTTCAGTTTCTGCAGTGTACAGATTGCTATCATAATAATAATTGTCATTGCTTTTCATTTAAATTTGGCTGATGCTAGAAATTACACTAAATCTATTTTCATCTTTTGTCTTCATTAATTAGCAAAATAAAATCAGTTCTCTGTCACTCCTATTCACATTCTCATAACCAGATATGTTGGTGCAAGAGGTGCATTCATTGATCCTTACTCTACACCAGATTTATTTAAATAATATTTAATTAAATCTGTTAGGTGTACCCAAAGGTCAAAAGTGTATTTAAAGAAATGCTATTCTTAGAGAAACATTTCCGTTTTCCACGAAAAGCTGCATCATTCACTACAACAGATGTGGATGAATGGGTCCTTCAACAGGATAAAGTCCCAAACCATATAGATGAAAGCAGCTAAGAATGGCTAAGAACAAAACACTGGACTATTCTGAAGTGTCCTTCAATGATCCCTGATGTGATTCCTATTAAACATCTATGGGAAGAATTGAAACACACAGTCTGGAGAAGGCACTCTTCACAGCTGAGACAGATGGAGCAATTTCTCCCAAACTATCTGTTGACAGATGCAGTTGTCTTATTGAATGCTACATTGGATGCTGAATACATCTTATTGAATGCTATTTTGTTTGCACAACCTTTGGAGGCAATCACTGCAAAACAAGCCTCTAAAGGTTGCAAACAAAATATTAAGTGCCCATCATTTAGAAAAGAAGAATAGAATAGGCTTTATTTGTCACATATACATTACAGCACGGTGAATTTTTTTCTTTGTATATCCCAGCTGGTGTCAGAGCACAGGGTCAGCCATGATACAGCGCCTCGGGAGCACAGAGGGTTAAGTGGCAGCTTGGTGATACCGAGGTTCGAACCCTCGACCTTCCGATCAGTAGCCCAGTGCCTTAGACCACTGAGATACACCCCCCACTCCCGACATGCCATTCTAATTTGTTTTATCATTTTGAATAGTTTGCTGAATTAAAACATTTTGTACAAAATTTGTAATAAACACACCTGGATGCCAATTATTTTCATCTGTTTTAGAATAAATTATGTGTTGAAGATTTGATGATCATGAGGAGATATGAACAACTTTGTCCACATCTGTGGCAAATTGCCGAGCCGTACTTAATTCCCGTAATCGATTTTAAAAGCGTAGGACGTAAAATCATGTATTTAAAATATCATGAAAGGCAGGATATGTGAACTGACCAAGTTTTAAAAAACGCTGTATGTCTCAAACATCTGCACAGAAAGGTGTATGGGGAACAATATTGTGAATTGTTGGAGTTTTGCAAAAATTAAGCACTACAAAACAAATAATAAAAAAAAACCTGTTTCTGGTTTGAAATTTTTTAAGGTTCAATGGATTGTTTCTCTAAGGTGATAATGAAGGACATTATTTTTTGGAAGCTAGAATGACAGGACACTACAGAACAGAAAACTACATCCAGAAAAGATTTGTTCCACTTTATTGCAGGTTTCCTAGTTATATTTACTTATATTTTATTGGATACTAATGACACCTTCTGTCAAAACTATAGTCATTCCAGAAATGGGTTGATACAATTACATCAACACAGCATACAACTGTGGGTTCAGCATACAAGTGTATCATGAATGGCATGCAGCTCATCTAACAGGTACATGCTACAGGGTGGCACATATACCATCAAGATCACATTTACACATTTATCCAGCAGGTTGAGAATTTTCCCCCGGAGGTGGTATCCTTGATGTGGGAGCGTTCCAAGGCTCGTGCAGATTTCTAATACAAAGCAAATACATGCCGTTTGTGGTTCTAACTTGAAAAATCAGACAACCAGCTGGGACAGGAAGATCAGGCTCAAAACTGTTGTCACTATCTGTTACCATTTTAATCCTTTTCTCTTGCATCTACATTTTGTGGAAGAATCAGCAACTGATCAGTACTATTTGTGGCATTAAGCTGCTTAACAAGGCCTTGAGTCCCACTGAATTATTAGTTAGAAGATCCAAGTGCCTCCACATGAAGTTTTACTGATCCAGATGGACAAAATATTGTGTTGATTGTCTGGTGTCTAAGAGTAAATCACTAACTGTTTTCTACAAAGCAGAAGACACTTTTGAAAGCAAGATGTCCTTGGCTTCAATGTGAAACGTTTAGACTGAATTGATTTCAAATGTTCGCTATATAGCTTGCACTGTCAGCTTTTAATATATTTGCCTTTTTTTTCCATAGACTGCTAAACTGAATCCTTGAGGCCCCATAAGTTCATTCTTTTAAAAGAGGGAAAAGTTGCACCAAATGCTAGGATGTAGGATTGTCTGTGTTAATGTCTATTTAAGTTTTTGGCCTCTTAAGTTTACTTGAAGCAGATTACATTGATCATAAATTTCCTAGGATGTTGCCTACAGCATTAAGCACAGCCAGCTTCCTTTCTGAGCAGAGCTAAGACCAGCAGATAGTGGATGCTGTCACGGACCATATGCACAATCTTTACTGTAGCATACTACAATACAGCTTATCTTTTTCTGATGTAGAGATTTTCTCTTCCAGCAAGTCTGGGTGGGCTTCTGCTACCTGGACGCCTCAGAACTACTGTACATTTGGACCTGTATCACAACATGCCTGATAGTGTAAGAAAATAGTATTTCTCTTGAGCATGATGTTTTTGGTATCCAACAGAAACACTGGTCATTTGGATTTGGATAGAATATAATTGAATATTAAACCTTATGTACAAATTATAAATGTGGAACAAACATTGTGTTATATGTTCAATTGTAACATTGTTACATATCTTTATTTATTGTATATCTTTTGTATTGTTTGTTTATATTTATATTGTTATATTTCTAGTGTGTATATTGTTTGTTTATATTTGTATTGTTTTTTAATATAATATACAGCACCTGTACACAGTATATACGCTTGTATTAACTTCAACCATGTCCAAGCTCAATGTAATAGTTTCAGGAAATTACATACACATATATATATATATATATATATATATATATATATATATATATATATATATATATATATATATATATATATATACTTTTTTAAAATGTATTATGCACCAGTGTATGCATCTGTATAAAACATGTGCTAATGACAACCAATGGCATCTAAACATGACGTTAATACAACACAAACTTCTTGTTTTCTTTTCCTCCTTTTCGTTCTCACACATTTCTCCCTGTAATTTTTTTCTCTTCTGTTTGTGGAATACTGTGATCTACAAACTCTTGGTAATTTTCAGCATCCTCACTGTGAAGCAAGGTTTGGGTATATGTATGAGCTGCCTTCTGGGTTGGCATTGATAAGTAACCATGACACGAGGAAGAAAACAACCTCCTGCATTCCCCTGCCCTCAACACACAAACACATCTATAAGGTTGTAATTTAAAAGGATAAAATAAAGAATAAACCTATATGTTTTATCTTCTGAATTCAACTAAATGCACAAATTGTCGAGGTTCCTTGTGTTCAAATATTTATACTTTCACAGACTTTTTAATATTGTCACACCGACACACACTTCAATGTGTATATTCTGGAAGGATGCCGTCACCAAGAAAACACCATAATTGTGTAATGATGGTTTGTGTATATTTCAAATCGCAAGTCTTCAGAGCAGACACATTCAGGACACAAACGTTGCAGGTGTAAATGGCCACCATGTTTGAGCAGCGGCAATGTTACTATGAATTATCCATAATCCATATCCATTATCAACCTCTACAATATTTTTCCCAATGAAAAAATCCCCAGTTTCATGAGATTGGTCATTTTCTATGTTTAAAATAATATTCCTTGTTAGTAAACTCAGTGATCCTAGTTTTAGCCTGTTCAACAGCCAAACCCATTTTCTTCCACTACACATAGCGTGAACAAAATCATAGCTTTGTTTGCCATGAGTAAATATTCTATCAATTCAGCATTCTCTATTTAAATAATATCAGTGACAGAAAAAACATCATGTATATTCTTTTTTTTTTTTTAACATTTAATTACTTTTACTTACCAGAATTAGGTATGAATAAACATATGGCATTAGAAATAAGAATAGTAAAGATTAACGAAATCTGAATATTCTTTCTTATGTAAATTCTGTTTTCTCGCAAAATACTAAATGTTTATGGAATGCAAATCATTTTATACCTCTAACAAATATTTAATAATTATATGGATGTAAAGATCTTTTTAATTTTTGGTTAGAAATGTAATGTCTTTGAACAGAATGGATTATGAAATAATGATATAATTAATAATAGTATGTCTGATCTGCAGGTATTGTGTAGATATTTCCACACTGCATATACAGTGAAATAAGAGTGATTAAATGATATGTATAGTGATATTGATACGACATGTGAGGAGGGTTGATAGAGACGTACTCTCCTGTCCTGTCCCAATGAATAAAAGAGCAGCGACAGAACCATATTGATTTTTAGTGTCTTCAACTAGCCTTCTGTCTCTGGTAGAGAAGTTGTGTCTATTGACTCTCCCACCTCTTTCTCTCTCTCTCTCTCTCTTCCGTATGGCCGAATGGCCTTGTCAGGGAGGATTAATTGCTGGGCGCCAGTGACAAGCTGTCGCTGACAAACTGAGCCATGCACTCCAGCTGTAAACAATAAGGGTGTGGACTGCTTTTGGAAACAATGTGTTTATTTAAAAGGTCCACTTCCTGTATGCACTTGACAGCCCTCCCATTAATTTCCCTGGCAGCAACACTGCATTTAACAAAAATGTTATCATTGTTTAAAGGAGAAAACACCCAAACAAAAAAAAATGAGTGTTTTTTTGTTTTATATAAATGGCTTTCAGTTCCTGAGAGAGTTCTGTACTTTTTGAAATTATTGTATTTTTGGTCTCACCGCACCTTTTTTCCCTCTGTACCGTGTATTGTGTCTTTCGTTCTTTTTCACTATTTATGGCAAATATTACATTATTTTTCCAGCATTTTTAATACCTCATACTTTTGCTACTAGGTGGATGTTCTGGGGGGTTGAGTATCACTCCATCCCTGTGCTCTACTTCAGGTCTTGTAATTTTTTAGAGAGCTGTGAGTGCGTGTGTGTGTGTGTGCGGAGTGTGTGTGTGTGTGTGTGTGTGTGTGTGTGTGTGTGTGTGTGTGTGTGTGTGTGTGTGTGTGTGTGTGTGTGTGTGTGTGTGTGTGTGTGTGTGTGTGTTCTGTAAAGGCAGAGGTAGAGACCCGGAGGTTGTGTGCCTAAAGCTACAGTACATCCTGACTAAAAGAAATGACTTTGCATTTTTAAGAGCTGTATTAAAGGCAACACAACTGAGAAAAATAGTTTAAAAAAAAAAATCAGGATAAAAAAACAAACAAAAACTCACTGAAAAATAAAAGTAGCAAGATATATATATATATATATATATATATATATATATATATATATATATATATATATATATATATATATATATATATATATATATATATAATTGTATTTACCCTATTTCTAATATATTTTATCATATTATTTATAACTTGTCTTACTCATTGGATGTTTGTTTTTTTGTCTATTTTATTTATTGTTTTCTTTTAAATCTTTGCCATTTTCTGAGCATTTCCTATTACAATACTATTAAATGATTAGTACAAATCAAATTAGGTTATTTCAAACACCTTTTTGAACTTTTTTTTCAAACATTTTTTGAACCCCAACCTTGAAGTAATCTAATTTAATTAACTGTTTAAACAACTTGGCAATAGAGCAATAAAATAAAAAAAGTTTAGAAAGTTTAAATGAGTGTAAATGTCTATATATATGGCTTACCTTACAATTATATATAGATGGCTATTCATTCATTCATTCATTTTCTACCGCTTTATCCGATCTCTCGGGTCACGGGGAGCCTGTGCCTATCTCAGGCGTCTATGGGCATTAAGGCAGGATACACCCTGGATGGAATGCCAACCCATCGCAGGACACACACACACACACACACATTCACACAGCACACATTCATACACTAGGGACAATTTTTCCAAGGTGCCAATCAACCTACCGTGCATGTTTTTGGACCGGGAGGAAACCGGAGAACCCGGAGAAAAACCCCCTGAGGCACGGGGAGAACATGCACAAACTCCACACACACATGACCGAGACGGGAATCGAACCCGGATCCTGGCGGTGTGAGGCGAACGTGCTAACCACTACGCCACCGTGCCCCCTTATAGATGGCTATAAATAACTAAATTCAATTTAGTTTTTGAAATATTAAATATTTTGAAATATGAATTTGACTATATTCAATATATTGAATTAATCAATTCTGCCCATTGTTAGAAAAAAAAAGTCACTGTGTAATTTATTTTAAACCAGAGTAATAAAATACCATTAATATGTGAAAAATGTAAGACATTTTAGATAATGAACCTGCACAGATCATATAGGTGTGTAGAATCAAGAACTTGCAGTGGATGTCCAGCTGTAACCGAATGCACTTGATTAGATTTTTTTTCCAGGCAAACTCTGGGGAGGTGAAATGTCATAATATTGGTCACTTTCATGTGAATAATACTTACATGCTAAACTTTTCTTTTAAACCGATTACCAGCTTTAACTGCTGCAAAACGAAACATGCTCTTCCCTGAGCCTGACAGCTGTGAACAAACATAAAGCAGGTATTAAAAAGCACCGGTGTAACCTATCCTTTGATGCAGAGTCCATGGTATAACAGGTAAACTGGGAGTATGACGTTTAAGCCCCTCTTTAAGCTTGTTAATCCCTCCCTGCTACAGGCGAAACCTGCTTGGCGAGATCCCTGTCAGTCTGCGGCTCGTTCGGATTTACATGCATTCATCCGACTGCTCACAGCGTTCTGCTTCGGCAGATGGGGGGCAAATGTAAACTTTTTACGCTCCGTCCAATCACAGCTGCTTTGTTATATTTCTTTCTCTCTTTTTTGTGGTAATATGAGAGTATAAGGATTTATATGTGTGTATGTGTGTATGTGTGTGTGTGTGTGTGTGTGTGTGTGTGTGTGTGTGTGTGTGTGTGTGTGTGTGTGTGTGTGGTCCTATTTACAACTAAACACATCTCGCTTATGGAAATTGACTCCTCCGTTCTGATACTTGCCAGGCGCTAAGGGGGGGGCGGGGGGGGGGGGGGGGGGGGGTGGGGGGGGGGGGGGGGGGGGGGGGGGGGGGGGGGGGGGGGGGGGGGGGGGGGGGGGGGGGGGGGGGGGGGGTGGGGGGGGAGGGGGGGGGGGGGGGGGGGGGGGGTGGGGGGGGGGGGTTGGGGGGTGGGGGTGGGGGGGGGGGGGGGGGGGGGGGGGGGGGGGGGGGGGGGGGGGGGGGGGGGGGGGGGGGGGGGGGGGGGGGGGGGGGGGGGGGGGGGGGGGGGGGGGGGGGGGGGGGGGGGGGGGGGGGGGGGGGGGGGGGGGTGGGGGGGGGGGGGGGGGGGGGGGGGGTGGGGGGGGGGGGGGGGGGGGGGGGGGGGGGAAGTTCAGTGCCTGTTGTATGATAAGCTGGCAGAACCCATCACCCTCCACAAGCAGATACTAGCATTCTGTATTTCTGTCATGCCTTTATCATCAGCTGAGGTGAAATGAAAACCAGAACTGAGTCAAAGGGCTCCATTTAGGAGGATTAACCGATGCCAGCTTTAATTTCAGAGACCATTGGCGTGTCCAGAGAAGGTCTGCTCGGCTTTTGGTTGGCAGCGTGATCACCCACGAGTACCGCAGAGACTCTATTGATCTCTGAGCCTCTGATTCATTTCACTAAATACATAGCAAAAGAGTGTTGTGGCTCCTGGTTCGAGCCAGCTTAGAGCAGTACACCATCCCCTGTCTCTCTTTTTCTCTCTTCACCCATCACCCCCTTCCTCACCCACCCTTTTTTTTTCTTTTCATAAAGAGGAAGACAGGAAACACACTGCAGGAAGCTGCAGATTTGTAAGGAGTCATTAAGGAAGGAGGTGACAGTTCAAATGAGCGGCTTTGAAGCGGTTACAATGCTGTGCACAATGCCAACAGAAAAGGTGTCCATCCCGCCACACCTTTAATCCACCTGAGAATGATATTTGTCTACAATACCATCCTGGTAGTGTGATGGATCTAACCTCAATGTATATGCTCACACACCTTTCCCAATCAATTTCTGTTATTTTTGTAACTTCAAAAAAAAAAAAG
This sequence comes from Kryptopterus vitreolus, assembly GCA_030449085.1. Classification (NCBI taxonomy): domain Eukaryota; kingdom Metazoa; phylum Chordata; class Actinopteri; order Siluriformes; family Siluridae; genus Kryptopterus; species Kryptopterus vitreolus. Next base: position 33,096 of record JACRUU010000016.1, on the reverse strand, counting down.
ACACAAAAAAAGAAGAAGGGGGAAAAAGCGTAAGAATGTTTAATATTTCCTGGACGTGACATTGGATCATATTGACAGACACTGAGCCTCTCAAGACTTTTGCCAGAATTGTGCGAAACATGCAATAACATAAAGATAATTAAACTCTTTATTTATTTATTTTTTTAATATCACTGAGTAGCATTATTATTATTATTAGAAACAGGATTTCAAATGACATGTCACAAGGGAGCAAATATCATTTACAAATCACTAATGACTTGCAAACACTCCTCTCGCCCCCGGTGCCGCACGCTTGTCATATGCGCAGTATGGGAGCGAGCCACTGAAATAAGAACCAGTGTGAGACATTTCAGTGCTCCGGCTTGAAGCTTCGAGCCTGTTTCAACCCACTAACACCCCCCCAGCACACACACACACACACACACACACACACACACACACACTACCCCGACCATTATTTCCTCCTCCTCCTCCTCCTTGTCTTAATTCTCAAAAACCAATCACTCAAAAACTTCTCATTATTATGCGTCACACAGAAGAAGCTCGTTGGTCCTCTAATGGCTTTGTGCTGCTGTTTGTTCTGAATATGCAAATGAGCGCCTAAAATATGTACATATCCCGCACTGAGATGGATGAGGTTTTGGTATTAATTATTCAAGAGGCATTATCATTATTAGACTTTGCATCTTCTATTAGTGCAAATCGAAAAAAAAAAGAAGAAGGGAAAAAACCCTCACCTCACGCAGGACTGCCTATAATGAGTCATCAATAAAACATTTTCATAATGTCAGGAAGACACAAGTGCGCCCGCTTGATCTAATTCTACATCGACTCTCGTGGTCATTAGTTTTGATATGGAAGTAAAGTGAGAGAACAACAAAAAAAGACTTTGCTTTATATGGCCTAGCTGAGAAAAAAATACATATATATATATATATATATATATATATATATATATATATATATATATATATTTAATTAATCTGAGCAGATAAAGCCGTATAGGATTCACATGCATATCTTTCTCGGTTTTATTGCAAGTTAGATTATAATGCAAATCACAGGGCATGGATTTTCTCATATTCCTATTGCTATATGTAAGCCCCAATTCACATAAAGCAGCTAAGCCCTATATATAAACAACTTAGCATGTAATCAGAGGACGCACGATCGAATTCTTCCTAAGTCTCACCATGGGCGCCGGGGAAAGTTCGTAGCACCGAGAGCTTTGTCATATGGATGCGGCGTAACAGGAAACCGCACAGCAGGACCCCCGAAAGCAGGCAGGGTGTGTCTTTACTGCCGCTGAGAGACGTAATGCAAATTGTAACTAGTTAAGCGCAGCAAAATAATGTGACGCCACGGTCTGATCCACCCTGGTATTATAGCGTTAGCATGTGCAAATAATTACATTTTCCTCCTGATACAATTACATTATTTGTTCGGCTTGTATTATACACCAATAAAAGCAAACATGATATTAGAATTCATGACACTTTTCTCATTGCATTATCAATATGTGGAAATAATTGTCTGCTGAGAGATTAAATTACATTATTGTGTATCTTTTTCATGCCTAATAAATAATGATGGATGGCTTTTATTTTCATCACCACCTGCAACCATTTTGTCTTCTTCCCTGAATGTTAAAAATGAAAAATGAAAAAATGAAAAAAAGAAGAAAAAAAAGAGTTAAAATAGATAAAGGAAGGAAATGGTAGCAGGCGTTGTCTGTGCCAAAGTGGATAAAGAAGTGTGTGATACAGAGAGAGAGAGAGAGAGAGAGAGAGAGAGACTGTCAAAGATTCACAAACTCTTCATGTTTGTTCCTGGCAGGATGTACACAGGGTTGTGCTTCTGAAGAGTGACAAATTGAAATTTTTCATGACATCTGTATTTATTTATTAGATTAGTCACAGGCACAAAGTCACAGCTCGGATATTATGATTGCAGTTTGTTGGCGGGTTGGAGGGGGAAAAAATGCCTTCAAGCCAAAGAATATTTCACTCACTAGTCTTCCAAACATTCTTTATTTACCTTTTCTAAATAACTTGCTTGTCTTTTAAATTACTTATGCAGAGATAAACGTATCGACAGCCACTGGAGGTCTCGGGAGCCACGCTTTGTGCCCGCGTACTGTATAAATAATAGCATTGATACTTTGGCTGAGTGACAGAGAGATCTATCACACAGTGGCCAGTAGAGTCATCGTTAACTCCCGTAGATTAGCGTCTACACGGTGGCATTTCGTTCTTGTGCAAATTCCAATAGATTTCGTGCACCGGCTCAATTTTTAATCAGCGCATTTGCACATTAAGATAAGAGAATTGATGAGTTACCAGTCTTCAGTCTGCTAGAAGCTTGATGTTTAATTGGCTTCTCTTCCCCCTCCACTTTTCCACCAACCTCCCACGCACCTTAATAGTCAATAACATTGCCTTCAAACTCCTACTGTGTTTGATGCAATTGTTGGCATGCTGTTATGAGAGATAAAACAACATAAGAACATTTATAGTCCAAGTTAATTGGCATCAGAGAGTGAGGGGGGAAAAAAAACAGATTAGTGTTATAACTTCATAACTTCTAAAGTCATGGCTTGTGCACAGCTAGGCATTAGACCATTGTAAGATTTACATTTTAATGAAATATTTGAATAAGTGCTTGAAATTCACTCTAGCAGGTCTCCAGCTCCCAAAACCAACATTTCATGTTTGTGTGTGTGTGTGTGTGTGTGTGTGTGTTTTTTTTTTTTTTTTTTTTTTTGAATGGCAGTGTCAGGAAAATTAACATGCCAGTCATAAAGATTAAAGGAGCATCAGTGTAAAGTCAGACTGCGCTTCAATCAAAGGTTAACTGCAGGTAAACAGTGGTCATGACATATTTTAATGACTTTTCTTTTCCTCCACTGCTTTTTCCCCTCTCACAGAGGAAACATTTAAAATTAAGGCAGAACTGAGAGACAGCAGTGCAGCAAAGTCCTCTAAAACTGCGGTGTTTTATGATCTTAATGATGCTGCTGGAAAAGCGTATATACTGACAAACAAATCATGCTTGTTTAATGGTAATGTTTAAATTGCTATCATTTTTGCCAACTCTGGCATTTCTTTATTTTTCTGGGAATTGTTTTTGTCAAAACATTTTTATTTTTATTTTTTGTTACATTATTATTTGATTCAATACTTAAAATTTATTTTTACTAGTATTTTACTCAAATAATTGACTGCAAATGTTTGCATTAATATGATTTCTGTTTTTGTTGATTTATTAATACATTTATTCACATTATATATAGTCTATAATAAATCATTACACTTCATTAGCTACATTTACAAATCAAATATTTTATAATGCACTTTTTTATTAACTTATGACTTCTGCATCATGTCCTTTCATTTAATTTAGCACCGTCACTAACATTTTTATAACCTGTAGTTAGATAGTTATTAACAGTATCATTACTCACAACAAGTTGTACTGGTAAGGTGCTACGACACACTAATCAACAATATAAAATTATTTGCATTTTATATTAAAATCCCAATTATTGTCATTACAGCTATAATGAGATAACAGTGTATGCTGTGTCTTTATAAATACTCTCAACGGAGCATTAAATTAATGAATACTACTTAATAAAATATATCATATATCAGTGCATAAAACATAAACAATTTCAACTTCTAAACTAACAATAATATAAATGTAATTATGATTGTTATTAAAGGTGTGGGTTTTGATGTGGCAGAATTAATATATGTATAGAACAGTAGCATTTGTGAATGTGCTTTTTGTAAATCCCATTACAATTTTAGTCCCCAAATGTTGTTATAGAATCCTGCACTCTACCGGGAAAATGTTTCACTGGATTTTGGAGATTTGTGATTATTCAACCACGAGGGTTTAAATAAAGTCTGATCGTCCAGTCTAACGCATGTAAAGCAGATCAGGTTCTTTGCTATTTGTGCAGGAGCATTGACATGCTACATGCTACATATAACACTTCCAGGTGGGCCTTTTGGGGAAGAAGCACATACATCTGAAGACTTCAGGTGTCCCAGGACTTTTGTCCATAGACCCAAAAGGGGCAGCATGGTGACTCCAAGGCTTGAACCTTGACCTCCTGATCAGTAACCTAGCACCTCAACTGAACTACTGCCACCCATGCATAGAACAATGTCATAGAAAGAGTTGTTTTTTATTAGAATGTTTACCCCGTTAAACTGGATTAAATATATCAGTGCAGTTGTATTTTGATGTATTTAAAGATAAATTAAAGAAAAAGCAGAATTGCTCTGTTGATTCATGTTGGTGTGTTTTCCTGAATTATTTACAGAAATGCTTTTTTTGAGTATTCAGGATGTGGAAGCAGTGAAAATAATTCTATTCCTTTTAACAATAAATATTAATCAGTATTTTGTCAACACGTTTAATTTCTCACTCTTCTAGACAATGTAGATGATGTTTGCGGAGGTAAATGTTTCCGTAATATTTGCCAGTGTACACTGAGCTGCGTCTCTGTGGGGGTTGAGGAGCAGTGACAGGCAATCTTTTCAACAGCAGGTGCTAATTGAAACAAAACAAGGTCTGATTAGCGCAGCGTCTGGCAACCAATGAGCCAAACCGTGCTCGCTGCACAGAAGAAAAAAAATAAATTAAAAGGCCTCCAAACATAAGAGGCCCTGAAATAAAGTGGTCATCATTTAATTAACAGAACATGTTTTAATTACTGGCTAATCCAAGCGGCAGTGTGTGTGTCAAATTAACTGATGTGCTAAGTGCTTGTTTGCAATATCGGAAAACAGACAAATAATTGGAATCTAATTGCAGCCAGGTCTATTGCATGCCAGCGCCCGCAGCAGGCCTTCTTAATAAACAAAGTCACTGTGGGTTTTTTTTTTTCTGATAATCTATTCGGAACCCTTGAATAGCAAACGTCGGCGGCTTTGCTAATTGCCATGCTTCAATGTTGGGGATTTGCCAGCTCAGGCTATGAAAGGGAAGCTCTTGTGTGGATTGCCGTTACATCGCATAGCGTTAATTACAATGAAATGAGAAATTGAGTTTTGTTACATTCAATATGTAAATATGATAACGCACCCATTTCACGCCTAAAGCACTGCCCTGACTGCAGGACAGAAGCAGAACGGTGCCACGTATACACAGTGTTTACATACAAGTAAAATGTTTATATTTTATGTTTTTCTTCTGTAAATATGCTGCTTCCTTTTGCATGTACATGTGATGGACAAAAGTTTGTGGACACATGGGTAAGACGGCCATGCGCTTTTTTAACATCCCATTGCACATCCACTTCCTAATTCCTGTTATAATAACCGGGGGGCTTAGAAAAGTCACTTTCTGGTGTGGACTGAGGAGGTCCTTGAGCAAGGCCCTTAACCCTTTGTGCTCCTAAACAAACTGGGATATGCAGAGAAACAAATTATGTTTCTCTGCAAATAAAGAAAGAATGAATTAATGCATTATAATCATGTAATACAAGTGTCATAATGCATAAGAAATTCACATGCATCATTACAAATAAGAACTCATTTATTGACTGGTATAAAAACTGTTACTGAAAAATAACATGGAGTCTCACACACACACACACACACACACACACACACACACACACACACACACACACACACACACACACATCTATTTATATCATTCTTTTGTCTTGTTATATCTTTATTAATAAATACATCTTTTTTTATCAAATCAAATGAATATTTGCAAATTACTAAAATACATGTGTTTCTCTGGAATGAAAATCATGTCATCCAATACGATATATGATCTATTTATAATGATTTTATTAAGTGTTAATAAATATAACCTTTGCTTCAGAATGATGTGCAGTAAAGATTCAGCGGTACACTAATCTCCTTTTCAATGCCTAGTAGTATTTATTACAGTGTCATGCTTTCAACATGATTCACCGGGCACTATAGACAGCAGCATAAATTTTAATCAAAATGAAATTTTTTTTAAAAATCTCAACATGTTTATGCTGCTCACCAGAATTGTTATTTTATTTTTTTATATGGCGCTTCTATAATGTATAAACATGTTAGTGTGCCTAAAGTGTACATAGAGTGACATGTATGTAAAAGTATGACTTTTTTAATTGCAGACTTTCAAAGATTCCATTCCACACTAGCAGTAACAATATCTCATTACATTTGTCATCTTTCATCTTTACATCTTTCATTAGTAATTACCAAAGTTTCTCAAAAGCCATGCATACTGATTCTGCATCATAATCTGTGTAGTGTCTATATTGTCATGTACAGTCTGTGTTGTCTTGTATAATCCTGTTTGTAAGATAGATATATAGCATAATACCTGTCTGTACTTTTGAGAGTCACCAAACAGTCACCAATTTCCTTCTGTGTGTAAATGCACTTGGCCAATAAACCTGATTCTGACTCGGAATCATATTTTTGCCCCCACAAGCTTTGCACTAAGTTTGTGTGCATATTGAGACACATGAGAGGATTAAAAAAGGAACGTCGCTCTACCATGATCATCCTGGAGATACCAAAGTTGGAGCTGAAAAGCAAACTGAACTATCAGCAGTTAAAAAAAAAAAAGCCTGTAAATGATTTTATATTGTTTCCTTTAAATCCTGCCTTTGAGTGGCTTTAATTAATAATCCACTTGATGGCATTTATGTGTCTCAGCAATAAGATAAGCACGAAACAATTTATGTCACCTCAGGCTTTTTAACGAATCAATGCGACTATTTGTAATTGCTTGTTTCACAAGATTAAAAGTGCTTAAGCCTGATCTCTGTCGGCTGTTTAGTGGCGAACACGACCCCGCACTTTCCGTCGTAAAAAAGTGACGCGTCATCGGCGGCGTTTTATCTCCATCGAGAAATCCATACCGCTAATATTTTTGGAAATTTTAATGCAGGCACGATTTATGGCCGTTCAGATGCAGTTACCTAAATTGCCGGTGGGAGGAACGGTTAAACTGTCTCTTTAATTACAGGGAAATTTAATGTGCGAGTGGAGACGTCGCTGCCGCTGCTGCAGACTGTACAACACGTGCACAGGAGCAGCGCAGCGGACGCCCGAGTCTGGATCCCCGCGGCACCGAGCCGTCTGCTGTTAACCATCCACAAGCGCACATCAGAAAACCGTACCGGATTTCAATCTCACACGCTTCTTCTCTCAAACCATTTGTGCACTGTTTTTTAGAAACAGTCGTGAACAAAGAGTGTTTTTCTTTTTTTTATTGCATTTTTATTGAATGCTCCAGTCTGTCACTGAAACTGGATTTAACATGAGAGATCTGCATAAAACATGTACGTGAAGGAGAGATTACAGACGGACGAACAAGTGATGAGAAAAATCTATTCTTGGAAAAAAAGGATAGAAAGAAAAATTGTACAGCTTTAGATTGTGATCTGTTTGGGATTCTTGTAGTTGTTCCTTCACTGTACCTTTCATCATATGAAAGGGACGAGTTTGTGCAGCATCACACATCTCACTAATATTATGGGAAATGGAAGCAGGCTTCAAATGAGTGTATATATTTATAGAGATATAGGTGTGTGTGTGTGTGTGTGTGTGTGTGGGTGTGTGTGTGTGTGTGTGCGAGAAGAGAGAGAGAAAAAGAGTGAGACATGAGTGTGATCTCAAATTCCATTTTTAATCATGCACTCATGAGTTTAAGGGATTTGAACATATTAAATTGACTGTACTTGGGTTGGACTACAAAATGTAGAAAAATCATGATAGTGAAAAAATCATGAATTATTAAAATCAGAAGGAAATCTCCTATTATTTGATAAATTGGATTAGAAAAACAACTAAAATATTCTTGGCACTGTATATTTACGTGTTCACCATCCTGTTTTATATATCAATGCTTCCCTCAACACCAGTGTATTACTCAGCACTTGATTTTCAAACATAAGAAAATTTTTTATATTTTAGGCAACACACCTTTTTATTTTTGCTTCGAGATCATAATCTGGACCAGACCACCGGGGGAAGGCAGATGCTGGACAACTAAACATGGACGTATATAAAACAACCCCAATAAAGAAAGGAAGGAAGGTGTACAAAAAAAAAAAAAAAATATGTGTGTGTGTGTATATATATGTATATATATATCTATATTATATATATATATATATATATATATATATATATATATATATATATCATAGATCAGTGTTAATAGCGACGTCTGTTTTCTATTTGACACAAAAAGGTCCCCAAACCTCATCCCAGCTCCCCTCATTCTTTTTTTTTTTTTTTACATGTGTATAACTTGCAGCACGCTACTTCCAATACATACAGCAGTGTGTCATTGCTTTGTTTCCTCTTTTTTTAATAGTCAGTACAAAGCTGTTCGAATGGTAAAGCAAACATGGCATTACAAACATCTTTTGTTCTTTTAAAGAAAAATAAAAGAAAGAAAACAAGAGAGCACAAGGATATAATGTGTCATATGTACAATCTATGGGGATAAAAGCCCACACAGGTGAAGCTGTCCAAGACAGTATACCATGCCTGAAAATAAAATAATAATTAAAAAAAAACTTTAGAGAAAGATTTGTGACTTTTCTTTAGGAAAAAAGGCCTGAGGTTTGGATTGGTTTTTAAAACACACACACAAAAAAAACATGAGACCTTCAAGATAAACAAGTAGGTTTTTTGCATTTTTATATCCTTTTTTAAAACTCTTTCTTAAAATATCATTTGCTACAGTTTTAGACTAAACATGCAGGACATACAACTAAGTGCAACAGAGTGAAATGGTATCTCTTTTTTTCCTCTTTGTTTAATCATTCCCTATAGGTCTGAACTGAGGTATGCGTACTAACAGTTTTTTATTCTCATGCTGCTTCACTTTAGTAATGATGAGCTACACATGCGGAAGATGATCGTCTCTACCTGCTTTGTCCCCTTCCCCTTCATTACGGCTAAGAGATTTGGATTAGAGCATGATGACGACACACTCTGACTGCGTTCAGTCCGTCGACAGCTGCCCGGCTCGTGCTTTTATTTTCTGCGAATCGAACATTTCCATTTTTCTTTTTCTTTTTTGTCTACACTAAATGCATGGCTGAATTTCTAATGAAAAACAGACCCTGCCATTAAAGTACCTTGTACCCAGCTTATTAGTCATCAGGAGTGTTTGGTTTAATGAAAAAAAAAATCTAATTTGATATAAAAAAAAGTTGACAGAATTTAAAACACAATCGTAAAGCATTTTTGATGTACAATAAAGAAAAAAACAACAACAACCGATCTCCATTCACATAGTAAGTGGCATACAATCTTAACAGAGGATTAAAACAACCCCAAAACATGAAAAAAAGAAATAAAATAATAATAATAATAATAAGTGTGGTCCAGTATTGTGTTATTTAAATCCTTTCCCCATCCGGTATTTTAATTACAGTCATGTACGTAATCCTGACACTTTTTCCAAAGTAAAACATTGTCTTTTATTTCAACCTCAGCCTGGAACACAGAAACAGTGCTATGATATGCTTATATATTTTTTAATCCCAATCTCTGGCTATTCTCTCCCATTTGGTCAAAAGCAAACAAAAAAAAAAAAAGAAAAAGAAAAACCTTGCCGCTATCCCTTATAAACAACCGCTTTGGCTTTTAGAACAGATCACTCGTTTTATTCGCCAAAAGCTTTATTTTTACTGTTCTATTCCGTCTTTTGCACTGAATGGGGAGGATATTTGGCCTTGTTTTGCTATTGCGTGGAACATAGAACATTTTTAATCTTGTCATTTATCTTTGGTAGTCACAGGTAACAGACACGTCAAAAATCATAATAATAAAAAAAATCATAAAACAGAAATAATAAATTAAAAAAGTGGTTAATTGCAGTCATCGATCGAGATACAGAATTTGGTTATGGAGCTTCTAATTCGCTTTGTGTTACATTTTACTTTTTTTTTTGGAAGAAACTGCATGCAGTCGCTGCTTATTGCTGTCCAACACCCCCTAACACACAACCCTGTTCCTGTACCCCACCACCCCATTCCAGACACTGTACCGTGGATGTTTTCCATGTGATCCTGAAATTGACTTCAAACTGGTTTCCAAGGTAATGTGGCAGGAAACATGTGGTCATAGTGGGCTGCCCCCGATGCTGTAATGCTTAGTGGTCATGGCTTCTAATGCCAACTGTGGCTTGTAATCCCTTAAACCTTTTTTATCTCATGTGTAATTACTAACAACTGCTAATAAGAAAGGGAGTGGGCTGGTCATTGATGTGGGCAAACAAGACATTAAAACAACAGGGAATGCACTTTAAAGTCCTCTAGCTTCAATCCGACAGTCCATAAATTACAGAACGGGGAAAAAAAAGCAGGAAAAAAATTATCTCTGCCACAGCTTCATTCTATTCTGACATTTAATTTCCCCCCCCCACAATTCGCACCAGTGTTTTGATCAGTGATTCGGCTGCAGCCAACACACTGCAACGAAAGGGGATTTCATAAGGTATTTCATAAGGACAAGTCGTAACCTGCGTTGATTTCTCTGCCATTCATTCCCTTGTGAAAATTAAACTTCATTGATGCGTGGAGAGAGACTTCATTACGAGGAGTGCATATGCAGATGGACTGTGTGTGTGTGTGTGTGTGTGTGTCTGTGAAAGACAGTGAGCAATTTGACAGTGTGATGGTGATCTGAAATGTGGAATAAATGACAGAAAAATACTACATGGTAACTTTGACATTCTGTTTCTCATTAAATAAGGGATAGGAAAAGGGAAATGAAACATCATGGAAAGAAACTATACACATTCATCATTAAGTGCAGATCGTACAGAATCTCTACAACAATGGGCATGAGGTCTGATCAGGTTCAGAAAACAACGTAAAAAATAATATAGTAAATAAGAGCATAGGACAACCGAGGGGACAAAAAAAAAAGTTGTATTATTTGCCATCAAAACACCAGACTGAGTTTGTAGGCAACACTGAGGTTGGAAGCAACCCGAGCTGATTTGAAGGCAGTGTCATTGGACTGAAATCACGTACAACCGAGCCCACGTGCTCTGCATCAGTGTCCGTTTGGGGGCTAATGATTCAAGTGTGCACTCTTCTGTAGTTTGTTTGTCAGTGTTGAACTTCGAGGGCAAAGTGGCAGTCTTTGTCTGCATGTGTTTTCTCACTTGTGTCCACTCTGTGATGTGAAACAGTAGTCCCCCAGTACCAAATGGCTCCGTTTACTGGACAAGTAAAAATCGACGTGCTCGTTCTTGTCTTTAACCAAAAAAAGTAAAAACAACTGAAAAATACTCCCAAATGGAATAGTTTTTTTTTCCCTTACCTCATGTGTATCTCATGATTAATGGCACTAAGAGTAAATTGGAATTTTTTTTTTCTTTTTTTTTTAATAGCTGTCAACAAAAGGGACTGGGAATCCAGCCGGATTGCTAGGGTGGGAGTGGTCTCACAGATGATTTCAGTTTGAGTTTGGCCCCTTTGTAGAGGACCCGAGGGAAAGCAGCTTTACAGCATGTCCTCGTTCCCGTGGTCGTCCTCATAATCTCTATGGTGATCAAAGTCTGGACTGTGATTGGCTGTCACTAAGGAGAGCGGCCCTTCGTGCTCCTCTGGGTCCAGTGGTTCTTCTTTAACGCTGATGTGATGCCTGTAGATGGAGGGAACACACACACACACACACACATACACACAACAACGTTTAGTATTTTAATATTAAAACCACAAAATTTTTGGTTCTCATTTTGAAAGGTGAATTATGCACAAGGTGGGGAAGACACCGAGAGGGGAAACAAATGGCTGTCCTTTTAATTAAACACTAACAAAATTCACCGGTGCGCTTGATAACTTCAGTCCCCTTTCTACCTTTTTACCATCGGGGAAACGCTAGAGCTTTATTTTGTCACGACTGCCAACAAAAAGGGTATGCACTCAGAATTGATAAATGAGGGAGATTAACAACGCGTGACGTGGAGAGGAGAGAATGGACTCTAGCGACAGAGAGGCATCCGAGAGCAAGAAAGAGAGAATTGGGGAGAGAGCGTGAGGGCCGCCTGTCAGGCTCCCAGTGGCGTTAGATCAGCACGCTGTGTGTTCCTCTTCCCACTCGTTAACATGCCCAACCTGTGAGGCGGGTCCCAAGAGGACGACCTTGCACGAGGTTCCGTCATTAATCAACTTCAAGCTGGCAAAAAAAAAAAAAAAAAAACAACACCGCCAGCAGACAGCGACACGCACGCTTTAAATACGCACAAAATTAATGCGCCTCCTTACCACAGTGTCAATAAGGGAGGAAGAAAAGTGCTGGCAGGGAAGTGAGAGAGAAAAGGCGGAGGCGGTATGGGGTTGGCGAGGAGGCTCGACACAAACGCCGGGTGATAAGAAACAGGGCCCTTACGAGAATAATAACGCTGTCAGTCGTAAACAAGGAAAAACACGAACTCCCCCCACCCCCCCCCCCCCCCCCCCCGACTCCTCTCCCCTCCCCAGTCAGCCCACAGTCTGGGCAAGGGATTCTCCAAAGAGATGGGATCTGCCAAATTTTCATTGTTGAAACACTGTGGGGACAGTGAGCCAGAGCGTGAGTGCTGACTGGGGTGGAGAAGAGGAAGAAAAAAAAAAGAAGAGCAGGAGGGGGGAGGAACATTAAGAACAGCTGTAGGAGAATCTCTAAATTAATCAGTGTTTCATGCGCACTGTAAACTGTGTTTCTTTGGTACGGCACGTTTGCCAAGTGTTAATTAGTGATAAACTGATATTTTTTTTCCCTCTCATCTTCTTCCCGACAGTTTGGGTTAAAAAAGAATTTCCCTCAAAGATAAAAACTGTTTGAGCTTTGTGTAGTCAGAGTCTGTAAGAATGCGTTACATGTAACTACAGCTGGATCGAGAGAAAAAGGACAAAAATGATACTATTTTCATAATGGTCAGTAGGATTTGATTAAGTAATATTAAAAATATATTTAAAATAAAGTTTCTTTACTTTCCAGTACATTATGTCTTTAAGGAAATTTAGATGGAACTACTTTAACGGGCAAGCAGTGAATATGTTGCTTGTACTACAAAATTTATCAACATCAAAATATGCATCTATCATATTTTACATGCTCTCATACCCCTGAGCAATATTTTCTTGAGCTTCATATTTAATCTGGGAAATGCATTCTAACAAAAAAAAAAGAAAAAGAAAAGACAAAAAAACAAGAAAGAAGCTAAAAGGCAGACAGCCTCGAGGCTAGCATACGCATCCTGTTATTTCTATCCTGCGATGGAGTCATGCCTGCAGCTATGCCCCCAATCATCAGTACAAGCACTTTCCCCCCCATCATTTCTCCATAAGTTCATTGTTCATTTTTAAAGTTCTTGTCCTATTCCAGGATTTGTTAGACAAACTTCTGAAATGAAGCTGTTTAGCTTTGGAAACTTTTAAACAGTTGTGAAAAGGTAATTTTTTTAGAGTACTCTTTCCTCAGCAGCTTGCAGGCTTGTTGGACATGTGAATTACACTTCCAGGGGAAGGAGCTTTGTCATGATCTTCCTGTCTTTTTTTTTTTTTTTTTAATATTTCAAGAAAATGTAGACAATGATTTTGGAGTAACACAAGCCTAGGACAGCACACGATACTGACACATAATGAAAGAGTTCATAAACCGGGCACTTCAAACAAGAGAGAGTGAGTGAGAGAGGGAGGGAGAGAGAAAGAGAGAGAGAGACAGAGAGAGACAGAGAGAGAGAGAGAGAGAGAGAGAGAGAGAGAGAGAGTTTCCTTTATGATCTATTCCAGACTGAGAACTTTCCACAAGGTGGAGTTTCCTTTCACATATCAGCTCTAAGAAGAATAAAACACACATAATTTTTTGGACTGTCCACATGCACTTTTTTCTGTATAATTATATTAACCGTCTATTAAATCCTGCGCGTTTCAAGGGAATCTGCAGTACTTAAATACTCCCATACTGAACACGCTCACTCACATAGCTGAAAGAGGGGAGCGCCCGGGACTGCTGTCACTATCGTTGCTGTTGCCGTGGTCCATGGCCCCATTCATCTCCTCTCGGATAGCATTGGCAAGCGAGTTAAGAGTGGGGCTTCCGATGGAAGCGGTAGTGTATAGAGGTATGCTGTTTTCTGCCATTGAAGCCTAAAAAATTATGTGCACAAGGTAAGGGTGAAGAAATTGACGCATGAATATGTTTTTTACGCTATCATATTACCAACAATATACCTGGAAAAAAATGTAAAAATTCTAATGCTTTACCTGGAAGCTAGCCGGGAGAACAGGACCATATCCAAGACTGGTCTGAATGTTTTTCACTAGTGCAGGACTCCTGTGTAAATGATAACACACAAACAGCACAAATTTAAGTCTTCACCTTAAACGAGATCAACTTTCAAAAGCCGCCTTCAAACGGCTGTTAACAATGCGAGTAATGCAGGTATTGATAATTCACTTAACACAAAGATTTCCAATGACTGACTCTCTGCAGTACTTGAACTCTGTGCAGATTGATGACTACTCAAGACTCGCATTAAGACGGCAATGCCCAATAAAAAGAACACAAAATCAATACCCGCAAACGTATTGCTGCACTATTTATGTGACTCAGAGAGATGACTATCTCAACCGATTTATGCATCACAGATTACACACATTAAGCCTGATAGATTATGACAGACTAGAAAGACATTGTCCAAAAAAAAGAGAGAGAGATGAATATAAATCTACACATATAATGAGCGTGTAGCACATTGAAGCAAAGCATGCAGGGATGTTGTTGGAAGGAGAAGGGAGAGGGTGGGTGGAGTCGGACACTCCTTACTGTACAATGTGGCTCATCGTAGTCGTCGACGGTGTGCTTCCGAGGGCGACCTCGCTGAATGTGGCAGCCCCTTTTAAACTCATCGTTGTCTACGGTCCAAAAGGACCCAAAGTCGTCCTCGACTCTTACAAAGCACTTGTGTACGGACAGGTTAGTGCGCACTGCACCCTAAAAAAGGGAGGAGGCAACAAAGTGGGGGGAAGGGGAGGGAAGGAGGGGAGCAGCCAGGGTGGATGCAATGACCAGACAGACGGACAGACAGACAGACAGAAAATGGTCAAGGGAGAAGTTTAGGGAATGTATGACAAGTCATGGAGGGTCCCAGCAAGCAGCTGTAGGGGAGGGTACAGAGATGCACAGCAAAGCTAGCAGCAAGGCAACTCAGCACACAAAATGAGGGTGATATGGAATCGCTTTCCATCAACCAACAGTACAATTGGCCGTGCAGTGGAGAGGGGGCTGGACCTACCCGCTGATCTTTTGTGGCCTTCTCTTTTGGAACTCTAGCTCGTCAACAGTCCATACCGCCCCTTTAACGTTTTCTACTCGCACAAAACACTTGTGAAGACTAAGGTTATGCCGGACTGCGTTCTGCAGTTGGTGTGAAAGAAAAGAAGAAGGCTATCAGTACAAAGAGAAATAAGCCAGTGGAGAGACATACAACTCAAAATACACTACACAACCCTAGCGTTGCAAAATTGCGCTTTCATTTCATCGTGCTTGTTTTGGAGGGTCTCCCTTGTGTCATGGTTAGAATTATGGCTTGCAAACATTAAAAATACAAAGGAACCAGTGATCAGGGTGCCAAATTTAATGGACACCCTTAGTAGGCAAACAGAATTCCAGTGTGCAAAAACAGTTAATCAAATAAACACAACTTTTTGGCCCGTCACGATAAGCAGTACTTTCAGCCATCTTGCTGAACAATGAAGGGAAACCGCACTGTTATAACATGCTTTACTGTGTTAATAATTTAGCTTTTCATCAGGCCCATTTGTACAGTACACGGCCAGTATTTACTAAATAAAGAGCTCAGTGACAAATGGATTTGCATGGCAGGGTTGTCAGCACGGTGCTTTATCATTCGCATGTGGTAAAAGTAGGAGATAGCTGATCGTTTCCTGTCTTGATGCAAAGTGGAAACTTGAATGTTTGAGCACACGCATGCATAGAGGTACATAAAACAAACAAAAAAAAAGTGGCCAGGGCAAAAACTGGCCAGGGTTCAGTAAGCATATGCTTAAACAGGACCCTTCTCCTGATACCTTCTGAGGATCATTACACTAAATTATTTTTGATTTAGGAAAAACACATCCCAAATGGAGTGCATTGTTTTTGTAACACGACTGAAACACAATGAAAGGTTTTAGCTAATCTAATAGTTAGAGCCTATTAGCCTTTGAGTATCGTATTTATCTTGTGATCTTTGCTGTGTTTGTGTCTGTGGGAACTGACAGATATTACTACAATGTGGCCCATGGCAACACTGTCTTTCCTACACTTTTCAATGTTATTTGCTTCCATTCTTAATTCCGCTGTTTCTTTATCTCTATCTAGTTTTACTTCTTCACAGAAGCACAGAATTGTATTTGTTTGTTCCTTTTCATTCGTTCCATACCTATAAACTCACCTGTATAAACTCATCTCATACTATTTATCATTTGGACATAAGAAATACTTCATGCAAGTTTTATCCGACAACAAAGCCAAAAGCAGGAATAAGAGTTTACCTTCCATGTAGCTGCATTCCGCCTAAAATATGCAAACATTCGTGTGAACCAGTTGTATATCTCGTTTAGTGTTAGCTGTTTTTCTGGTGACTCAAGTATCGCCTGGAAAAAGCAACACACACACACACACACACACACACACACACACACACACACACACACACCCATGAACACGAACACACGCGTACACAAATGATGATAAGCACAATTTGTTTTCCATTTCCTTTACAGATGTGTCCTTAAACAAAGGGAGATGCGTGTTCTCTCTACCTTCCCTTTAATGGAGCATGTTAAACAGGCTTATGTCGATCCGCTCTCTGATACTTTGTTTACTGAATGCTTTTGGTGCAACCTCATTCAAATGGATCCATTTGAATATGCCCTTTTGCACCAAGCAACTAGAACAAGTGAAAACTGTTTTGTCGGTGACAGATTACAGGGCGCCAATTATCACCCTGCCCAGATTAATGCTTGTGCAATGGCAGATTAGCGACTGGCTCTGATAATTGACTGGGCATCTTAAAGATGTTCCATCCCTGCTGTTGTGGGAAATGAATTTCCTAATAATCACATTGGCTGTAATGCCTCATGAAAAGCAATTGTTATACAGTACATGAGCTTCATCATTATCATCTTTTTTTCTCCCTTGACTCCCAGCTCCTGCTCGCAAACACCATCGTGCACAGTGCGGTGGGCAAGGGAAAAAAGGGAAATAAAGGTTTTGCAGCTGGTATCCATGCAGAAAATATAGCAATCTTACCTGACGTATTAAAGATGCATATGTGAAAGGAGGGCGTACATCTGTGTTCATGTAGAAATCCTTGTTTTGGACAATATCTGTTATTGAGGATATAATAATTAATTTTAATAAAATTTTTTAACAACAAATCGGTTCAACTATATATATATGTGTGTATGTGTGTGTGTGTGTGTGTGTGTGTGTGTGTTGTGTGTGTGTGTGTGTGTGTGTGTGTACACGTACATATATGTGTGTGTGTGTGTGTGTGTGTGTGCGTGCGTATGTGTGTGTGAATGAAAAATATTAAAAACTTATCAGGGACTTCATCTTAAATCTAAAATGTCATATTTAATTAGTCGTTGAGCTACCTGGTGATATGGGCATGCTGTATTTGTCCGAGTAGCGTCGGCGAATGGGTCCGATGCTGTGCAGGCTGGTGGGTGTGATGACCGAGTGGGTCTGGGAGAGCGGTGTGAGCGGGGTGGTGGGTGTGGTCGGGGTTTGAGGCAGACTGAGGGGAGGTGATGCTCCGGGGGCCGTCTTGGACAGTGTGGCATTGGAAACCAGGTTGAGCTGAAAGGCACAAAGCAAAAAATAGTGAGGATTGGAGCGAGGCGTTAATCACTGCCTGAGTGCATGCTGATGCTAATTGCAAACACACCCTTGAATCAACCTCGCGAGCACTGAGCTATGTGGGTGACACACTGGTTTTACACGTGGTAGCAGGGACAAAGAGCCCGGTTTCACCTCTGCCGCATTCCATTTTCCCACCAGTAATTCAGACACATCCTGGCTGTTTTATTTCAACTTTCAACTCTAAATTTGGGTTGTCATTCTGAATCTTGCCAGCTGACAGCATTTATGTTTCCACCTCTGAGAGTCCTCTAATAAGCTAGAAATGAAGAGGCCAAACAGAACTAATTACAGGCTGTAACTGTATTAGATGGATCCTAATTAGCGGCTACTTATGGAGGGGAAACCATGATTAAATCGGATATTCGAGTGACCCTCAGCATGAACGGACTGGCTAAAAGACCTAGGTCTAAAGCAATCGGAAGCACAAGGGTTGCTCTCTTTTTATGAAGTGGAAACAAAAGATTTATAAAGAGGTATTAAGTAATAATGACTATAATAAACTAATTACGCAGGGAGGTCTAAGTGGTGCGGTGGATCTCCTGGCAGCTGTGCTCCTCTTTCACTAGAGTGGAAAATGCAAGTCTGACCTGCTGCTCTTGTTATTAATCTGTGTGTGTCTGTGTGCATAATGTAGCCGATGACACAAATACATATTTCCCCACACCAAACTGTTTTAATTGCTAATTTGCCGAAGGAGGCCATGGTTTCAAATTAAACATGATTACTGTGCAATGTGTGATGAGGGAAGGGGGAAAAGGCAAAGTGAGAAAAATAAATAAATAATTCGGTTGCCGAGGTCATAAAGGGTTGCCTTTGTGTTAACAAATTAATGAAATGTCAACCCTGTCAATTGCTTTCACGGTATCAGATGTCTAAATTTCTACATGGCGATGCTGTCATTGTAAATGGGGGCGAGGCGGGTTAAAGCCAGCAGACAGTACTCAATACAAACCCCAGCACTGCAGCCCCTGCCCCCTCTCCACCCCCTACCATCAGTACACGCATCTTGCACAATTACCACACAGCCTATTAACACTCATTATCATCCTGATGCCCCACTTGATAGACAAGTATATAATAAAGAAATTCAGAAGGCTGTCGCTGACAAAGGCGCGACGTTGTCTTCATGCGTCGCCTTTATACTTGTGAAAGGAATTTCGAATGGCCTGAACAGTTTCCCCTACGGCTGCTTCGGAACTTGTTCTAATGTACATTGCGGCAAGATGCATAATGTTATTTGCTGTGTAAACATATAGGGCATTTCTTGCATTGATATGCACAGACAGATTAGCGACAAAGCACTTAATGACTGTATGCAAATGTGACTTATTAATGGTTATGTGTAACTAAAATAATTCATGTCAAATAAAACAGCAGATCTTTCTGTACAGAGTGATACAGTACAGACTGTTGTACTTTCTATATAGTGGATTGTTTAACTTTGTGCCATTGCTATTCCCTGGCTTTATACAGTATGTGCGCTACACAATAGGCCACACAGATGCGCTGTGGCCTGCTCTTTGTTTCTTTCACCGTTTGGGTGCGCTCCAGCATGTGCACAAAAAAAGGGACAGAAATTAATGAAATGGTAATTGGTGATCTAATTATAATGCCGTAGAATCACCAAGCTGCTACAAAAGTGATGGTGGTATGGTGTACGGATGGCATATATACAGATATGACATCTCCTTTACACCCGGATTTAATCAAATACTGTAAGTCTTTTCAGGGAAGAATGGAAGGCCACTGTGTTCAAACTCCAGTTGAGTAAAATTTACGTCCAGTGTTGCATTAAATTCTAGTTCTTGACAGAGAAAAATGAAACGTTTTCCAGAGATGTTTACCGTGGTTTGGGAACAGGGATAATTTTACACTCTTCACTATGCCATGCTACAGAGTGTACATATGTACAACTCCTGATTTTGTACAATTTTGTGTTTTATTCTTTTATGACTCTTGCAAAGTTATGTCTAAGTGCGTAAGTGTTACTAATAGTCCGAATATTGATTATAACAGCACTGGAAGTCTGAAGACAAAAAACATGATGCCTTTGTGTTTCTTCAAAGCTTGTGAGAACAAAGAACGTTATCCATAAAAAAAATTTAAAAATCAGTAATCAGTTACATTCTGAGATTTCTATTCCTGGCTGTTCAACATCAACATTTGATTTTTTTTAAAGAGATGTCGCAATTGTGAAAATGCAATTTTCCTTTCAATTAACAAAGCAACAAGGATGAAAATAAACAAGGAAGTAAGCAGGATTGTTGTTACTTACAGGCTGCGGGCTGGGTTTGGGCTCTGTGGACTTGACATGCAGGTGAGTCATCATAGCTTGCAGACGTTCTTTGTCCTTTGCTAACTGTAACAATGAGATGAAATGTACAATGCACAAATGGCCAAATTTATTTTTAATTTTTTTTACATTTTACTGTTCCTTTAAAGAAAAATTCCAATTCAAATATTTAATAAATATGTCATTTTAACACAAACACAGAATTATCACACATATTAGAAAAACTATGCCCAAAATACCCAATCACACAAATGGCTCGCTTTGGCACCACTGTGTTTATAGTTACTGCTTTTTTTGCTCTATGCTTGGACATATTATGGCAGTAGACACAGCAAACACTGTCTGTGACATGCCACTAAACTAATTACATTCTTTTCTGTGTGTCAAGCCCAAACATGAAAGCCTGACAACGTTTGTACTGCTGATCCGTTAGAAAGGCCAAATTGCTAGGTAAGCATAAATACAGTAGTATTAGAACGCACTGATGAAGTGACTGATTGCTCTAGTTTTAGTCACGTTGATGCACATGGGATGAGCTACACTACTCTTCTGTGAGGAGCTACGCTACTCATCTCACTATGATGTTCCGGCGCTGTGTCTGTCCCTCGGCCTTGCTAATCTGCTCTAATGGAACATCACCTTCTCATCCCTGAATGCATGCATAAGTAATTTCCCTTATGCATATACATTAGCTGCCATTACAACTGTTGGCGTTAATGTAAAACCGCTCAATGTATGTATTAATCAGCAGAAGTGGTATTTACTCGAAACGTGTGTTTTTCTCCATAAAGAAAAGAGCATTATTAATAGCATGCCCATCACTGAATGTTTTATTGGGCTGCCAAATAGTTAGAAGTCATAAATGACTTTAAAACCCAGTAAAATTCAAAATGTAATTATCTTTTGGACTAAAGCCCCAGGCTTCCCATATATCTTTGGCTGGCTGTCATGCATACATAACACATTTTTAATGACTGGTTACTCACAAATGTACAAAATAATTTCATTTTTTTGTTCCCTGCACAGATTGTGGGTGGTGGTGGTGGTGGTAGTGGGGGGGTGGGGGTTGTTGATGGACTGAAGAGGAGCAGAAGAAGTAAAGGGTGAGAGAAAAAGGATAGATACCTGCAGTTCCAGCTGCTGAACTACTTGCATCTGTACACGACACTGGGCCGTACTCCTGTCGTCTAATGCGTGCTCGTTATTCAAGTGTCTAGAGAGAGAGCGAGAGCAAGAGCCAGAGAAAGAGAGAGAAAATCATGACATTTTACCATGCACTAATAAACATTTGTTAAAGCTTTCATGGGACAGCCATTCTTTTCTCCACACTGCGCATATAGATATACTCAGCTGATGCAAAGTAAATAAATTGTGAGAGTCCGTGTTTGAAAATTCTACAAACAAACGGGTGTCTTCTCTTTATTTCTGAGGGGAAAAAAAGCAATTTTATTTCATATCTATGGAAGCCTATGCGTGAGGTAATAACGATCTCAGATAACGTGCAAATTTGAAATTACGCTGTCCTGCATTTCTTCTTTTCAAAATGTAAATCCGAATCCTCTTAGTTTGTGTGGGTTTTTTCCCCAGTTAATTATGTCATTGAGATGAAGAGGAACTAAATGAAGCTAGGAGAAAAAGCCAAAGGACAACAAGGAGAAGAGAGATGAAATCTGTAATAAACTTGAATAATGAATATAATTACGCACGATTATTTTATACTGCCAAGATCTTCTTGTACACCCCCCCCCCTCCCCTTAACTTTTATAACTAATCTAAATAAGTAGCTGCCCCTCCAATTCTTTGCGCTTTCCTCCTTTTTTCCTGGTGATTTATATAAAATGAGGAGATAAGGTTTTTGCCAGTGAAGGAAATATGATTGGAGGATTTTTATCAGGCTCTGCATGAATTACAGGTTCGGAAGAAAAAATGCTTATGTAGGGGCATTTCATTAATCATTTAATCATAAGCTGAGCAGGATGTTTGAACCGATTTCACAAATACCCTTTCATTTCGCTACTTCATTATGCTCGCTAATGGATCCAATATATTATATATATCATAAATTATATCACATCGTTGCTGACCATGTAGGTCACTATCGTCAGGTGGGGGCTCGCAGGGCTGAACGCCGCCAATGACGGAGAGTAGGGAAGCACAATTCGCAAACCGGGCCCTGTCTTTCTTTACCGAGACGCCTATTCTTGCCATCTGTAGCTAATCAAAAAGAGCAGACGCGGTGGCCGCAACCACAGCAGTGATGGCTCTATCGAACTCGGAGTGGGTAGTATTACTTGCTGCCAATGTTATACCGTGCAGATGTTACACAGACACAAACATGTGGGAAAAGTAAAGGTAACAGGGATGGGAATAAGAATTATCCAGAGTGCACTGTATTCATATTACACATTCATCTCTCATTAAAATATGTATAATATTCTGCTCACTTTACAAGCATAAAATCCCTTCATCTGGTCCTCAAATGTGAAGATTTTAGAGTTTTATTTATCTTATACCTTTTACATGTAAAATAATAATTAATAGACACATTAATGCCACATTTTTTCTTTTACAATTTTACAGTCATATGCGATTGCGAGACAAGTTGCGGCATTAGTGCAGTTATAAATGACATGTTCAGCTTGTTTCAATACAGAGACTTCCTAAAAATAATTCAATGTTAAAATAAAAACAATAAGATATTTAGAAAAAATAAATATATTCTCTATAAATCTATTATATTGGAACTTGTCATGCTGTTAAAGATAACTCATCAAAACCACTATGGAGTAACACAAATAAGGTATTAACAAGGTTTTTTTTTTATGTCCTCGTTGTTAATTTCATCATGAGTCTCTGTAAAAGGAAACGGGGGCTGGATATCAAGCAAACATTTTTTAAACATCCATCCAGAATGGCACCTTTAAAAAAACTAGATGCAGCAACGTGACGCGCTTGTGAATTTGCAGTTCATAAAAGCAGAAGCAGCGTCTCCTCTCCCTTTCATCCTTTGTTACACTCAATGATTTCCCCCCTCCCCCTTCCTCTTTCCCTTCTAATGACATGTAGAGTAAGAGTGCATAATTAATAGGAAATGAAATATTCAAATGGCCCTTAAATCAGCTTCTCCGCAGAGTGTCTGGACACGAGGAGGTCTGCGTGAACGCCACAACTGACAGCGGGAGGGACTATGAGCGCTGGCATGTGTCACTTTCTGGACCTCAAGCGCAGGACTTTGTTTTGTTTTTTTCTTTAAAGCTTCCTGGCAGGATGACAGTCTATAATGTAAATTGGCACAATAAAACAAGTTAAACAGACATTGCTTAAAGAGTCAGCATTTTGCATGTCATTGAGGCAGCCTGTCCCCTTATTGCAGGCTTAATAATACAGTGAACCAACGATAGTGTAAATCACACAGAGGGAACAGCTATCACAACAATCTCTGAGCAAACTAGAGATAACTTCCATTGTTTATTGTTCCATCTGACGTGCAGACATTTACTTGAGCAAATATGTCCGCCAGAAAAAAAAAGAAAAAAAAAACCCAGCGGGGAATCACTTAGTATTCATTTATTTATTCATATTTTTATTTGCCATTAAGACTAAGAATTCACGCTCGTTGCCGGGTTTGTGCTGTTTTTAACAGCTTCTTGGAATTGAGTAAATATGTCTTGTATGCTTCAGGCTAAGACGGCCTCTACACGCTATTATTATATTCAAATGGATGTTGGACTGCTTCTATTTTTATGCAAATTGCAAGTTCTATAGTAAACGAAGCTGGGAAAACTCAGGTCTAAAGTCAAGGAGCACATGTAGACTTATACTGGTATATTGGGAAGATTACAATTCATGTAGAAAGAAGTATCCTAATTTATCTGACGAAAAAAAAAACCCAAGATGAACAAAATTAAGTCCAGATATCTGAATCCTGTTGCCCGAACGTGCAGTCGACCTCTCCCTCCAAGCACTTATCTCCAAAACAGGCATGAGTCTTTTCATTTAGAATATTTATTGTGACAGCACATTTAGGTATGCAATATTTTGTTTCACAGACAGAATAAATAACCTCCGGGTTTAAAACAACACCTTGGCCCTGATGCTGACTGTTGCTGTTGGCACACGTCGTGGAGATCTGCTCGCTGTTAGTGCGCCGCTTCTTTTTCACTATGCTGGGATGCAGTACACGGGTTCTGCTGACTAAATGCTTCTTGCCTTTGCACTCCGCTCTCCCGCCCTCCCTTCTAAGGTCAAAGAAGCTTTTCATTGCCTCTTATCGTCTGACCTGGCGTGGCGCTCATCTTTTGCCATGCTACGCGGGCTTCTTCTGGGTCGCCGGGCTGCAGGCTGGAGGAGGTGCATGTGGTAACGTTTAATGGCGTCAAGCGCTAACACCTCCTCTATGCCGGGTGAACCTTCACCCTGCCTCGCTTAAACAAAGACAGCTTTTGTGGTGCCTCTACAAGTGTTTTCTCAACATGTTCCAAGCAGTTTAGGGCAAGCAAGTAAAGTAAACAAGATGTTGCCATGATAAAAACACTTGTGAAAACACTGCAGAGTGCACTTGGGCCCTTTTTAAGGAGAGGGAATTTTTTCCTTGCCTTCGCCAAGCTCTCAAATGCTAATTCCACTCATTTTTGTAAACAAATGATGGAGCTATGAACTAAGCCACAGAAAGAGAGAGACAGAGGGGGGGGGTGGTTGGATTAAGCAGGACACTCCAAAGCCTGCTGTAACATATGAGAAACAGGCGCTAGCTTTCCTGTTTAGATATTTGCTGTGTGAAGTGGGAAAAGAGCACGTTCCTTTACACTTACAGCTTGAAAGAGCACAGACATACTCATTAACGTGTTTCTTTTGCAGACTAACAGAATACCACGGAAAATTACAGCCATATCGACAATCAGATTGCAAGAAAGGGTAACAGTTCTACACGTAATATTTTAAAACAGCTTTCTGTGTATGGTATGAAATGTGACTCTAAAACATGAAGCAAAAAAGGGCAGAGAACAAAAAAATGGAAAGAAGCGGCGAGGCACCGTGGCCTTGCACCTGACTTTTTTGCTCTGTGTTAATACATACTGTAATCACCAATATGCTGCCATGCTGCCTGTTCTCATGTGTTGGGATCACACACACAAACACACACACACACACACACACACACACACACACACACACACACACACACACACACACACACACACACACACACACACACACAGTGTGTGTAGTCACACACAAAAGACTACAGAAAAGCACAAGTTTTTCTGTTATGCTTCTATTTGAGCCGAGAGCTCAGATAAAGGAAACGTCTTATATAAATTCTGTGGGTCACATGACATGCCCGGGGCTCAGGATAAGTGCCTAACATAAGGGCAAAAGGTAATAGAGACAGCTGCTGTATACTTTCGTATCATCAGCGTGCCAGGGCCTGAGCTGAGAAGCTGTCGGATTCGCGTGCTAACAGATTGCCACTGTAATTGCCGTCGACTCGTCGTGTTCTGCCGGAACCTGCGTACATATTTCCTACAATCGTTTACAGAACGAGAGTGTGACTTTGTCTTGCTGCAGTTGTCCGTGTCAGAAACAAAAAGAAACGCTCCAAAACAGGCAGCGAGCAGAAGAAGGAAAGAGAGGGCCCCTGTCTCCGTCCGCAGCGAAAAGACAAGGGCAAACCTGCAGCGCTCTTGTGGTGCAGATAAACATGCCTCTCATGTTTGTTTGGAACAAAGTGGTAGAAATCACCATGGGAACAGCACTTATCACACGCACTTCACACACACACACACACACACACACACACACACACACACACACACACACACACACACACACACACAAGCACACATGCGAGCGGAGGGTCTACCTGTAGCGTGGCTGAATTGCTAAATGAAAGGGGGAGCGCCCGAGTAAAGAGAGATGCTATTAAAGTGATACCGGAGCCAGCGATTCCACCGCATTCACCTTCATAAGATTGTGTGTTTTCATGTGAGGATTCTTGTATCTTTCTTACTTGAGGAACGAATGGAAGTCCTCGAACACGGCTTCGCATCCCGGCCATTTACACACACCGTGTGCGTAGAGAGGGTGACTGTGGTGTGTGTGTTCATCCAGCACCTGAGCTGTGGAAAGACACATACAAGAACCATACATTAGGAAATGACATAATTTGCAGAAACATTCCGTCTAACGACTGGCTTAATGTTCATATACTGAACGTGGAAAAACTTTTTTTAAATTAATGGACTCCTTGGTGTGCCTTAACCTTGGATTCTGATCTCCAGTGGTAGTGTATATGATTTAATGGACTGCCAATCGGTGGATAAGTCCGGATCTGTGCTGATGCACATGCTAGTCATGAGGGCAGTGTAGAAAGCTCCCAGAAACACTGTGTCCTTTCAGCTCTGACTTGCAGAACCGTGATCCCTCTATCCACCTGGAGTAGCCTGTTTTTCTCCCCACAACAGGAAGCTTCCCAATCCAGCTGGCCCGCGCCCACCGAGAGCAAACAGTAAACACACTCCACCTGCTATCAATTTATCTGCCCGCTTAGAGACAACAGCAGCCTGGGTGTGCAAATGTGGACTTTACACTAATTTTCCTCGAATATTTTTACAGCTCTAATCAGGATCGCTGGACTTGCAGTGACATAAACATGTTAGCATGTGATGATTACTAGAACTAGTTTAAACAATGCTTTAGCCCAGAACTGTTGAATTCTTGAGTCTGATTGGCTGTACAAATGTTCATTTACTATAAAAGCATAGCTCTGACATACACAGTACACTCATTAAAATAAGCATAACAAGCAATACACTCTTTTATGTCTTATTATATTCAATAAATATGCTGTTTAGATAACTCGCTGGTTGCAATGTTAGATAACATTAAATAACAAAGGTGTGATACGGAACGAACCTTTTTTTTACACAAAGAAAAATGTATTTACACTAACTCCAGCCTATAAGCCATAATTGATAGTGCTGAGACAGCAGCAGTTAGATAAGCTGTCAAATGGCACATGAGAACACAAAGCTGCACGATGGGAATTTTCTTTACCACCTGTTTGAGCCACCAGTGAAAGATCATCTCTCAGCAAACCACATCCCTTCACTAACCAGTGCAGCAGCATTAGGAAACAGCACGCACGCCATTTCCTTATACTGGCAAGCTTTTTTTTTTTTAAACACCTTTTCGTTTAGAAGTTTTCCAGTATAATCAGTTACTGCGGTTAAAAAGCAATAATTGAGCCACTGTAGGAAAAAAAAACCCTCTTATGAATGTGATTTTCCTTTTTAGAAATCAGAAATATCTTTTTCTTTTTTTTAAATTCTGTGATGAATTATGCATACACAATAAGGCTTCTGTTTTGGTTTGGGCGATAAATAGATGGGGTAAGATATATTCTAATGACTTTTTAACAAGGACCAGTAAAATGGCTGTCTGGGCGATGTTTAATTTAAAGACATCCTCGTTTTTTTTTTTTAATTCCCCCCTCGCATGTTGCTTCATTTAGTATTAAAATGATATTGAACAGCGGAGTGCTTGAGGAGAGGCAAATGATGACAAAAGTGACTTGCTTTAAGTAACCAAATTGTTGGAAACGGGCAAAAATTAAAGAGCGGAACATTAGGGGTAATAGACGGGTGGGATTTTTGGGATGAGGGGAGGGTCCTCACAACGAGCCCCCATTCAGTCTAAAAGCAGTGCCTGTAATGTTTCGGTCGGGTTAAATTGGAACTGTTCTCCAGGCAGGTCTATTATAGTCAGGCAGCCTTGGGGACTGAAAAGGGACGACCTCTAATGATCTTTTAACTTCAGTGTGGCAAATCACGTCATCTGCTTCCTGCTAACACGCTGGGTCAAAGAGAAACTCGGTGGAGTAAAGCAATCTTTAGGTAATACCCTTAAGCTACGGTCACCGCCCCACCCCCACCCCACCAGTGAGTTTAAACACACTCCTAACAAAAGCGTATGTGTGAAATTTAAGGAGATACATGTCTTAATGCGTATGATGTAAAATGCTGGTGTGTCACATTACATTACTGTGATTCAATAGTGTAACATGGTGCAAAGCTCCTGCTATTTTTATATACGGTACGGTTTATAAAAAGACAGCAAGTGATTACAGCAGTGACACAGGATCTACATCGGAGAAATTACTTTTAGTCAAAACACAATTTGTATCATTTTTTCACGCAGGAAAAAAAAATCCCACACGTCCCCGTGAGCCCTCCGCCAATTCCCTGAACCCCGACTCGATTCTCACTAAGACTCGCCCCTAGAATGATTTAATTATCATTTTCAGAGTGGAAGATCAATTAAAGGGGAGAGACGGTGGGGAAAAGGGGACCCGTATCTGATTATTTATCTCTTTAACAAATTTGCTGAGCTGCACGTCCCCTGAGCATCGCCCGTCCTTATGCGCACAGAGAAGAAAAAGAAGTAGAACAACAGGGTAGCACAACACTTCTGCCTCTTTTCTCTAGAAAATTCAAAGCAAATTTACCCTGGGATGTTGCCTTAAATGTCTTCCTCTCTTTCTAAATACGATAAGTATCGCGGAGCAGGTTTGTGCAGGTTGGTGCAGATTGGGCCCGAGTGCTGAAGGGTCAGATGGACTGACATATTGAAGGCTTTTATCATATTTGGGTGTGTGTGAGTGCCTCGTCTCCACGGCCGGCACCGCTGGGAGAGCAGCGAGGCTGCTAAAAGCAGGAGCGTGCCGCATCTAAAGCGTGCGCCGAGCGATTGGATTTCTTCTCCTTTCCTTTAAGACGGAAGTGAAAAGCAAGCGAACGACGCCTGTGGATGCACTTAAGGTTTTAGTTGCAGGCGTCGCAGTGACTGGCCAGATTTTTATATGACACATGAACCTAACTACATGGTACTTAACGGGCCGAGAGGAAAATGATCCGCCAGGACTAGAGGGAGCAGATCCATCAACTCAGTGCCTGTTTTATGACAAAAAGGACTTGTGAAGAAAAGAGAAAAAAAAAGCGTCAGAAGCTCACCGGGATGAAAAAGAGGACATATTTTTTTCATTTGTGAACAGGTTTTTACAAATCACCTGAACTAAACCTCTACGGGGTTCAACTGAGGTGCAGCGAAACCAAACAGAAATCGGTTTGCTTGAAGCTCCTGAAAGCATGATGTGACAAATTGCAGAGCGATTAATACTGGTTTCTAATTGGCTTAACGTATTTACGTGTTCGTGTTTGTTAACAGCGTCTCTGAATGGAGCTCTTTCGGAGAGATATGGCGAGAGAGGGAGCACCGGATAGAAGCGAGGGAGCGATCATCTGCTCACTCTTCTGACAGATCTGAGATGCTTGCTGCATATTCAGCCGGCAGAGTGCCTTCTTCATGCTGCCGTGCGCTAAACTGCTGCTGACGTCTCCTTTAATCTTTGGCGGCACCTTTCTGAGAGAGAGAGGTGAGCTTTTACTCCCGTCTTCTCCAATGTTTCAAAGAACGCTCTGCTCCCTCCTAGAGCTTGTTTTCGGTGCACTGTTTTTGTTTGTTTTTTTAATTGATGGATGACTTGTGTATACACTTTAGTTTGATAGTATAAGAAAATTAAATAATTTTCAGAAAAAAGAACAATTTTTGTAATTTGATTGATCTGAACGTGTCTTGTAATATTCTTGTTTATCATTTTGTTAGTAAAACCGTGTCCGTATAAAAGATTAATAATAAACTGATTAATATGTTCCTGTCATTTAAAACGATCATTTAAAATGATTATTTTTTCTAATTTAACAGTTACTGAAGCAGTCTCCAATGTTTCTGGCCTCTCGGTAACACGATGAACTGCACGTTCATTTTGTCGTATTGCATCCAAAAACATAAACAAAACAGGGGCTTGTAAGCTTACAATTCTTTACAACTAATATAATGGGAGTTTTTCCATTACTACAGTCGGCTACTGGCCTACTCATTAGGGATAAACTTCTTAGGGACAAATTAAACTGAATTGATCTGAAAACACTTTTTAATAGAAAAAAAGCAAAAATGAAATAAAATTTAATGTAACTGCTATCATTGTAACTGGAATTGTTAATTGTTCATCTTTACATCATGCTCCATCACACCACCTTTTCCTCCTATAACAGTGCACTCTGTCATGTTTCACACAATAATCAATAATAAGTAACAGTAGGTGCCTGTGTGTATTTCCTCTGAGAAACTGGAAACTACACTGTATAAAGGAATACTGCATATAGTTCCTTTTATCTCGTCCGTGAAGGACTATTTTAACACGTCTCAGCAAGAGTGCCACTGTTTCCTGTGTAACTGTAACCTCCACATAAATGGAGAACAGGATTGGGCAAACTTGATGCTCATTCTAGCCAGGTCTGGATCTGCAGTATTAATCGTGTTTTCATTTGCATCACTTTCACAGGTTGTGATCAGCCAGAGAGAGAGAGAGAAAGAGAGAGAGAGAGAGAGAGAGAGAGAGAGAGAGAGAGAGGGGGGAGAACAAATGAGCTCACAGTGCCTTGAGGCTTCTCACAAGCAGTTCAAAGATCAGGCCTCAGCAGATAAAAACAAGTGAACGTGTTACACGCCAAATTAATTTCTTCCTCGTAGACACAGCGGCAGCATGACGCTTTTTCCAAATAAATTTCAGTGTCGGGATGATGTCAAGCCTTTACATAAAGAACCTTTAGAACGTTGAGGAAAGATTACCTGCTTCCTTTCAGTGTTAAAACACAAAATAGATGCCTGGTAGTTGTTTTTTTTCTTTCTTTGTATTTAACCTTCACCGTAGAGCTACAATTAGAACAACCGAAAGCAATCAGATAACGGACATTTTCTGGGGTGCGTGTATATGTGTTTTGAGGTTAATTCAAGTCTTATTTAACAAACAGAAGTCAAGCCACAGGCCCGTGTGTTCAAAAGTACTTAGAGTCAAACACAAATAGCAAAGTCTACTTGAAGTAAGCTAGTAATTAATAAGGAAATGGGCCTATTCCCAGTGCTGTAATCTAGCTGCAGAAATAGCCATGGACTCCCAGGTGTTTGCTTCCCCTCCCTGAAGACTGAATTGGCCTGCAGAGCTTGTGTCCTTAATAAAAAGAGTGAGGTACTTACTAACGACAAATTAATAGTTACTAGGCCAAGCCTTGTGGGTAGCTGTCCATCAAAATCAGCTCCCACTGAACGCACTACAATCTCGAGGATCAAGGAAAACAACTCGGGCCTGTTTGCTTGATTCTAAGATGACACGATGTGTTTCGGTGAAATGTTTTCTCTCCATGGATGAAAAAAAAGAAAGAAAACGCCCGCGATAGCACAGCTTACTAGTTTTTAAACATAGCAGGACACGTCAAAAACACGTTACTTTGGCTCCTTTTAAAAGCAACCATAAGATATAGATATCAGATAAAATATGATGATCCATGAATAAAAACACTGTCTACTCTTATTCCTAGTAATAATAGTATCTAAACCAGTTACCTCTCTCTCTTGAGTGTGTGGCTGCTGTACTGGCCATTCGTGGTAGAGTGCTGGTTGAGAAGGTTGCTCTTGGGAGGCGCGGGTGAGGCGGAGGACAGATCCAGGCCACGGTGGCCGTTGTTTCTTGCGCTTTTCTCCTCCTTCACGTGCGTGGCCGTCACCTCCTTCCACAGCTGTTGCAGCTCAGATGGGATCACGCCTGCCACAAAACAAATTGGATAATTAAATCAATTAATGCACTAATCCACTTCCACTCATGCTGTAATTAAATAAAATGGAAAGAAAAAAAAACAAGGGGCTGAGTAAACAAAGCAGAGTATTAATTAGGAATTGTTCCAGTACGGATGAGCGTCAGGAGATGCACTCGTATCTCTCTCTTCCTCTGTCCCAATTACCATTGGTCCTTTATGAACACAAATCTCTCGCATTCATGTGCATTTCATGCTGAAAGTAAATCATTAACGTACAGACAAGCGTGAAATCAGAATAATCTTCGGAGACGAGGGAGCCAGTTCACAAGATCACGTTTTTAACACATAAAAACAATCGCTTACAGGAAAAAAAAAAAGAGGAAAAAAAGGGGAAGGGAGGAAGCGGACAGAAAAAAAAAAAAACAAAAAAACAAAAACGAGCCCCGAGGGTAATATTCTGAAAAGCGAGTTAATGTGCAAAATACTTAAAGCACTGCCTAATTGACACATTCAACCTACACCACACTGCATATAGCACACTACTGCTTAAACACAAACGATCTTATTTTTTTTTCTATGAATGGATCACAATGTTCTCTCTCTCACACACACACACACACACACACACACACACACACACACACACACACACACACACACACACACACACAGCTCTCTGTACCATTAAATCGTAGCCCATGACCAAGTTAAATGTGACTGAACGTGAATGTGATGCTGCATTAGCAAAAGCCAGTGATTCATGTGCTATAAATACGGCGCTGAATATCTGAAATACATACTGAAGCTTCTTCACTAGTGATTAGTGTGAAGGCATGCACGTTAGAAGTATTAAAAAAAAATGAGAAAGTAAGAAAAAAAGAGAAAACCATCAAGTCTCATGGCTATTAATTGAATCAATTTTCAAAATATAAAGGAAAGATGATTTACCCTCTGCTTATCTGAATTAGTCTGTAAATTTTTATTTCCTCTCTTTAATCAGCCTCTCTCTCGCTCTACTATAACTGTTCCCTTTCAAACATTTCACTGTAATACACACACAGGCCACAAATGCTCCGTCTTCATTTATTTCTTTTGTGGCAAAATAAGTGGCGAGCTGCAGACCTCAATGTGATCAGCAGAAAATATTTTGAATTTGATAAGCTACTAAAGATTTTAATTATGCCGGTAATGGAGAATCGTGGGCTAATGAGGCGAGGAAAGCTCT